>VXAU01003933.1:24153-128852 GCA_013399695.1 Formicarius rufipectus | reverse complement strand
TTTGTTTTTGTGTTTTTTTTTGTGTGTATTTCCCAGAAATGTGCACCTGTGTATCCTAAGACTGTGCAGCAAAAATGAGGGATAAAAACCATACTAGTGAATAAAATTTGGTCTCTGGGTTATTAGGAATCCATTTTGCATAAGGCAACTCTGGCTGATGAGACTTGGATGAAGGTTCTTTTCAAAATCAGATGTAGAGTCAGGTCTGCACTGACTTTATAAGTGGGGTTGAGGCAACTTGTCATGCCACATCAGGACATTTTACTATTGGAGACAGAGTCTCGTAGATGAATATTCAAGTTATGTATTTTGAATGCATCCAAAATAGGTCATCAGGTCTCAGGTACTTCCATGAGTTTTGTGATATTATGGGAATGTAAATATAACCTACTTCCCTGTGGAGATTACTTGCAGGAGGAATGTGGAGGCCATCATCTACTTAGAAAACGCTGATCTGTGTTCCTTGAGAATCTTATGTCTCATAATGAAACAATAAACTTGGTTCTGTATTCTAATCTCCATGACCATGCACTGAAACCTTTTGGCAAAAAACTCAGGCGCTTCTCAGTGATGGGAAATGTGTCTTTTTTGCCTTCCTAGACAGGTTGCATCAACTCGAAATGAACCACAACATTTGTAAAGTTAGGGAGAATTTCCCTTGAACACATATGACCAAATAAGCCAAAGAAAACACTCCCAGAGAAGGTAGGAGCAGGGTTTCACAGATGCGCAAGAAACTAAATCTGAAAGTGCATCATATTCTCACATCATCAATAGAGTACTTAAGAAAACAGGCTGTATATGACATTATTCAAATAATTCTAATTGCCAAAAATATCATCTTAGAATTTTCAGTAGATTTGAGATTAGTCCCATAGAGTCTTCTAAAACAGATCTCTCTGAATACTTAACCAAAAGGGCACTGGTCAGACCTCTTGGACACAGAAACCCACCGGGTCTTTAAGATCCTCTAAATTAGAAGGATTGTATTATGGATTTAATAGACCACATTTCCTATTTCTGATGCAAGTACTGCATGTGGGATAGAGCCTATGAGAATTTTTGTGCCACCTATACTGTTAATGTCACCTGTGAAGACATAAATTATTTTGTTGACCAAATACTTGCAGGTGATTATTTTACTCAGTATCATCAGGCTTCATGAATTGGAATTTTATGAACTCAATGGCATTAAGGACTTGGGACTGGTATTCCAATATTGATTTCTGCATTGTACTATTGTATTCTGCATAGTACTAATTGTACTATTATTCCAATTCACTTATTATGGATAAAGCGTGTTGGTTCTGGGCTGTAAAAGGAGCTCATAAACAATATAAATGCAGATCCCCACATACAATAATGCTTTCCTATAAACAGCAAATAAATTTCTGCCCAATAAACAACTTATTTTTACAGCTGTGTAGTCAAAACAGAGGCCTGTAATGGAATGGCGTACACCTGAGAAGTGTATTAATCTAGGCAGAATCAATATTGGCTTGCCTTGAGCTCAAATATAAGCATACAATAATAATGTACCAACATATTTCAGAATACTGTGATTGAATGGCCAGGCACAATGTACAAACATTTTGCATAACTGTGTGAGAAAAGAGACTCTTAAAGAAGGCAAAGACTTGTATAGTTGCATTTGGATAACACAGGACAACTTTGTTCTACTACAAATAGAACAATTTTAAAGATCAAGGATATAGTACAAAATAAGAACAAGGGCCTGCAAATGAGTAGGACATTTTGTAGAATGCTCAGGAAGGACAGCTGTCAAATCCAGAAATGAGATGTGCAGCATCAGGAAAATGAGATCCTCCTCTGGGAAGAGAGGAAGGCTACCAGGATAAAGACCAGACATGAGCAAGGAGAGATGGGTGAAAAAAGACAAAGGGATTATATTTAGTAAAGTGTTAGGATCTTTTTGTGTAAGCGCTAGGCATTAACACAAAGCATGTTGTCAATGAATGTCAGTCTCACCCAGTGCTGTTTAAAGTTTAAATCTGATTTAATCAGACTTTTAAACATTCTCATCACAGCAATATCTAACTCAAATGTTGATGTTGATATAGATGCCTATATATGGAGACACATTTATGACATTCATTAATTTGTGGCAGGTGTATTTTTGTTCCATTTAGTTTCACCTGTTAAAACTGGGGAATCCACCAAAGGTACCTAAAGCTATGATTTCTTTTGTACTTCATCTTAAAGTAGGAAGAGAGAGAGAAGACTTTTTTTTTTTTTCCCCCCACAAAACATGAAAGTAAACAGCAGATGTCAAGAGGCAGTAGTTGTCATGAACAATACCTTTGCAATAGCAGAGATGGTTGTTCTTTGAATCACATCCAACAGCTGGGTATCACTGGAAGCAGTAACTCAATATGCAGAAATTCATTGCATGGTGGGGACATTGAAACTACCGAAAGTTTCTGTGGTTATGAAGGTTTGAAGTTTAGGATGTTAATCACTTTATTTAAGCATCGATATTTGCCACTCCAAGTTGCAGACATACAGTGAGGCTTACAAAGAGTACAAGAATTTCCAGCAGAACCATTCCCAATATCAGACATTCTTTAGGGAGTAAAAACCTCAGTTACCACTATGGATGCATCAGCTCCTTGTTTCAACAGCGATATCTGGAGAGTATATAATTATTATAAAATTTTTCCACAGAATTTACTCATTCATTTCATGGTTTTTTTTGTTTGTTTTTTTTTTTTTTGTTTTTTGTTTGTTTTTTGTTTGTTTTTGTTTTGTTTTGTTGTTGGTTTGGTTTGGTATTTTTTAACAAGTGCCATATTCTCACAGTTCACCTTTAAAAAGTGGTTAGAAGTTTTATTTCTAGAAGAGTTGCTAACAACATGCAGTAATAATAGTTGTCCTAGCTCTGCATTTAGAGGAAATATTTTAGCTAACAGGAACAATTTCTATTTAATCTAAATTATATCTTGGTTGCTCACAATCAAATCTTATACATGATACTGAAGCCATTGGGTACAAAACTGAATTTGCTTTCTTAAAGTTGTATATTCCTGGTGACAAGCTAGAATTATGCAGCTGGGACCTCATGAATATTTTCCAGTGTAACCAAAGACCTTTTATTTTTCTTCTCTTATTCCAAGCAGTTCTGTAATGACATTTAAAATATATTTAATTTGTACACTTCTGGGAATAATAACTGCTCTGAAAAAAAGTTCAACATCCTTATTAGAAGATTCCAATGATGAGAATATATAATATAATTGTTGTAAGAATACTTAATTGATTCTGAATTAAGAAGCAGGTATAAAGAGATAGTAGGTAGGCAGATACCACTTTTTCCCTATATTTCATAAGTGTAAGGAATGAAATCCTCTGTTTGATCTGTTATTGAAAGGAAGTGTTGTAGTCTGAGGACATCCAAGCAAATATAAACAAGCAAGTAAAAATCAACACTACAGCAATTACATAAATGTTAAAATATTTATAACATAGAGTTGCAGAAGAATTTTATCAAGGTATGGTTTTAAACATCTATATGTCAAGTGAACAGATTAAACTCAGAGACCGTATATGCTTGTATAGTTATTTGAACCTGTGTAAGAGAACTGAAAAGGAAAATAGAACTATAGAAATATTTGGTATCAAATAGTGGTAGATGGAATCACACACACCAGACTACATAATGAGTCAGCAATTTCTCCAGTAAGCATGCACAAATTCAGTTCTATGTTTATTCTGAAGACACATAAATTCACAGAGATCATGTGTTGTGTCCCTCATTGGTCTCAGTTGTCCTTTTAAATATTGTCATCATCTGAACAGCAGGAAAAGAAAAATCGATGCCAAATACTGACTAAATCAAAAATTAAGCCTTAATGTAATGACAATCTATGTGTAACTAATACATTATGTATTAATGATGGACAATAAGACAATCTAGACCAGTTTTGACTATAGCTCAACTTTTCATGTGTCTTTTGTTCATATTTTCTCCTCCTTGAAGGAATGCCATTGCAGTTCAATTAGAAAAAAAAAATAATTGTAAAAGCAAATTTTATGCTACAGCTCCCATAGGCCAAACAATAGAAAATGCTTGTGAAGGAAAACTTGGTAACTTGGAACATGATACTTTGAAAATCAACCTTATAATGATAGAATCCACAGAAAATACTGTGTATATGTTACTCAACCAAGCCAGTTGTTTACTAAACCTATAAAAACATGGTTTTTTTTTTTTTGAGCAACTACTTCTTTATAGGGTTCACTTTGTGAAGTTTCTTTTAGATATATCTTCAGGAAATCAAAGGCTGAAGAGTTGAAAGGGATTTTCAGAGGTCATTAGTCACAGTCCAAGGCAAAATCCTAAAGGAGATAACAAAAGCATTTCTGGAAGATGCCAACTTAATCTATAGCTGAAAATCTCCAAATAGGAGATTACTGAACCTTATAACACAGTCAATTCTGGTGCTTGTCAGCTTTCATAATAAAGAATATCTTGCTCACATTTAACAGAGTAATGTTGCAGTTTCAATATATCTTCTCCTACGCTCAGTGAACACTGAACAACTTCCTTTTCTTCTTTTTAAAAGCAACATTTCAGGTATTTGAGGAACTTCGGTCTTCCTACAGTCTTCCTTTTTTCCAAGAACTAGCAGATGAGATTTTATGTTTTATTTTCCTGCCACAGCAGATGGAGAAGGCTTAGACCAGCCACAGCATGGACAAACTGCATACAGAGGCCAAGCCAGAAACTCCAGCCCAGCTTGCTTCCTTCTCTTGTTACCTCGTTATATTGTAAGAGAGACTATGTTGCTTGTAAGGGTTAAATGGAGACCAGGTACTATGAGACTTAAAATAATTCTCATCAACTTTTGCCTCCTTCAAGTCAAAAATCTATTGATAATTGTGTGACAATAACAGAGTAACTGTTGGCAAAACTCTTTTGTGCTTTTACTGCGTGGGATGTAACTGCTCAGCTCACAAGAACACTATGGGAGGCAGTATGCAAGTACTGCAGAAGTCAAGATTATTGTTATTCTCACCTATAGCAATTGCATGTTTGTAGGGTAAAAGGTGCTATTGACTCAGTATATTTTGCTGAAACATCTGATGACAATTATTTGTTTCCAGAGAACTTCTACAAATTGATTATGTTTTATTTCTTTCTGGGAAATTAAACTAAAACAGTTAAGCCAGAATTTCTCAGATCTTTTGGAAAGCAGGTATAGTTACGTCCATCCAAGTCACTTGAAATAGCTTTCAACCAGTATTTTTAAATTCAGAAATATAACTCATAATGATCCTGGAATTGTTAGAAATGCTAGAGGTTAGATTTCATTAGGTTAATGGAAAACATGTGATTAAAATACTGTTTAACTTGCTCTTCATAATGCAGAAGACTTTTAAAATGAAAAAAAAAAAGAAAAACAAAAAACCCAAAACAAAACAAAACAAAACAAAAAAACAACCAAAAAACCCCCAACAACTTGCTGCTTATTCTATTTCCTCCTAAACTAATTTTAAAGAGGAAAATGAGAAGTCAAGATTATGCTGTCAGACAAAAATCATTTCTGAGAAAAATAATATTGCTATCATAACTTTACTGGATGAAATCTTGCTTAGGTGAGATATCAGGAAAAAGGTTTTCATCCAGAGGGTGGTTGAGCATGGAACAAGAAAGTGGTGACAGGACCAAATCTGGCAGAGTTTAAGAAGTATTTGGACAATGCTCTCAGGCACGTGTGATTCTTAAGATGTCTTGTATAGAGCCAGAAGTTGAACTCAATGATCTTTATGTGTTCCTTCCAACAGCATATTTTGTGATTCTATAATTCTTCTTTGATTGAGCTAGTACAGTGTTTCAGATAATTTTGGCAATAGGTTAAACCAGCCTGCCTGCAGAATAAATACAAGCAAAAATTAAATCTTTCTCTAATTCATTTCTTAACTGTAAAAATATATTCCTTAATTCTAAGACCAAAATAATGGATTTCTAACATTGTTTTGCCTATAAAGTGTGAAAGGCCTTTATTTTCTATCTCAGCCTATTCAAATATGTTAATCTAATTAAGCTTAAATGTATCTTATTTATCCCAATAAGGAATGCCACTCTTCTCTAGTTTTGAAAACAATTCATAAATACCAAAATGGTATAAACACCAAAATACAAATTGTGAGACTTTGTTGGTACATAGAAGAAGTAGAACTGGAAAAATTGGAAGAGTAAAGCTTTGTATCCAACTTCCTCCTCCCTCCCATGTTACACAGTTACAGGGACTTTTAGGTTCTTTTAAATCTGTACTTTTCAGACTTACTCTTCATTTTTCCAGAGGTATATTCTTTGTATGAGTGACTTTCCTTAATGGCAAGATAGCAGAAATTGAGAGTCAATGTAGGCAACACCTCACAAACAGATACAGAGGCAAGGGCGAGGTGTTTAATGCTTTCTTTTCCTCTGTCTTCAACACAGATGATGGACCTAGGGGGTCTCAGTGCCCTGAGCTGGAGGACCATGACTATGAGAATGATCAACTCCCAGTCAACCCTGAAATTGTGCAGGATCTGCTGCTCCAGATATGGGGCCTTGTGGGGTTCATCCCCAAATCCTCAAAGAGTTACTGATGTCGTTGCACAATCTCTCTGGATTACTTTTGAGGTGGTTTTAGAAATTCAGAGAGGTTCCAACTGACCAGTTTTCAAGAACAGCAAGAAGGGAGACCCTGGAAACTATAGGCTTGTCAGTCTCAATTCAGTGCCTGGTAACATTTTGGAGAATGTTATTCTGGGAGGTACTGAAAACCAAGTATTTTTCAAGACAACACAGTCACTGGTCACAGCCAGGACAGCTTCATGAGAGGAAAGTCCTGTTTATCAAATCTGATTTACTTCTATGACAAGCTAATCCACCTAGCTGACCATGGGAAAATGGTTGATGTAATCTTTTCAGATTTCAGTAAAGCTTTTGATACGGTCTCTCCCAGGATCCTTTGGAAGAAACTGCCCAGCTCACAGCTGCATAAACACATCAGGTGGTGGGTGAGCAATTGGCTCGTGGGTTCAGTACAGAGAATAATAGTGACCTGTCACTAGTGGGGTTCCATAGGGCTCCATCTTAGGCCCTGTGCTCTTCAATATCTTCATAATTTACTTAAACATAGGACTGGAAGGGATACTAAGCAAGTTTGCAGATGGCACAAAACTGGGAGAAATTATTGACTCCCGCAAAGGCAGGGAGGCCCTGCAGAGAGATCTTGAAAAATTAGAGGGCTGAGCAATCACCAACCATATAAGGGAAAGTGCCGGATTCTGCACCTGGGATGGAGCAACCTGTGATGTATGTAGAGACTAGGGAATAAGATGCTGGAAAGTAGCACTCTGGAAAGGGTCCTGGTCAAGTTGAATCTGAGTCACAGTGCCCTGGCAGCCAGGAGAGCCAACCGTGTCCTGGTGGGCATCAGGCACAGCATCACCAGCCATTCAAGGAGGGGGATTGCCCGAGTCTGCTCTGCCTTACCTTGGATATTGTGGGCTGTTTTGGGCACTGCAATGTAAGAAAGATTTTAAGCTATTGGAGAATGTCCAAAGGGGTGCAATGAAGATGATGAAGGGCCTTGAGGGGGGCCATGTGAGGAGTAGCTGGGGTCACTTGGTCAGTTCAGCCTGGAGAAGAGGAGACTTAGTGGAGATCTCACCGCATTTACAACTTCTTGGTGAGGAGAAGAGGAGGGGCAGACATTGATCTCTTCTCTGTGGTGACCAGTGAGAGGACCTGAGGGAATGACCTGAAGTCATGTTTAGGTTGGATATTAGGAAAAGATTCTTCACCCAGAGGATGGTTGGGCACTGAAACAGGCTCCCCAGAGAAGTGTCACAACATCAAGGTTGACAGTTCAAGAAGCATTTGGCAATACTCTCAGGTGCATGATGTGACTCTTGGGGATAGTCCTTTGCAGGGCCAGAAGTTGGACTTTATGATCCTTATGGGTCCCTTCCAACTTGGCATACTCTATGATTCTGTCATGAAATTATGCAGTTATGTAGGGAGAAAATTGGAAAGGCCAAAGCCCAGCTAAAACAATCTGGATACTGCTGTAAAAGAAAACAAAAAGTGTTTTTTACAAAAGGAGAGAGAAGAAGAATCCATGTCTTTGATTGGATGTGGGAGGAAACATAATGACAAAGGATGAGGAAATGTCAGATGTCTTCTTTGCCTCAGTCTTTTAATAGCAAGACTGGTTGTTCCCCCTGAGCTGGAAGACAGAGATGGGAAGCAGAATAAAGTCCCAGGAGGACTGCTACATGATTTAGATACTCACAAGTCCTGGGGTCCAGATGGGATCTGCCCAAGAGTACTGAGGAAGCTGTGGAAGTGCCCACTGAGGCACTTCTCAAGTCTATGGGTTCATGAACTTCAAGAATGAGAGCATATAAGTTCTTGGATCTTGTTAAATTCATTCTATGCTTATTTCTCTACTGGAAGACAAGTTGCATTTTATCTCAGAGTTCTTCAATCTTTCTTAAAAGTATTAGAGTGTTCTTTGCTCCTATGAAGACCTCTTTGTTCTTAGAAGTGAAAGAATTTAAATTTAAATAGAATGTATTGCATTGTCCTGTAATGCATGGAAATTTACAACCTTTTTTTCCCTTTAAAGTTTTCCATATGGAAAAGATATTCATAAACTCATAATTACAGAGAACTTCTGTGAAAAGATTTACTTCTATATTCATGGAATAAGCAGTTTTATTTAAGAAAGGGAAGTATTCTCTAAGACAGTAGAGAAGGACTAGACTAAAAAAATTAAAATGCCTTTTTCCAAAATACCCCAATTTACAGAGACATATCTATTAGCAGATTAAAAAAGAAATAATCTGCTATATAGATACTAATTGTGCTAGTGAGCATGTAGCAGCCCTACTCACCAACAAGGAATTAACTGTTCTGTAAACAGAGAAAGCAATCTAAATAAATGGGCCATTTGAACATCACTAGTAATAAAATTGTATACTTCTCCTGAGAATGTTAAGTTTCACTTTCAGGAACAATGTCTTTCTCCCTTGCCACATATCTTCTATTATGATGTTCATATTAGGCATGTCATTGGAACTTTAGTATCTTTCACAAAGCATTGTTTTAGTCAATCAGAAAATCCTTCTGCACATTAGTTTTATGAAAAGAGAACATTAAAAGGTCAATGCCACCTACAATATATTGGAAATTATTTTTACTTTTCTGTTTAAGATGTTTACATATTCCAAAAACGTTAATTATGAGCATAGATAATACTATAAAGTTATTGAAGCTGAGCAAGTTAATTGGCATTCATCCACATAACTAAACCCAAAAGGAATTAACTAATGAGTCTCATTAACTTTTTCTGGTGAACACAGAAATGTAAATCTTTCCCCTACTGTTGTGCAGAGTAGAAACTCATGCAGATATTAATTGTGTTAACAAAGCATGATAGTCAAAGGGAACAAATGTGAAGTTTATGGATGTTACTTTGTTTTCAGAACACAATGAACAGAACAAAAGAGAGGAAAGATGAGTTAAGGTAACTAGTAGATGAACTATGAAAACCAGATATTATACATGCTCTCCATTTTTCTCAGACATGTCTGATTTCCATACAATCACAAATAAATCTCTGGAATGGTTTAATTTTTGAACAGAGGAAAGGTTGAACTCAGAAACACAGTAATGACTCATCTATTGTAGAAGAAATTAACAGTTACAGACTTGTGTAAGAGTTGTAGAATTGATAGCAAAGTTTCACAGCGGTGATAAATTTTAAGACCCTCAAATGCTGAGTAGCTACTTTATCAAACAGCAAACAATAATGGAAAGTGGATAAGATTTTTCTACATGACTGTGATAAACATTATATCTGTTTGCCCTTGGCCAGGATGAAAAACTTCAGAAATACTCACTTGAGTTGAAAATTCATTCTTTTTGAAGACCAGATTAATTTAACAAGTGAACACTTCAAGATACCAAAGAAGTTTGTGATGGTGACTGTTGTCAATTTGGGTCAAATTAAACACCAGTCCTAAAGAACTCACCACCTACTGTAACAATACACTTGTTTAACATCGGAAAGCATTTTTATCCAAAATGCCTTTGTATGCCTACACTGGATCCTGTTACACTAATCTTGGATAGTATTGAGCATGGAAAACTTAAGAGACTGGAGCAGACCAAAGGATCATTAAAGTACTTGTAATCTGCAAAACCAGTAGGTTTGTAGTAATGGCAAAGAGAATTAACAGAGGTGTCTGGAAGGAAAATGTTACAAATTTAGAGCACCTTGAATCTTTTTCCTTCTATATACTTCTAATTTCCAGAAAACAATTTTTAGGGACTTTCTGATTCTCCTCCTCAATGAGAAAATAAACATTCTGACACCGAGTTCACTGAAAGTGATGACAGAAAAAACCACAAAACTTAGACTATAAATAGAAACAAGTTAACAGACTAGTGTAGGATAAAGGATTTGAATGAGATCTCACATATTTTTACAGAGCTCACAAATCACTGTGGTGGGAGAAAAAAATACTTATTTTGAAGCTGTAACCTTGTTTATTTAACCTCGGGGAACTGCTGGTTTCTCTGTTCCTTTCTCAGACTTTTTTAGAAACACGAATTCCATATGTTCCGAAGTGATTTCTGTCAAGCTACAGTGTTTATGAAGCTTGAACAGAAGGGGCATTTCAAGAGCTGAGACAGAAACAGATTTTTGTTCCACAGTGCTATAATCAAACGTATTTGGATTTAAGACAATTTTACTATATACAAAGTGTACCAGATCATGGTTTTAACTAATAACTGTTAACATTGTGGTTATGACAAATATCTAAAAGGAAGAGAAGCAAAACGGAGGGATGCAATTGCAGCTGTGAGCTGTACAGCTTTACCTACCTTTAGCCAGAGTTTATAAACATCTTGGGAAAAACAAAAGCCAGAGGGAAACCTATACTCCCTCCTTTAACATAGAAAACACGCCACTTCCCAAGGCTTGTTTCTTATCTAAGACAGCAAGCAGAGTGAAGCCTGTGGAAAGTAGTGGAGGCACTAGAGAAATGGAGAGCTATTAAAATTGCCAAGGCTTAGGCAAGAGACACAGAAAGAGAAAACACTGCAGCTATAGAAAATTGAGTACTTCAGTAAAAGGAAAAAAAATAATGAGAGACAGAGTAGATCTGTATAAGCAGAGGGAAGATCTAAAATGGTGGCAGCAACATCAGTATTTGAACCACTGAAATGGAAAATAAATACAAAATTTCCAGCATACCCAGTGAAATTGCAACTGTAGACAATACAGTCTTTTTCCTGTAGAAAAATAAGAAAGTAGCACTACCTGACTTATACACAGCTGCATGGGAGCATGTAGTCACAATCAATCTCATTTCATTCATCAGTGGTCATTAACTGTGCTACTTCTGTCTTATTAACTCACCAAAAACATCCAATTTACTTTGCCAAGGACTGCAAAGACCAAAGTGTCTGTGGGCTATGGGATTTTTTATTTGTCTGAATAATATGTCATTCTACTTAGTTTCATTGAGATGTCTCGTGAAGCAAATTCTTACAAGTAGAATATGTAATATAGTATGACTAGAGTAATTATAACAATGAGCTCATAAGTGAACTTAAGTTGTCAAATGGTCTTTTGTTACAGCACCGGCCATGTAATAGTCTTCAAAACAGCCTGCTAGTACTCAAGGAAACCTGTGTGTATTGTTCGTCTGTAAAATTCTCTGGTTAAATTCTATTATGACCTGAGGAAGGGAGGAAGGGAGCGCAGAATGGCAGAGAGTAATGAGGATGAACTTTGTTGGAATTTGTATTACATTTTTTGAAGACTTTGTAACTTACAGAGCTATTTAGATTATTAAATCCATATAAAACCTCTCTTAAAAATTGCTGTGTTGATTATAAAGTAATGTTTTAAAACTGATCCTGTTGTATCACACTTTAACTCATTCTTCAAAATTCCTTGAGCAAAATCTATGTCTAAAGGAGTGATGACTTTTACAATATATAAAAGTCTACTATGTATATAAATACTCTAATATCAAAAATTGGTTCCACCATTTTTCCACTGTTTGGATCTACCTGTGATTTGTTTACCACATTACAATACTTGACCTTTAAAATGGGATAAAATAATTATAAAACTATGTTTCTGTGTCTTAAAACCCAAGGGGTTTCTAAAGTGGGCTATCTCCTGGATTCTCACTCATGAAATACCCAAGTCTTGATTATTTTGGCAATTACCTTCCCTTTTTTACACCACATTTTCCAGTGTTTAATTTGTCACCACATTTGGCCTCTTATTGCTTTCCCAACTTTTTTATAATTCTGTAGATTATCTGCTGTAAAAGAGAGGCAACAATGTGTATTTCCTAAGTATTTGTCTAATGCACATCCATTAGTCTATTTAAAATTCTCTGAAGGAACATGTATCAAACATCAATACTTAAAAAACCCCAACAAACCAACCCAACCATGGAAACATTTAGTAACTGTAAGGTGCTCATCTGAAATTGTCTTACAAACTAGTACTATTTTCAGTTGTGAATCTGATAAATGAACTTTCCAGAACCACTTATCAGGCTAGCCTTCAATGTTCAAGCTTGAAAAATGTAACCCTTTAATTAAAATTGATAAAAAGAGACATTGAAGAAAGTATGAGTCAACCAAACCAATGTTAAAATATTTAAAAAATTTATTTTAATGGAGAAAGGAGTAAAGGTTTACAATCTTCTGGGATTACCTTATGATCCTCCTATGGTTATTTGCCAAACCTTCCTTGGGTAAAATTAACTGAAATGTTCATGCACTTGTTCAGGCTTCACTTTGAAAAGATTAGGCAAATCTAAAGTGATGAGGAGTGGAATTATCTAATTATTATAACCAGGAATAACAGTAAATATTTCTAGTAGTCTCATAAATTCTTTACTGTTAAGGGGTTTAGAATAATAAAGAACGGGACTATACAATATACTGTCATAGATTACTATGTTGGTTAGAAGATTTCCATAGTGAACAGTTAGAAGAAGAAATATAAATAGGTATAAAAAACCCTAGTTTATTCATGAAGAAAATTTATTCCTGCATCCACAAGCTTGTTTATTAGGCATAGCTTAAGCATGTTCATTAAGCAGATTATTAAACATTTTAGCATGTTGAAGGTGGGGGAAGAGAGAAGTGAAAGAAAAAAGAGTGGAAAAAAAGCAGGCATAAAAGCTAGATTTATTTTTTTTTAAATTTTGAATCTTCAAAATTTATGTAATGCTCCATCCAATGTTCTCAGAATGATAGAGTGCCTTTGGCAGTGAAAGACTACCAGGGTTATACATATGAGCTATAGCTAAGGTTTCATACTGTCACAGAAACTTGAAAGTATAACTTCAAATCTGTAGCGATTTACTATTTTCTGATATGAAATAAGAATTTCTTCCATTCAGCTGGTTTCATGTGTTGCCTGAACACCAACCACAAGTTTACATGCCAAATATATTGTCCTTACAAACACTCTCCTCTCATCATCCATGTTTCTGGCTTTCAACCGCCAAGTTGAACACTGAAAAAGAGTTCTTGAGAGGTTATGTGAATTTGATTGATTTCATACAAAAATTATAAAGTAAATGGAATAAGTAAAGATAAATATGACAGGGTGCATTTTATTATTTGTCAGAGGGAAGGATCCTTGAGTTCTGTTTGAGCTGCCTTATAAAGAGGACTACCTGACTCGCTGTTAGTGACTTATGTGTCAGTGCATATCTGGTACTAAGTGTTTAAACTAGTCTTTCTGACTCCTTGGAGGCATTTTTCTACCATCTTTTCATAAGACATGTAATTTTTCATGAGTGCCACTTGACATCCTGCACATTCAGCTCAATCTAGTAGGCAATATGTTTTGAGAAAATGTGGTCCTAAATCTCAGTTTCCTCGTAGAATTAGTCTTAGGGAATAAACAGTGGAGGATACTTCTGCTTTCTCTCTCAGTTTAGGACGTTTAAATTGGAATTATCTTCAATGATTCTTGGCATGCAGTAGGCTACATAAAGTGTACCCTTCTAAGACTGAAAAGTTAGTTTCAATCCTAGTTCTCCATTTTACTGCTTTCTATTCTCTTCTCACCATACTTCCATTTGTTAAATTGTCTTCTGACACAGACAACTGGTGTAAAGAAGAAGAATTAATTTTCCAAATTTGGCACTAATATGAAGAGGTTGGAATTGTGCACATAATTTTTGAAGCACTGGGGAAATTCCAGCTCATTACCAACTCTAACAAAGGATTATAATTTACAGACATGTAGAATGAACTTGTAAAGACATAAATGACACTGAATACTTCATAATTAAATGGACAAATCATGATAACCAAGGGACAATTGAAAATGTTTGTATGCATTACAAGAAAGCCAAACTATATGACAAATGAAATATAACTTAGGTTGTAAAACTTCCAAAAAATCTTGGAAACCAATTATTCAAATTCCTTTCTCAAACAATAGGATTACCTTTTATGGCTTTATGCGCCTGTCACTATTCTTATTTGTTCAACAATCTAATTATAGCTTAAAGATTTTTTTCCTTACTCAAGAAGCATCAGTATTTTTTTAGTCCATGAATTATAGTCATAGTAGGGCATGATACTGGGGAAAGGTATATATTTTGGGACAGGAAAATCATCATTTAGATTGTGGGGACAGGAAATTGGTTTCACATGAAGGATTTCAGCAGGAACATGATTTTCACTGAGCTTCCATGAAAACTCATCAAGAAGTTAAAATGTACCATAGGTTTATCTTTTGACTAGAGTAAAACTTCAAATGAATACTTCTGAACTTTTTCTGAGTCTTTACAGCTTGAGGGAAACTTCCTTTAAAGAACAAAAGAAGAGCTCCCTATATTGTCCCATGGTTTTATTTTGGTGCAAAGAATCACTCTATTAGAGCTGTGAGCAGTGCTTATCTTGCAAGCTAGCATTGTAGCCTTGTTATCTTACTATTTTTTTGCCGTTTCTTAAATTCACCTTTTTTTTTTTTTCTTTTTTTTTTTTTTTTTTCCCTTATATTTCTGATTTTCATAATCTGGAAGGAAGACTGATTCCTTGAGGTCAAGAAAATGTGTTAAGCATTACGTTTCAGAGCCCGGAGTGCAGTCCACCCTAGGAGGAGTAAGGTGGCTGTGTCCAGAATCAGGCCTTTTGCTGCTTAGAGTTCTGTGAGCCAGGTAGGAATGAGAACCTCCACCTCCTCCCTGCCATACCCAACTTGATTGCACTTCCACTAAATCTGCAGCCAGGCTCACATTTCTGCTACGCTGACCCTGACCCTGACATTCTGGCTTGATTTCTTGTCTTGACCTGGGACCTACCTCACCACAGTGGTCTTGAATGCTGGATTGAGCACTTCCACTGACATAGGGATTTTTTATTGCCTTTGTGCTTGGATAGAAAGACTCGCAGCAAAAATATATTAAGTACCACTACTCTTATTTTGCTGCCAATTCACACTTACTACCTAAGCTGAGAATTATCTGCTTCCTAGGCTTAGATGATAAGTGCCTCCTCACATAGCTCCTTCCTTTCTCAGTGTTAATTCCTCAAAGTACAATACTCTGGTTTTCATCTTTACCAAAGTTGTCTCAGTTACTACACATTAAAAAACACAGGGGATTCTACCACTAAAGAGAAAGAAACAAAAAAACCCTATAAAAATTAAAATTTGAGGAAATAGTGAAATAAACTGAATAAAACAACAAAAAAGTGTTGATAAAGGCATTCTTGCAAATTCTATCTATAACAGGAACAGTGACAATATGTGTCTGGAATGCCTTGTCATAAAAGAATGCAAATCAAAACTAATTTCCTTTAATTTTTATTTACTGACAGTGAACATTAAAAGAAGAGAGTGAACATGTTGAGAGACGTATTAAATGAGCCTCTGGAATGACTGACATTTCTGAGTTGTAGGGAATCAACTCATGAAGAGATAATAAAGTTTACTGACTCTGAGACCATCAAAACTTAGCTTTTTTGATTTCATAAAATAGAGATGCTGGGTCAGAATTTGATTAATAGTTTTATCTATGAGTTGAATTATTCAACAATTAAAATACACTTTAAAAGGAGGAGATTATTTTAAAAAGTCTTATAAAAAGCTTAGAATGCTGATTAGAAATAGGCTGTAAAATTCAAATCATGCATCTGATTTGTTTGCTTATTTATTTTGACAAAATGGTATTTTAACTGAAATCAAACATGCACTGAAAGAAAAAATGGTGATTTTAAGGGTCTCTTTCACTTAAATGTGAAGCACAAGGACAGAATTTTTTCATCTTTAACAAATGCCAGTGTCTCAGCATTAAATCCTATTTATTTGCAACTGATGATAACAATATCTTGTAGTATTCCTTCAACTGCTGATCTATACTAGTGTCTATTGAATATTTCTCCTTGTCTTCACTATCATATCAGTAAAATCAGTATTTTAAAATAAAATTTAAGCCCCTGTCAATATCTGTTTTTAAAAGGAAGTACTTCTGCTCATTAAGCTTCTGGTATTAGAAAAGAAGCAAGAAAGATGACATCAGACAGGAGTTCTATAGAATACACAGTTTCCAAAGATGTTTCACAGGACATGCACTTTCCAAAGACTGGGAACAACTGTTCTTTTGTGATGCCAGGTGGGTATTTGTAGATAACAGAATGACAGAATGGTCAAGGTTGGAAGGGACCACAGTGGTTCATCTAGTCCAATCACTACTCATGCAAGCTGTTCCCAAGGCACATTGCACAGTATTGTGTCCACATAGATTCTGAAATCTCCAGGGAGAAATTCAACCTTTCTGGACAATCTGTTCTTCCTCATATTCAAGTGAAACTTCCTGTGCGTCAGTTTCTGCCTCTGACCTCTTGACTTATTGCTTGGCACCACTGAGAAGAGCCTTTTTCCATTGTCTTGATGTAGGGGTTCTGAAGCTGTTGGGTCTTTGAGAGTATCCTCTCAATCCCATGCTCATCATCATGATGCATTTGTTAAAATGATAATTATGATTATTACTGAGTTATCCCAGAGCTTCCAACAAAACTGTAATTGGTACACTTATGGTCCATACTTTGACTACACAGGCAAAAGGAATTGATGCCTTATCTAGGAGGTACTAAGGTAGCCCATTATCCTTGCCTCTCTTTTGTCTCCCTTCAGCCCCTTTGTCTCCAGTCAGAACCAAAGGGATGCCCCTCTCTTGACAAGAAGTTACAGTACATTACAGCTCCAGTCAGGAGAGCTGCTCAGGGTGCACATCTGACAGCACAGATACAATCAGGCTGATTGGTGTCAGACTGATTGCTGCAAGATCTGATGTATGATTTTGTAAGAATTGCCTCTTCTGTACTTAGCTGAGGAACAAATCTTATTTCCTGGAGAAGTGGTAAAGTGGGCACAAATGTCTTGTTTGATGTGGGCACATTTGCCTTGTTTGATGGCAGATGCAGTTATGACTGTTTTCATCTCCTCATGGGGCTTCCTATTCCTGTGCAGGGTAGTCCTCCTGTCGCGTTTTGCAAAGGTCTTGGGGATATATAAAGAGAGCCTTGAAGCTCTTTCTGAAGAAGTACATAGTGAGAGTTGTAATGATGGTGTTAGCCTACATGTACCAAGCTATACAAGGAGATT
Source organism: Formicarius rufipectus (assembly GCA_013399695.1). Lineage (NCBI taxonomy): Eukaryota > Metazoa > Chordata > Aves > Passeriformes > Formicariidae > Formicarius > Formicarius rufipectus. Next base: position 111,168 of record VXAU01003933.1, on the reverse strand, counting down.
GAAGGATAGTGTTGCATATCTACTCTGGAAACACCTTTCTTTCTCACTGGTGTGATGACCCGAGATTTGTGGGAATGAAACTTCTCCATCTGACACCTTTGAGTGCTTCTTTCTGTGTAATCAGAGGAGCAAGATCCTTGCTCTTGAGCATCTGAATGATGACTAAAAGTCAGGAGTCCTCATGGTGTCTCCCCTAATTTTGGACTACTATTTTTAGTCAGACAAATTGTACCAATAATGAAAAAGCAAATAAAATCTGGGAGTCTTATGAATTTTCCTTGTTACTACATTGCATACTACACAAAGCAAAGCTAAAGCAGATGGTGGGGATTTTAATGCCTTCACATGTCTGTGTATCTGGGGAAAAAATCTTCCCAACATGGATAGTTTCTCAGTAAGTTTAATAATTTCTATTAAAGTTCTCACAGCACATGCTGGTTTTGTTAGGTTTTCCTTTTCTTAGTGTTTGTGGGTTTGTTTGGGGGGTTTATTTATTTATTTTTAAAAACTTTTTAGTGCAACACATGTTTAGGGGGTAAAAAAAAAAAGACCCAAACACTTCATTGTCAAGAAAAGTTACATTTTTTATATTTTTCACTGAAAGCATCTATTTTAGTGAAATTGTCAAAATATGTCAATCCCTTGACAGCCAGAAATTATGAGGGTGTCCAATATAAGGAAAACTATTATGTTTTTATTTGTGGCAGCATCTGGATGAGTGTCCAATCATAGCTCATAGCCTATCTATTCCAAGAGCTGCCAGCTGGTTAAAGATATGAACAGGTGTTTCACTTTCCTTACTGCTGGAACCAAGAATTCCACTGGAGCAAGTAGTGTCTGAACAGCACTTAGTGTTACTCTCTGGGATACGGTGACAGCTTCATGGTGCTATAATACAATGCACTTCACTGAAAGTTCTGATTAATAATACTAGGCTGATTTTTTTGATAGTATTTGATCAGGAAACTGTTGTCTATGTATTCAGATCAATTTTATTGGCAATCAAGAGAAGGATTAGTATTGTTGCTTCACTGCATGTACAATTCAATTCATCCCAAACTCTTTTATTATAAATGTTGAGTATTTGTAATGTATGTTATCTATGTGTTGTAGTCTTTTGTCTAAGACATAGAAAAAAATAAAGCAGGTTATTATTTTTTGTAGACTATGTGGCCATGGTAAGATTAAACTACAGTTATTGGAAAATCATCTAAGTTCTTAAGAACCTACCAGCCAAGGACTATTACAGAAGTCTTTGCAAATCGTAACACATATAATTAGTGAAAGAGAAAAAAAGTATTTACATATGCATGTGACAAGGCAACAATGCAAAAAAATCTCGCTTTATATAGGTACAAAGTTGAGCTCCTGTTTTCCTTAATGCACTTATTTCTGGAATAGACTGGTTGAAACTTGATGAACATGATGTTCCAGAAATTGTACTTTTATGTTTATTAAGTGGTAGTTGAAAATTTGAGATTAAATATTCTCCACAGCAGGAATGAGAAAGCACTTTTTTTAGACTGCTTCTGAGTCGTTAAAAATCTCCATTTACACATCGTTGGTACATTTTTTTACTTCTGTTTTTCAAAAATATTGCACTTTTTAATGTGTGTTTTATTTAGATGGTCTACATTTAGTAATATAAAGCTGGTTTAAAGTTAAATTATTTGTAAATGTTTCATTGAAAAATAAATTGTTTGAATTTGTCCATTTCTGCTCCTCCCCTCCCCACCCCACTGACAGTATCCAAAAATTGTTCTCAGGTAGAAAGAGCTTGGTGGATCTGTGCAGTTCTGAGAAATGCAAACAGAATGATTTAGATCTTTAGGACTAAGAAGATTTGAAAAACCTTTAATCTTTTTGAAACTTGAAAATCCGAGTGCAAATTGTTTGAATCTGCAAGTAATTCTGGAGGTTCACATAGGGAAAATACTGCTTAGCTCATCCTTTCCGTCTTTCTAACATAGTTTCCACAAAACATTTTCTCATGCTTTAGTCCAGTTCAGTTTTAGAAGCCTCCAGAGACAGCATTTGTAAACATACCTGGGGGACAATTACCCCAGACTGGCAAGCATCTCGGTGGGGAGGCAAAATGAATCCAGGCCTCTCCATGGGAATTTTACAGTGATTGATTCCTGCCATGACTGGGGAGTGGCAGAGCCTTCCCCTCTCATGCTCAGCACCTCTGCTACTGAATTCACTTCAGCCAGAGAGCTCAGTATGACAAGGAATGAGACGGAAAAATTATGTGAAGCTGAGGACAAGTTGCAAAGTGAGTTACGTGTGTTCTAAATTTGTGGCTTCAGGCATCACTCTGGGTAACATAGTTTGGTCAGGAAATATGTCTAGTTTTAGTGTTTGCACTAAAATCCAGTAAAATATTTTCAAAGGCTTCCAATCACCTAGTGTGGAGATGATTTTCCAAACTCTGGATATACTGGCAACCATAAAAAATATACCAACCCAAAACTTGTGGTAGTGACCTTAAATGTCATGTGCACTCAAGCTTTCAATCTATACGTATTAAAACAATCTTTATTCAAAAATGTTGTAAAATCACCAATTAGTATCCCAACTTCTCATTTTCCCTAAAATAAAACATTCAAAATATATTACAGTACATACACTTCTGTAAGCAATAATAAATGCAATCTATTTTTTATGACAACAAAAGTTAAAGATAGTAAATACAGTCAATGCATATAAATTGTTCCTCCACATTGCAATAATGACTGCATAAGCAGTTTCTCCTGTTACGCTTGAATGATCAGAATATCATACTGTAAAAGACATAATTTATGCACACATTTATTTGCTTATTAAAAACTTAAGCCATTATACATGCTTTAACAAACAGCATTGTGTAACCTATTCCTTTATATTTTTTTGCTTGCAAATTGTCCTTGAAGGGATGAGACCTACATTTTGTCTGGATCCTGGACACTAAATATGTTCTGGATAAAGCAGCAGTAATAAATATGAAAAATAAGGATTTTCTATCCCTTTCCATCCCCTCCCCCCTGCCATCTTTTTGCCTTGCATATATCACCATGACATTAAATATATTTATTATGTGATAGGGACAATAAGTGATGTACAAAGAAGCTTGTAGAAAGTAGAAAACGTAACCACGGAGACATAGTAGACAACATACAAGGTAGCTAATCTTGGAGAAACCTTGGCAAATGAAGAAACAGCAAATATTCTGGTGGTACTGGATGGTGACTTTGCAAGTGAGCCTTTGTGGAAGGTTTTTTGCCTTCTCTCACAAACAGGAATTGCTTTTCAGACTTGATGTTGTAGCAAAGTTTAGAGGCCATAGACAATGTCTGGGCCATGTATTTCCCTGTATTTGTATGAAGTCCACTGTTCCGCTTCCCACTTTTTGTGTCACAGAGGATGCTGCTTGACAGGTCATGTCTCTGATATGCATTTGTCTGATATGGCTAGTTCTTTGCCCACTGGTAAAAGGAAGTAGAAATGTTGCTCTATAATAAACTCCTTTTCTTTATTCCAATGTACTGCTCACAGATTTAACAAAAGAGTGAGGTATACATTGATTAATATAAGACTGAATAACTTTCAGCTGTGAATGTTTTTTTATCTACCAATGGATTAGTTAGTGTTGAATCAAGAGGGGTCAGTTTTTTCAGTCTTCAAATCGAAAGGTTAAGAAGTATACAGCATGAGTTTGCACTTAGTTGGTTAGTTTTTAAAAATATTAATGAGAAATTAAATTTCTTTAAGGGAATCTGGTAATTTTGAAATACACAAATTAACTGAAAGGGAAACATAAGCTTTATATTTTTACTTCAAATTATTACAATATAATAGATGGTGATATTATACAATTGATGGCAAAATTATAAGATCCATCTCTCTCTCTCTCTCTCATCTCAGACTCATGATTTTTTTTGGAGAGACAGATTAATGATCAACGTTGAGTTCAGTTTTTATAGTATTCCATGCTGCCCATGACAGTATATTCAGAGGACAGACCACAGAGACATCAAAGGAACTGTGTTGTTGGGGCATTTTATGATAAAACATAACTTTCTGCTGTAAAATACCCTGGTGCAATCTATTCATATTACACTGGCAACACATCAGCCATTAAACACACATGCTATTTTTACACCAGAGAAAGACTGTGCATGCTCATTTAGAAAAGATTTTGTCAGAATTCTTTTTTTACAGTCATGAATTTTCCCTGCTATCCTTCACCTTCTTCCAAATACTCAGTCCAACAGATGACACAAAAATAGCAGGAAAAGATTTTTCTTCAGAGGAGAAATATTATAAATTATCAGAAATCAGGTTACATAAGAAAAGAAGCAATGTAAGCCCTACAATACCTACAAGATGTATAAGGATTAAACAGCATTTAAAAATTCACAGGCTTCAACAGCCTCTTGCTTTGTGTTTGCCAAGGTTTTGTTCTTTTTGAAGGTGCTAATTTATGGAAATCAAAGTAATTTCAGATAATGTAGATAAAAAAAGGATTCAATAGATTTCTACCTTGTTCAAGTAGAGTAGTTAGTTTGATGCATACAAAGTATTGAAATAACCAAAGGAGTAGCTGCATATTCTCTTCTGTGTTTCTCCACAAGGCTGAGAGCCAACATTTATTCCAAAACAAAATTAAACAATTTAACAATTACCTTCAAACATTTGTCATTGAAGTGCTTGAACATTCCTTAAGACAAATTATCCATGTCCGGTGGAAGAAATTCTGAAATCCAGATTATACCTCTTCAGGTCCATTAACTCTGAATCTAATACTATAATATAAATCATTTCCAATCCAATTTTCAGGAAGAGAATTAAATATTTATTTATTTTTTTAGAAAATCAATTCTTGTGCAACCAAAAATCCTATTCAGAGCTACTACAACTGTTAGTATTAACAAAGCCCATATATCTTCCACAATCTCAAATCACTTTTAATTAATCCAGATATTGCAAGATAAATCCCAATACAGTTGGCACTATTTTATTCCATGTCTTTGGAAATATGAAATATTTCTATTATTAATGTTTCTGACATTTCCTCTTTGAATTCATAGTTTTTCCTTAAGTGGAAAACTGCTTTCCATTTGTGCTCTAGATCTGCTCATTATGATGAACTTGTCATGTTATTAAATTCTCTTTTTTTTTTTTTCGGATTGTATGTAATTACTTGGGTTCAGGGGAATGGCTGAAAAGTTTGTAATGAGGTCTGATACAATGGACCTTCTTATGAGCACGGCAGAGAGACACAGATTAGGATTCATCTGAACTATGTCTATGCTGAATCAATCCAGAAGACTTCCACAGGCTTAACTCTGCTCATTTTAAATAAATACTTCAGATGGAAAGATTCATTTGAATATATCTATTGTTGTGCATTGACTAAAAAGAATATTTCAGTCATAATCCAAGCTGTATACTGCTTACATAGCTAGAGTTAGAAGAGCTGAATTATACCTGCAGTGCCTAGATAAATACTAACAACATTAAATCTTAGAGTGAGGATCTATCCACCAACTACAAAAAAAGCCAGAAATGTAAGTCTCAGCACTAATTCCATTGCAATTTGTCATTGGGAGTAACTAATTTTATTCTTCTTACTTGATAAGATAGTAAGCTATTAGCTATATTAATTGATAAATTAAACCTACAAGCATCTACGTTAATTTAAATGAATAAAATGTGCCAATATAAAAGATACTTGACTGTCACTCTGCATGAGAATAACCTAAAGTATGTCTCCGCTTTGAAAACAAAGATGCCATCAAATGACCTTAATTAAAAATGCCGATTTAGAGCTTTCTGAGATTTGAAGAAAAAGGGGTTTCATATGAGAACTGGTTTCATATTGCAAACGCAGAAGACAGGTTTTCTTTTGCTGTTCTTTATATATTTATCATGCACATGCCAATCATTTGTGATATAAGGAATACTATTCAGACCATTCCTACTCTTTTTCTGCTGAAAGAAGTGTAAAACAAAATGGCAAATCTCTGCACAAACATGAAATAACAGAAGACACAAAAGTAAATAACTGTGATATAATGCTGTACATCACTCCCACTACTATTTTCCATACTGTGCTACAAAATTAAATATTTTTCATTTAATATAACAATCAATAGATAAAAAATCAGACCTATGTAAAGCAGGGTGAAATTGGATTTTAATTAAGAATAAAGCAGAGAACTATATTAGCTGTTAGTTTTGAGGGGAAAAAACACCCACATTTTTTTCAGGAAGTTAATAATAAAAGCCTTCACAGACATCAGCTGCCTAAACTTCCCGGCACAGATTTAAAGTAAGGTTTAGATTATTACTAAAGTAGGGAGTAAAGAAGGTCCAGAGAGTGAATCATCAGCATCACGTACAGTTCTTTCTCTTCACATTAAGAATTTATTGCGTTTACAATCCATGTGGTTTGAAAGTAACTTTTCATGGCTGATTAACCTTTATTTAACCTAACAGGAGTAAGCTTAGTGTCCAGTGACTCAATGAATATTAATTAACGTACTAATTTTAATAAGGTGGAATTTGGAGACATGTTAACTGCCAAAAGAAAAAAAAAATGCTGAGAGTGAAGCTGAGATTATAACTGGGACTCCTACTGTCTTTCTGACAGGAGGACAGTGTGGGTACCTCCTTTTCTTCCTATTTCCACAGTCCTGTGATGGCAGGTGCAGCAGGAGCCAGGGTGGTCTTACCACACTGAAGACTGCCTTAAACTAACAGATTAAACATGGATTTTAGAAAGCATATGTGTTCAAGTATTTTTCTGAAATATGGCTTAAATATCATTGTCTCCTGGGGGCATGCTGTTCTAATTCTTGACTGCATGTGGCTCCTAACTGATTTGTTATTTATACTGCACCTTCAGAATACAATAGTAAGCAAACAAACGTTTTGTTCTTATTTGAACACTTGTTTAACCTCTTACATTATTCTAAACTTGATTGTTGCAGTGATAAAAAAGAAAACAAAAACCAAGAAGTAGATGGCATCTTGGGACTAACAAGTCTGCAGCACTGAATACAGATTTGAGCTCTTGATACATTCCTTAAGTACCACATCAATACCAATAAAAATAAATGGGATGTTGAACTGATGCATGGGCTAGCATCACCGAATCACCTCTCCCAGCCAGTTCCTTGAGAAAAGCCCTGGAGATGGAAATTGCTTTCTCTCTAAAACAGGAATCCTCTAACTCCCTGTCAAATGAGGCTGTCCAGCCTATTCCTAAATAAGCTGAGAACTCAACTTCATCCCCTAAAATGCAGCTGTGAGCTGTAATCCTATAGCAACTTAAAATTGAACAGCCCTTAAAAGAATGCTTTTAAAGACTATAGTGGCCATCTTTATCTTCAGTCATTTATTTAGTCAGAAGTTTACTAATGGCTGAACAGAAGATGGTGAGCAGACCTGTCCATATAGAAATAGCTACCCAAGTAAGAATTTCTGTGAAAAGCATTGTGTGATTATGTTTATGTCCACATCCCATGGTTATTTGAACTAGAAAATAATTTTTTTTTTTAATAATTACATTCTTATGAATTATTTTTATAGATCTTACTGGTTTCTTTTCTCCCCAAAAGCCATAGAACACTGAATAATTACTCAGCACCTACAGATGTTCATTTTTGGCAAAGCATACAGTCTTGCCAAGAGAAAATGTGAAAGAAATTATCCACCATACCCACTAGCAGTCAGGGCTGAGGTTCTGCTTTGCTTCAGTGTTCTGTGTAAAATGGAGCTTTTCTTTTCAGGGGACAGGCAAACTCATCTTTCTCTAGCTCTGTGTGACTTTCTGCAGCTGGGAGAGGGAGGGGCTTAATACTAAGATGAGTTAATACATGTAGAATCTAAGGAAAGCTGTAGATTAATAAGCATGATTAAGCACCTACATATTTTTTGTTTGAAAACAGAGAGAACAAACTCTGTATGGAACTCGGTATGTTTCTTCTGTGTACTTTGAATTGGGTATTGTTCTTACGTGCATTCCATTCAAACAAAGAAACTTAGAGTCCATACTGATAAAGTGCTATCATCCTGGAGAAAGGTAAAGATTATCATGAAATTCATACTTCCTCTCAATCCAGTCATCTGCATAATTTGAAGGAAATAATATCTGCTGAAGATGTGGAGCAATTCTTCATATGTTTCTAAAAGAAGAAGTATGTTCTTCAATATATAAATGTAAGTTGAAATAGTTACTGACCAGGAAGGTTTACTGCATCTGAGAGAGACAACAGACTAAGCCCCAGAGATCCCTGTGAGGTACAAAACACCACCTAACACCCACTTCATCAGTAAACTGAGGTTTAAGCAGCTGCACTGGAAATTTCTGAGTTAACCCGAATATCTCAGCTGAAGACAGGATTTTCTCACTGAGGTCCACGAGAGAAAGGTATATTCAGAGAACCAAGGGTGAAAGTGAAGATGAAGCCTGAGCTATATAGTGTCACGAAAGTGTGTTTTCTTTCTTTTGCTGTATGGGAAGGTCTAGTTGTTAGGCTGCTTTACTGCTCTTGATGACCTATATAGGAGTTGACTGCAATCTGGGAAATGACAGAAGAAAAGGAAGGTCATATTTTTCAGAAAAGTATGATTTGAATTTAGGACAACTCTTGATTTTTTTATTTTTTTTTTTTGTTATGCAAGTATATATACTATGTTCAGGCACCATAAATTGTTTCGTTTCTACAAGAAAAGCCGAAATGTAGTCACGAAATAAGATGGCTGTAATTAATTAGAGGAAAATACAGAAGACAATCACCAAATCTCCTGCATAATTAGAATAGTAATGTTGCCATGCAGGAGTTAATAAAACTTTAATTTGCTTTTGATAAGTCAGTCACAAATATATGTGTGTATGTGTATGTTATTGTATAAATAGACATACAGACTGCAAGACTCACACAGTAATTACTGTTTTCAGTATGGGAAATATCTTAGGTGATGTACTGTTTTCATTTTGTGCACCACCATTCAAGAATGAAGTGGACCATTTGGACAGCAAAAAGATCTATTGAACATTTGAAACTTATGACTTTAGGAGAAGAAGAGAACACATTGGGGTTATTAAGCTTACAAGAAAGAAAATTTAGGGGAGACATGGTAACAGTCTTCAAATATGTGCTGCCTTCTGCCAAAGACGAATAATCTACTCTCCTGTCCCTGCTGAACAGCCCAGGAAATAGTGGCCTTAAATTGCAGAAAGGAAGATTCAGGTTAGGCACTTGGGGAAAAAAAAAAAAATTCTGAAGCACTTGGAAGTACTATAATGGCTTTTTCAATGGCTAAGAAGCTTTTACTGGTGAAAATTTAGAGGAAGTAGATTAAATGAATATTTTTCAAAACTGAAACAGATTGTGTATGAAGTTGTCTTGAACACAAGTATCAAATCTATATTGCTTGTCTCCTGTTTTTTTCCCCTCTGATTCTGAGACATCTGAGCAGTGCTCCTCAGTCAGTTTCCAGGCTGAGGTAAGACTAGACTTGCAATGCTCTTTTCCCTTATTCAAATCACAGGGTGTTTAGCTCAGACCAAAGGTTCATGACTTTGACTTTGAGTCTCATGGATTGAATTGTGGACTTCTGAGAATTGGTCATCAGAGAGAAACAGAATCCAGGAGTGAAGTGAAATGGAAACGGCTTTCAGACATTTTGGCTAATACAGTTAACTTTGTAAGTTTGATCCTCATTGACCAAGGCTAATGTGCTCAACTGGTCTTTCAGCCTGATTATCCTGAAAACCTTTGACCATATCTTTGGTTCTGAAACTAAGTTGAAAGTAAGATTCAGATTAATTTTTTTCTCATGAAATTTATCCTGCCTTGAAAAAACGTTACAACAATTATAAAAGACACAACTAAGCTGCTGACAATTCTTTGAAAAAAGCTTGCTTTTCTTCTGGCCACTACAATTTCCACATGATAATGCTATGTCTTGATATGTAACAAATACATTTCCTTCATAGCCAAAATGCAAATGCTTGATGCGCTATTCAGATGGGGTTCATTGTTACCTTTTAAAAACAAAATTATTAACTACATTCTTTTACAGCACAGAGTGATATAAACTATTGTACTTTATTTTACCCTCCATATAAGCTGTCTCATCTTGTCTGTTTAATTCTGTAGTCACAATGTGATGTAAATATTAGGGTGAAATAACCTTTATAAAATAACTCTTTGTGAGATTATATGATTAATTATACTCAATAAAAATATTTTTAAAAAGATGAGTGGAATCTAAAGAAACATATGCCCCCAATAGTTATGTAAAATGGATTCTAAATAAGACTTTTCCCTTATAAATCACAATGGATCAATATAAATCTTTAAAAGGTCACTTCTGTAATTTTGCAATGTTACACTGCTGTGTACGGTGGGAGATGCTGAGCCTCAGCATTAGAATTGGTAGTGTATATATACTGTGAACAGAGCTCCCGNGTCTGGCATGAAAGATGGAGTTCATGGCTTTCCAAGAAGGAATATCTCTGCACAAGAAGTTTCACTCAAATCACTGCCTCCAAAGTCCTTCTGAATAAAGCTGTGAGCAAATGGGTGCATGAGCCAGTATCAGCAAAGAAAGAAATGTACTAGTTGCTGGGCACTATTTGTTGGAAATGTTAAAGTAAGGGCAGAAGTTTTTATTTCCTGCTGTCACTTCTCTATTTTAGTCTCTGGATTATGACTGATTACCTTTATCTTTTGAATGAAGATGAAGTAGATGAATGCTTTTTGTTATTGGAAAAAAATGCTCATTAGTGAACTAAGCAGTCAAAATTTGGCTCATTTGTCAGATTATAACTTTGGAGAAAGCGTAAAAGCACCTAAGCTAAACTTGCACAGCCAAATATTCTTTTCCAATAATGTCTTTGGCTACGTAAAAATTGTGAACTATGCCTGGATCTCTTAGTGACAGAAACATTTTATTATAGGGAGGAATCATATAATAAAGATCAATCATTTGTTCTCTTTTATTTTTTAAACCAGTGAGCCTTGAATGCTTGTTAAAATTGTAAGTGAAGGGGAGTAATTTATGTCAGTAATTCAAGATCAGATTTTGTGAGTAAGGCTAAAATCAGCCTTATTCTTGAGAATTAGACACAAAGGCCAGATTGCTTTAATGTATGCCAGTTTTGTTCCTGTTCCACCAATGAATCTGGGCTGCAGCTTTTCTATAGAGCCGCTGAAGAAACTGGCAATTTATAATCACATTACAGTAACAGCATGCCCTTTCCAGTAGCGTCAACCTTGAGATATGTATATCAGTATCTTTAATATTTTTTATTTGACAACACAAATCCAGGATGTGTATGATAATGGTATACATTTGTGAGTTATTTAATTTAAATAGATTAATTTCTTTATTTAGTGACATCATACAAAGACTTCCAACAATAGTAATAGAATTCTCTTCCCACCTGATAACCTTTTTGTGATGATTGAGACATTTTTGATTCACTGCCTGGCAGAGGACAGTAAAATAGATGTCAAAATGATGATATCCTCTGGACATTTTTCTTCTACCTGCATGCATTAATAATACATTTTAAGCATGCCAAAGCAGCTTTGATTTCCATCTTGCAGTAATAGTTGAAATTAAAAGAGGATTGCTGTGTGTATGAAGGAGAAAGAGACAGTACTTTTCCTACAGCTGAATCAGACAGACGAAGCACAAGCAAGCAAGCAAAGATATTTCTTTTAAAATTTGTTTTTTCTCTTATAGTCAGCAAGATTAGATGAAAGTAATAAGAATTAAAATCTTGGAAAAAATTACAATTAGCAGTTTATGTGCTAAATGTCTGCTCAGCGTTTAAATAAGGCTGTCTTCATAAATATATACTTTCACAATTTATTCCTTAGTATGACTATTACCTCCTGCAAATCTATTTACCCAATAGATTACCAATAAATCACAGACAATTTTTAAAAAATATTCAGAATTCTAAAAATTCATGATCTGTGTATNTTTTTGTTTGTTTTTTTTTCCAAACTGAATACAATAATACTGAGAACTATAAACAAGTTATAGGGGTAGGAAATATATATACACACAAATGAAAAGTGAGCCTTTTCTTAGAGAATTTTAAAGAACACTTCTGTATGATACAAGAATATATGAATGTACCATTGTATTTAGTATTATGTTCCTATGACAAATATTCTTTGGTCTACAAAACCAGGACTTGATTTTACTTGAGTTTAAAATATAGCCTTCCAAATGTCAGCATTGTCTTAGGATTTGAGATATCATGGAGTGATAGGAGTTTCCTTCTACCCTTAAACACTGGCACTGTTCCAGACTGATCCCACAGATTTAACAATATCATCATAGATAGTGATATCTGTGTGTTATTGTGACACAGTGATTGCTGTGCATCGACTCTACATGTGGCAAAGTGATTCAGAAAGTTTTTGAGGCTTTGCTAAAATCATTGTGACTCCTAAAACTGTTATATCCTGCCTTTTTAACTATATTTGTCAAGGAGCTGCCAGATGAATGTAGTAACCAGACAACTGGACCAAGATTTCCAGCTACAGCTAAACTTCCTTTGTATTGTGAGCTACTGAAAATAATTTTGAGGGTAATTAAGTGAGGTTGTATCTAGACAGTGAATTCAGTGCAAGAATTCAAATTCTTAGTAACATGGTTTTCTGTTCAGTTGACCATAGCTATTTTTTACTCTATGGTAATGATGTAGTTAGCAATTCAGTTTCCTATATCCAAATGAATTATGTCAAAATAGTAGTCAAATTAATCTTCACAAAAAGAATATGGAAGGTGTGTGGAAAAGACTGCAAGGAAATCTCATTATAAATGAATTAGGGACATTTGAATCTCAGGGAAATATTTCTATGTTTCTTGCACACATTTTCCCAGTGACCATTCTTAGTAAAGAGAAGTACCATGAGAATTTACCCTTATATATTATATCTGAATCAGTGTAATAAAAAATACTATGTTCCAAGTAAACCTGCATGAAATGAAGAAGAAAAAAAAAGAACCTGAAAATTTACATTTAGTGGTGGGTGGAGGGACATTCTTAGTCTCGCATGAATTCATGGAAACCTGTGGGGAAATGGAAATAAATGTGTAATATTAATTTAACCGGTATTTTAACACATGCGATATCTGTCCAAGAAAAGCTATTTATACTACCATGTGGACATACAGAATGCTGTGTGGGCAGACAGTGCATCGAAAAGAACATGAAGGGCCTTCTCATGTCTGGGTCCTTCTTATGCTCTTAAAAACTACATGTGTCCTTAAACGCACAGCAAGAATGTAATCTGAATAAACCATATAAAGTAAATTAAATGTGAATATTATGGTATAAGGCAAGCTGATATTTTTTCCAGGCTTTTCTTTGTACATTATTCAGAAGATACAGATAAAAACTACCTAAGATAAAGGGTATGAAAAAAGGGAAAAGAAAATGAAAGCATGATTGGAGGAAGCAAAAACCAGGCATAGCCTAAGGTCATTCTCAAGCAGAAGTCTTACAAAAAAATGTATGGATTTGATTACCTATTTACCATAAACTCTTAAATAGTCATTTATTTTACTGCAGAACACTAACCAAATGCAATATGGGTTTTCATTGCTACCAGCTCAACTGAACCTCACATAACACAGAATTTACAATCACTTTGCACTCTGCTTACATTGAAAGCAGTGTATTTGGATCAAAATGCTCATCTGTGTGCATCTTTTACAAAATGATGAACAAAAGAAGTTCTATAGTGTAAAAAATGAAGGAAACAAACTTCTTGATATTAGAATAAGTTTATTTTAAAATATTAAATGCTTCAGTTATTTCTCTGAGCTCCCTTAGAAAGAAATGTTCAAATGAGAAAATCCTTCGTGGCTTTCAAAATTAACTGACTCTCCTGCTGGCAGTCAAAGCTCAGAAGCCAGCTATTCTTTTCCATTAAAATAATCCCTCCATGTCCTGGAAGGGGAATGGCTATATTTGTGGGGATGAGCATCAAAAACCAGTGGTGACTTCATTCCCTCTGCTAATTGATTTTAGTTATTCTACTGAGAACTGTTCTACTTTCTCAGTTTCATAACAATTAGATTCTGAATTACCTACTAGTATACACTAGTGACAGCAAAAGAAAATAAAGTTTTTATGAACCTTGCATTAAAATTGAAAATCAATCTGGGATGCTTTTCTACAATGATGTGGTGCTGACAAACAAAAAATTAACTGGTGTCAATACAGTACTAACATTGTCGTCTGACACTTTTATCAAAGAAACACTGTCAAAATTAGCAGGAAGCATAATAGTAGACTGCACATTTAGGGAAAGAACCAATGGGAAAACTGCTTGTATTAATGAAACCAAGGAAACTTAGCAATATAGATGAAAGTACACAAAAATCATAGCCCATGTCTGTGGAAACATAATACACTATTCATAGGGTACAATCACACTATTGACAGTCAAACCAAATCATTCCAAAAGCAACTATGATAAGGTTCTAGTTTGTGAAGATTTTGTATTCCATTCACCTGAGGATAAATTAAAAAATATCAATTTATAACTTTTATATGGCACATGTAGTATTTTCAACTTTCTGAAGCCCATCTGTACTGAGAATGGGCATAGCAGAAACCAACAGGGCTGGCAACATGAAAGCTTTGCATGAACAGACCTTCCAAAATCTGATCTTGTTTATGCCTTTCTGAAGAGTACAGTGAGTAATTTCCTCCTTATAGGTCATGAAATGTAACACACAGAGAATTTTTCAGAGGCAGAACTTTGTTAATGGCAATGTGGAGGTGAGAAAACATCAAAGATGATCTGAGACGGTATTGAAAGTTGTCTTTTATTTTTCAGATTACATATGAAGATTTGTTTTTCTTACTAAAGGTTCAGCAGTTTATCAGAGTGCTTTTAACCTATGAAAAAAATGTGTTCATACATTGAAGAGAACCTTTGCTTCATATGACAGATAAAGGAACACTCATTCTTTCTATTCCATAAATTCTTTTTATGTCATGTATTTCCATATTATTCTTCATATCCTGCCATCTCTAATACATTCACTTCGGGATAACTTTTATTCTCACCACTCTTAATCAATGGAGACAGTATTTTCTTTAAGTTCAGCATTATAAAGAGGTTGTTACACTACAAAATCACAAATAAAATAATGGATATAAAATATGTTAAATACTATGTTGCAAAGACTGCTGCCACGTGTTTTCATTCGAGTAATTTTTCTCAGACATATTTTAGAGTTTTTTTTCTTAAATGTATTGTTTCTCAGTCTCTTTGGAGTTTAAGAGCCTGGTTTGGCTACACCCTTGACTTTCACAATTTCCTTTAGTTTTAATTTTGCTTGACAGGTAGGAGGTGTGAGGCATGCTCAGTGCATGCTTAGGCTGCTGAAGCATCCATTGTTCCATCTGTGCCAATGCAGTAGGAAAGTGAAAAAAAGGAAAACCATTAACAAAGTGTATACACAAAAGTCATGGTTATTCAAACTGGTTTTAGATGTTTCTACCCAGAAGTAATTGTGTAGTAAATCTGGACATTTGAAATCTATGTAGCAAAACATACCCTGAGTTTTATCAATGAGAAACACTGCCAGATTCCATGCCTGACTGACTTAAGCTAGCTCAGAAGCAACAATACTGTCCCTTGCTATGAGCAAGAGAATCACTGTGAATGGACTGTTAACCTCAAACAAGAGTTTTTGGTTCAATGACTCTATAAGTCCGTCTGGCATTTTCTTTTCTGAGTTTTAGATACAGTTCTCATAAGAGAAACATTGGTGAAAAATAAGATAGGATCACGTACTCATCTGAATGTGGTTTTACTGGTAAATTGAGGCATTTTCTTTGGCACTGTCTTTAACCAGAGAACAATCACAGCCAATTGAAGCCACTGTCTTTTTCTGCCAACTCAAACAGGCTTCACAGTTTGGAAAGCTGGACTTGCTGCTGGGGCAGCAGCCTTGCCCTCTGCCAGTTCTGGAGATTTGAAATTATTCTGAGCAGAGGTTGGAGTGAGAAGAAACATAAGGCATGCTGCAAACCAATGGACTACAATCAGAGAACAACAAAAATAAAAACCATAAAAGGTTCAGCTTAGAAGGACATCATAAAGACCCTGAATGCTCTACACAGCAGAGATTCACACCATCTCTGCTTTCCTTTATTTCACAATCGATTCCAACAGTGCTACCCAGCTTCCAGCAATCTTTTGAGCAATAGTAATATTATGTTTCTGAGCACTTTTGGCTCTGAAAAAGAATGCAAATTTTGATAACTTGCTGGCAATGGACATAACACACCCTCTTCCACTTTGACTGTGACAGACTCAGACATTTTGTGCTCTCAACACTTCCAGATGGCAAATCTTCAGATGTTCCTGATTCTTAAGATAAATGGAATCAATGTGCTTATATGGGAAATGGGACTGGAGGACAATGAAACTGTAAAATGTAATTAGCTTATCATCCAGTGGTCAGCCTATGATATAAACATATTTTAGCCCACCAGTTCACCAGCACTATGACCAGCATGACATACAAAACAAACACTTTGAGTGGCTTCCTGCCAGCATGTCATAGTTATTACTGAAGAGAGAACGAGGTTGTTCAAGTCTATGCTGCTTATGCAAATGTGCCTTTATATGCAGTGACAAGGAGCTGATCTCTCTCGATTATTGATGTCTCAGGCAACTGGGTGAAGGGTATTCTGTCTGCTCTCACCTCAGCTCCTTGAGGGACAGTTCTGCAGGGAAATATATATCTACCTCTGTCAGGCTTCAAGGGGATCCTGCTGTATGGGAGAGTAATAGCTGTTCAAATAGGGAAACCTTTATTTCTTGTTTATTGCATCATCAATGTTAATCTCTTATACTCAATTTTAAATTTGTCTTCTCATCTACTAGCTAGATCTACACTGATGCATTTAACCCTCACCCAGAAAAATACAGCCCTACACCAGTCCCCTTTTGCTGAAGTTGTTCCATAAAATATTAGTAATTTTTTTTTTTTTTGTAGATGAGGAAAGGAAGAAAGAAAATAGGTAAATTAAGTAAATTTTAGCATTATGACAGGTTTAAAACCTTAAAATATCTTTATCATTCCCAGTATTTCCCAAACATTATTGTGAAAACTCAGTGTTGTCAAAAGAAAAAAAAAAGAAAAGAGCACCCAGTGAAAACTCTTTGAATGGAAGGAGAGAATGTAGAAACCATTCATACAGGTCTCTTTTCTATCAGTTTTGTATAACAGTGGCATGCTATTATAAGGGCTATTAAAATACTGAAGAAAACTACTTACTTGATTTGAAGTCTAATCAGATGTTTTAATCAACTCTGGTGGCACTTTTAATGCTATCTTTCATTAATAGCATGTCAGTTTTATATTTCACATCCAAATGACTTTCTCCTTAGTGCAGCATACTGCTATTCAGGTGTCAGAGCTCTGCTCTGGTACAGCCTTCAGCTCTGCTCTGTGTCTGTGCCTAGTGATTTCCAAAAGCTCAGAAGGCAATTCATGAGGAAGGAAAGCAGCATGGTTTTAATGAAAGGGGATTAAAGATTCTGGGTCAGACAATCAGAGCAAAAAGGGGTCCCTCCTGATTTTGATGAAGGTTCAGGAAGCTAAATGGTGCAATAAAGAATGACTTTTGCATTTGCCTTTCTTCCTTATCATTAGATTAATGCTGAAAAAAGTGACACCTTAAAAGGTTTAATGCTGAGCTTAGAGCTGTAGCGCTACTGCTAAGTGGTTGCTTTTCTTGTTGAAAGAGCAATGCAACAAGGAAACTCATGTTGCTTCCTTCTAAAATTGCAGGTTTATATCCATTTATAGTTCTAATACTAGGACATTATTAGGAATAGAGGATTTTTGTGTGTCTGCCTTTCATTTTCCATTACTTCAATGACATTAAAAGTTCTCGGTCAAGAAACAAGTTTTCTTACAACTTATGTGAAGAAATCCCTTCACACAGCATATACATTTCACTGTCTTGCTGTAGGTTTCAATCTTGTTTGCACACACTTTAGCAGAATGATATGCTGCATGTTTTCTCTTTATAAACCCTCCCTTCCCTGATTATTTGTCTAAAAAATTCAGTTCTTTCTCCTAAAACACATGAGGTTTAATAAATACTTTTATAAACTCTTTATGCTTCAGAAGTATATCTTTCACACCACATTTTTAGAGAAAAAACTGTCTCAGATGTTATAGAAATTTTGATTTCCAATGGCATGGACACAGTTCAAAAGTTTTGATGAGTTGCAGGGAGCATCAGAATACTCATAGAGAAAAAGTTCTCACACAGCTTTATTAGCAAGAAACTCTCTCATAATTCAAATTTACTCACTTAATTGATTCAGCTGCAGATCATCAATAGGAGATTTTGTATTTATTTTCCAAAGTGATGCTTGGAGATGTTACAGCAACCATTGAAATCAATGTAATGTTTTTTCTTAATTAAATCCAAGTAAAATCTCAAATCGAATTTTTTCCTTAGTTAACATTTTGGACCTCATTCAAGTTTAACATAGAGTTAAGAATAGTATTGATCAGATGTAGCAAACGTACAGAANTTTTTTTTTTTTTAAGAAAGTCAAAAAAAAAAACAACAAAAAGGTGCTAGGATCAGGATACTAGAAGCCAAATTGCAATGCAAGCTTTCTTTCAAGTCTCTTTCAAATCAGTCATTCTCATCTTGTGTCACTTGTGGGTTCCCTCCACACATCTGAAAAGTAGAAGTGATATGTTTCCAGCAGTAACAATACAATCCTTACTCTGTGACTCTAGCAGCTGAATACAGCTCTGCTTACAGGGAACTAGTTTCCTCCACCCCTTAAGTGAAGGAAATTAAACAGGACAGACAATAAGGTCTTAGAATACTGTCGCCCTCTGCTGCTCACAAAGATGAGGAATAACTCTCCCGAAATTAGAGTTCTGCATTAGCGATGGTGTAAGTGGATTTCATGCTCTGTGCTCGCCTTAACCTGATGAGACTTCGTCTCTATATGTAAGCCTCTCTGTCAATTTCCCTCACAGCTCGAAGCTTAATGGGCCATTCAGGAGCTAGACTGCTCTTCACTGGCCCCACAAATAATAACTTCTATAAGCCTGGCACTTTTATCCACAGGTATTCCCCTCTCTACAGCCTGATAATTCACCTCTAATTACTGCTGCCTGAACACCACTGTTCTCTCAGGCTCAATTTCATATCCTTTCTCCTCTGTGCTACCTGGTACATCAGGAAATCAATAGATGGATAAGGAAAGATCTCCCACTGCTCTGCCTACCCCAGATTTACCCTTCCTTAACAGTTCTAATGCTTGCTTCTACCTCCTTTTCCTAGTCTGTGAGAGTTGCCATTTTTATTCCCTGTGCCTGGTCTGATTTCAGACTGTTTCAGACCTGATCTCAAGTCTTTGTGAATATCCTTGAATTAACCTCTTCCATGGCCATGTGGGACTTCAAAATCTTGTCACAAATTTTTAAGTCCTAATTGTTACACAAATGGTAATATTATTCCACAATTAACCTTCAGTTCCACAGCATGACTTCTTACAAATGATATTAATATATAATTCTGTGTATGGATTGATTAGATGATTTTAATACAATTATAGAAATACATGGTAAAAATTTGTCAGCAAAGTTATGATTGTGGAATGTTGAGTCATGGATAAAAAGGACATTTTCGACAATGTGATGTTTCTTATTTATCCTTAATTAAAGTGGATAAAGTAAAAGAAATATTCTTCTAATAGGGATCTCACAAGCTCAAATGTTTCTTTTATGTATTCTCAATTTAGTAGCAATAGTTTAGGTCTAACAGTTCTAAATTCAAAGGCCTAAAAATAAACCAGTTCAGATGATGAATTTGAAAACTGCAAATTTCTGAAAAATTCCTCCAAGTAAACCAAGCTCAGAATTTAATACAGTGAGTTTTAAGTTAACAAAGAAGTAACATACATTAATGTGGTAATACTTACATCTCAAGTCCTGGTGAAGGATCTTATGATATTTGTAGGGTTTTGTGTAATTTTTCCTACAACACATTTGTATGTTTTCAACTAGAAACTATTGAAAGACCAGGTGATGCCGAAACAATTCTGATACATTTACATATGGATAGAAAAAGCTTCAGTGTTCTGCTTGTTCATCTTGGATAGGCTTTGTCTATAAGACCAGTACAAGGAGTAATTACTTGCCTGGGAGAATTTCCTAAATCAGGTTTTCAGCAAACTGTCTGTATCCTATTATTTCCTCCAGCACTCTGCAGGCACATGTTTTGTGTCGATGCATTCTGCTCAAACAATTGATATCACACTGAAGCAGAGTATCTTGCCTAAAAGGTTAAGATATCAGTGCTGTGAGAAAATGAATGACCTCAGGGGTTTGAACTGCCTCTATTCTCCATCAGCTTCACAGAGGGCACAGCCCAACTCCTTAAAGACTGACTCTTTCAGTCAGGATGCTGAATAGCCTCCTCTTGGTCCCAGATGTGTACAACAGCCATAAAAATGCCTCTTTCCCCCAGTGTGTTAGCTGCAGGTGAGAGTAACAACTTAATCTCTAGTTAGTTGACCAGTCACAAGGGAGAAAATACATTTCTATTCTCTTCTGGGTAGATAATCACAGAATCTTAGAATGTTGTGTCTTGGAAGGCACATTAAGTATCATCTAGTTTCAACCCCCTTGCCATAGGTAGGGTCACCTTCCATTAGGCCAGGTAATCCAAAGCCCCATCCAACCTGGCCTTGAAAACTTCCAGGGATGTTGCATCCACAACTTCTCCGGACAACCTGTTCCAGTGAATCACCACCCTCATAATAAAGAATTTTTTCTAATTATCTAATTCTAATTATCTAATCTAAATCTTTCTTCTTGGTTTAAAGCCATTTCCTCTTGTCCTATCACTACATGCTCTTGTGAAATGTCCCTTTATGGCTTTCTTGTAAGCCCCTTTTAGGTACTGGAAGGCTGCTCTAAGGACTTCCTAGAGTCTTCTCTTCTACAGGCTGAACAACCCCAACTCTCCCAGCCTGGCTTCACAGATGAGATGTTCCAGCCCTCTGATCATTTTTGTGTCTCTTCTCTACACTCACTTGAACAGGTTCACCTCATTCTTGTGCTGAAACCCAGAGCTGGAACTGTGTAAATTACAGTACCAGATATGGGGTTTTAAGTTGCTAATCAAAATCCATAAAGCAAAATCAAAGAAAAAACAATCAGCAAGATTAGCAGAACAGCAGAGCAAGTGTGAAGAGGAAAATCTCATCTGTCAGTGAAGCAATAAATGTAACTAAATCAAATAAACCTATAAGGGCAAAATTTCTCCATATGTACTGTGAAATACTGAGAAAAAAACAATAATAATATTTAGAACTGGTCTAATCATCATTCTCTTTGAAATATTTCATTGTTTTATTAAAGTAGGTATCTTTTTAAAATTTTTTTCCCTTGAGATTGTTGTGCTATTAATGAAAATGGATAGTAGTTTCCTGGCCAATGGATTATGAACTCTTTGTAAGTAGTGGGTGCCTCATTTTTGCCTGTCCAAACACAGACCCTTCCTTTGAACCGAGTTTAAACAAAATTAGTGAGAATATATTTTGAAAATAAAGCCCTTTGAAGGGCTTCCATTTGTGTAAACAAAAATTAAAGCATCTGAAAGCACTAAAGAACTGCTTTGAAACATGTCCCAAGCCTTAAGGTACATTTGCTTGCTCTTCAGCAATATTTGTCTTAGATCTGGGAAACCAAGAAGTCTTTCCTTCAGTTGAAAGCCAAAGCAAATGAGAGTTATTTATTTATTTGTTCTTACTAAGCTATGGATGTTTTTCTTTTCCTTGCACCTGAATTAATATTCCTTAACTAAAAGGATAAGTATGACTCAGATGAGATATACACAAGTTCTTTCTCCAGCCACATCGGATTTGATCCTTAATTAAGCAAAACATTGTACAGAGCTTAATAAACCCTTCCCAGTAAAATAGCTATATTTTAGTAGAAATAATAAGAAAATGCAATAAACTGCAAATATTTTAAGTCACAAAATCTGGGTAGAGTGTAAAGTTCTCCAGAATTTTATAGACAAATTGGCAGAAAGTAGAATATTCTGGTGAAAAAAAGGTTAAAATTACAAAAAAAAATCAAAAATCTCCCCAAACCCCCTCCCCCCCAACAACCATTGTAAAGGTTATATTGAAATGATTCAGGTTGTTATACACTCTATATAGCCCTTTGTCCTGGCTATAAATAATCTTTCATTCTACTTGAATGAAGAACAATTTTTAATTCTCTTATTTAAAACGAACAGACAGCAAGTGAATAAGCCTTCTCCCTGGGTATATCTGAGTTCCACATGTTTTAAAAAGTATATGAAAATGATGTAGAATTATTTTCAAGAAACATAAAAAAAACCCCAAAACACAGGGAAATCTTTCTTGTATAGCGGTAGGACAAAAATGCTACAGTCCCTATTATTTGCTTCCGTCAAGAAACTGTGGAACTAAGGGAATAGGTCAGGAAATGGATGGGCTTCATGAAGTTTTGAATCAAAACCTTTCAGACTTCCTGAAGGTTATGTTGCAAGCCTGTGGATTGTGCTGTAACCTTAAACACTGCCATTCCTTTTGTCAAATATTTCAGATGCACCAGAGAATCTTAATGTCTTGTACAATTGTTACTCAGCAAGCTCAATAATATCTTACCAGATTTTTCCATTTCTATGTGAATTCTGAAGTATTTTATTTCCAAAAATACCACTTACATTACAGCAGACCTAAAGAAGACTTTAATTAGCTCCTATTCTATAAAGTTAGTCTTTTAATTATTCACTCTAGCATAATCATATATGGGTTGCTAAAGTGGATAAGATTTTTTATATTAACTTTCAACCTTAAGAACGCTGCTATGTCAAAAGAGTCAAACGACAGAGAAAGTCTCCACCTGTTTTTGCATTAAATGTCTTCCAGGAATGTTGTTTGGCAAACATATGGGTCTCAATTTTGCTGACTTCTTGTCTTTCCACCTACCTCAAATTCTGCTGATTTTATCGGTAGTGGAAAAATGGCGTCCATTCTTGAATTCACCTTTCCAAAATCAAAGAAAAAAACATTTTTTAATATATTATGTGGCGCAAAATTATCTTGGTAATTACTCAGAAGTGATCTTTGATCACTGACAGTGAATAATCTGAAATCTGAAAGGCAGTTTCTATCTATCACCATTTTTATTTTTAGCACTGCGCCTTTCACTGGTCTTAGAGTGTATTGTATTACTTTAGAATTGCAAACCCTAAAAGACTGAATTTTTGTTTTAATGCCCTTTCTTCATAAGAGAGATGAAAACAAAAGCTATGCAGAGCATATTTGCCCCACAAAGAGAGGCTATAGCCTTGATTATGCTCATCAGATGGATATCAAATATAAGGTGGAATGGATACTTACCTGGCTACTTTAACAAAAACCCTAATGTAGCATCTAATCTTGTTATTGTCTGCTTTCAGTTTCAGTAAGCCACTGTTCAAAATATTGCTTACAGTTCCTGCCACAGGAGTGTTTCAGGCAGAGAGAATTTTCAGTTTTGGAGCGTGACATGAGCTTCAAAACTGTCAATTCTCTCTACCAAAACCGTGTGGTGTACCCAGGCTGAGGCAAGCTGCAGACCCGGGGGCAAAGCATGGCACCTCAGGGTGTCACATCCGATCCACAAGTATCGCATAGAAATGGCTTTATGGAAAGTTCTGTTAGGCAGAGCCACAGATGCAAAACGGGGGGAGAGACAGGTATCACTTCTGGGCTACATGCACCTCTGGGTTGTTACAAAAAAAAAAAGTGAAGGTCACTCTTTCCATTAGATTCTTTCAGGCATGAATGCATTGGTATGTGCATATTTTGAGACAATGTCTGAGGGAAGTGTGTAGGCTGTCAGGGGAGAAAATGATTGTAAAACAGGGGAAAATGCACAGTTGATACAATTTTAAATGTCTCCCTTGTTTTCAGAATAAACAGTAAAACACAATTCTGAAAAACTGATCTAAAGAAATGTGCACACATAATTTGTCAACGATAGAAATTATATTGTGTGATACTTTGCTCATGGAGTACAACTATATGCAGAACTGCAGGTTTAAGATATTATTTTATCCAAAGGTGAACATTGAATGGTAAAGGGAAAAACTTCTCACTTTGCTGACATTGTTCTACAGTTTCAGTGGCAAAGAGCATCTCTGAAATGTTTCACATAGATCTTTGTACCAACAAGGTAATCTATACCGTTGAAAGATGCCCATTTTAAATTTTAGTATATAATATAATAGTATATAGAGCATGTAATATAACATAATAGTGCAGTACTATTGTGATTTTACTTCGCTGGATATTGTCATTAATTTAGTGATGTAATTATGTTAAACATAAAAATTCTGGGAAGCTATATTCTGTGACAGAGATAGTGATTTCCTGTTCTTCAGTTAAAAAGGAAAATTCAAATATGCCAGGAGCAAGTTCCACAGAAAAATTGACTTGTCCAGTTCTCAGTATAAAATAATTAAATAAACATGAAAGAAGAATAAATCCTTTTTAAAATACTCATAAGCGACTTCATATCCTGAAGTTGCTCAATTTATGTAGAGGGTGACTTTCATTTTAACATCTGCCAGCCTTCATTGTCATATTGCAGAAACACATCTTTATGTATAAGAAGAGGAAGAGACTGACAAGGTCTTTGCCAATATGGAAATATCTTCTTTGATCTTTTTGCACACAAACGATGACGAAAAAACAACACTAATTCGCCTTTTGTACTTTATGGTTGATGAAACATTACCCGTTGTCAGAGGATTTTTAAGTATTCATGAATACTAGTGCTCTACAACATGGATAATACAAGTGTACTTGATTATTTATAACCCAAGACATCAAACTGGAGGCTCTGAGCCAGACAAGTGTTTAGTTTACATTCTAGCTCTTTATTCTGTTTTGCTTTTTGCTTATTTGTTTCTCCAGAAGTGATTGTCTTTTGCTCCTGAAATGAATTCATTGTTGAGAAGCAGTTGTAAATCAAAGGGCGGTCTAGTTTCCTTGCTGTCTTTCTCTCTGTGTGTTGTTTTAGGCTGACTGTGCTCTGCTCACATGCATTTGAAGTTCATCTTCAGCTGTACCAAGTGAAGGGAATGCCATTTTCTACATTAAAAAGTGGTTCTGTGCTTGTAAAACCTGGCAATTGGAAAAACAAGTGTTTAATTCAAAACTTATTTTAAATTTTTTGTGAATTAATAATGGTAAAATGTATTTGTAAAAGCCTTAGCACCTTTTTTAATGGAATATAATGTAATTAAAATGTTATTCACAGACTCTATAATGATACTATGGAAGACACCTATTAGGTCACAAAAAGCAGAACATATGTAGTTGGTCAACAGCTATGTCCCAGATTTATCTGCCTGAGATACGGTGATACTGTCCTAATAGTTCTCTCTGTGCCTTTTTGGAATGTCTCTCACAACTTTTATAGTCCACTTATACTTGTTTGTTTACATGACATTTTAAAACTAAAGGTCATGGCTTCATTTTTTAGTCATCTTTAAAGTGGCTTGTTGTTTTGTGCTGCCCACAACTCCATTATTAATCACCAAAATAAAGTTCTAATGCAGTAACTATAACAATGCCAGAATATTTTTTTTAAATTTCTTTGGGTTTATATCTTCAGCTTTTTGAAAATTCTCCCATCCCTTCCAACTGATTGTTAAGAACTGTAATACCACCTCACCTTATTGCCACTGATACAACAGTACTCCTCATCTCTTTCTACTCTTTTTGACAATCTTCCCTCATTGTGAAATTTGATAATCAATCCTGATTTTACTGAAGTGTGCCTTACAGCTGCTTAGTAGACCCTGTTGAAGATTCTTCCATAATTATTTACTCATTCTCCCCCTTTCCTCTGTATATTCCCCAGTACGTAATACTGTGTAAAGTTTTACTGCAGCATTTTTTGTATAATCAGGTGCTTCCACATAAGGAAATTAAAGTATCCAATATTTATCTACAGATCTATTTCAGGAAACATATATGACTAACTTATCTTTGGAGAACATTATTGCTTATCAAATTTGTTCCATATTAAATAATGGATATAAAATAATCGAAAAAGGGGAAGAGGGAAGTGGGAAATGACAACCAAGAATGAAACTAATACAGAACAAAGCATAAGCCTGCACCATGACCATGTATTTTTAATTTTAAAAACCAGTGGAATTTCTTTTTCTGGTTGTTATATAACATTCATTAAAATCTATTCTTTTTTTTGCCTAGTTTTAATATTTTATTCACATTTACTAACTTGCCATGTGCCATTGTATTTTGCTTCATTTGCTTATTGCTTTCTTTCAGACCTCTTTATAAATTATTTTCATCTTGCAGTGCCCAAAGACAATCTGTTCTACATTCTGCAGTCATTCTAGAAAACAACTGCTTAATTAGTTGGCTGTATCTCTTTGTCCTCTTTCCTTTCCTTTCTCTATTGTGTTTTAACCCTAACCAGCAGCTAAGTACCATGAAGCTGCTTGCTCACTCCCTCACCAGCAGGACTGGGGAGAATAGTGGAAGAGTTAAAGTAAAAAACTCATGGGCTAAGATAAAGAGAGTTTATTAGGAACAGCAAGAGCTGCATGTGCAAGCAAAGCAAAACAAGGAAATCATTCACTGCTTCTCATGTGCAGATGTTCAGCCATCTCCAAGAAAGCAGGACTCTGTCACATGTAACAGTTACTTGGTAAGACAAACACCATCACTCCAAATGCTTCCTCACTTCTTCTCGCAGCTTTAAATGCTGAGCAGGAAGCCATACGGTCTGTAATATCCGTTTAGTCAGCTGGGTTTACCTGTCTCGGTTGTGTTGCCTCCCTACTTCTTGCACACCCCTAGCCTCCTCACTGGTGGGGTGATGCAAGATGCAAGCATCACTTAGCAATAGCAGAAACATCTCTGTATTATCAGCATTGTTTCCAGCACAAATCCAAACACAGTTCCATACAGCCACTGTGAAAAAAATTAGCATTAACTCAGCCAAAACCTTTTGAAACTCACACAAAGCATAATTTTGAAAGTAATCCTGCATGCAGATTTGTTGCAGTGTGGTAGAAACACAGAATACAAGACTGTTTGGTCAACACTACTCTCAATTATGTATGTAGCTGAGCCTTTCAATTACAAGTTCAGAGATACCTCATAGATGAGCATTAAAAAGATGTGTAAGTCTCTCTGAGTGTGCTATGCATTATGCTAGGCAGGGCAGTTCTCTCAGCATCAGTGTGTGTGCTGAAAAACTGCCTGGATTAGAAACTGATATGAACAATAGTGCAATAACATTCATAGCCATGGGAAAAAAGTAACTGTGTAGGAGGGATTAGTCTGGCAGCAGATGGTGGTGTAGCCAAGGGCTGTAGTAAAGCTTATGGAGTAGAGTTGCATTGCTTGCATATTGATACTTTAGCTTGCATTTACGTCTCTGTATGCTGGGGCTGCAGAAATCAAAATTCTTTACAGAGGTCTGTAGGACAAAGAGATTTATTGACCATATCTGCACCATCTGAATAAAAATACTTGTCTCAAAATCTTAGATTCCTCCCCTGTCATGCACAATGCCCAGTGCAACAGAGATGCACTTTGCAAAATGCAACAGAAATGCCCTGTGCATTTCCATAGATTTTCTAATTCTTTCTTCTAGGTCTTTTTCTCTTTTCTGGACTCACCTAGAATGTTCTCAAGTCATTGGTTCTGCACAGCCCTAGACCTACTGACTCCACGTGTGAGGGTATTCCTGCTCTGTCTTCCTCACTGTCTCAGTCTCAGTCTCTGTCTCTGTCTCTGTCTCTCCAGGGAGAGAGACACCTAGAGCTGTTTCTCCACACTGAGGAGTGATGTATCTCCAACAGATATCTCAGCTAAATGCTGTTAGTCTGAGATCTACATAGGGAAAAATATGTAATTGGGTGTTCTTTAAATTTAATAGATGAGAAGAAGCCTACTGCAAATGAGTTTGGAAAGGTATTTTATTGACCTGGGTCACCAAAGAAAGTGGGAAGAAAAGAAGTCTGTCTCAGAAGCTTGTTACCTCTTTCTTTTTAACTAGATGTGCTAAGCTTTCCAAGTTGACTATTCAATCCTAATAAAAGAGTGGAAAATCATAGGAAGTGTACATAGTATCAGAAGGAAATGTAGTCTAGTGTATTTACTCTAACAAGATTTATCCACTTAATAAAGGCATATATTCCTCTACAAGCATAAAAGCATTCAGAGCAGAGACTGCAAATGCTAGTGCTAGCAGATTATATTTACAGATACAAGTTTTTATTTCCTGCTTTACATGACAATCTAAAACATAATTTTTATTTTTTTTTCCATAGACAATACCAGATACAGTGGCAAACTTTAAACTTTATGATGTGACTTCTTTAAAATGTGCAGTTAATTTTGAAAGATATTAAGTGTAGCTATGAACCTTGAAAGATACTGGGCCATTTTCTTTCTCAGCATAAGTCAGTTCAGCTCCAAATAATAAAATGTTGCAGACAAAAAGGGCTAAAATTATTATAAACACACAGACTTATTTTGTCTCCTGAAAGAATATTTTCACAGGATACCAACCCATAACTCAGTCAGCACAGTGATGACATTCCTTTGTAAATGTGCTAAACAATGAAATGCAAACAAGCAGACAAACAAACAAAAAATACAACAAAAATAAGGAAAAAAGAGAGAAAGGGACAGCTGAAAGCTCTGAGGAATCCTTACAGCCAGATATGTTCTCTGAATCCATTGTCTGCCTTGCGGGTCTCTGACTCTGACAAGGAATGAAGGATGACTTTGAATGCTGGCCACTTTGTGTTTCAGATGCTTGATGTATTCCTGTTTAGCTTCTTCAGTAAGAGAAGCTAGGGATATAAAACCATGCAGATTAGCTTCCCAAACAAGCAACCTCTGCTTTCGTACTGGAGAGGGATAGGAAGGATGAAGATTTTTTTTTTTTGTTTGTGGTTTTGTTTTTTTTTTTTTTTTCCTTCATAATTATTCATGGTACCACTTATGAGATTGGCTACCTTTAAAAAGAGTGCAAAAATAATGCATATGTATGGAAAACAACCACAAATAAGACATGAATAATGTTTTGGAAGGTAAATGTAATACAATTTGTCCCTCAGTAGTACTACTGACGTGTAAGTGCCATTGCCTGACTCTCTAGTTTGAACAGGAACTGAGCAGGAGAAAATTGGCTGCATTGAAAAATGCAGGTTTCCAGCTGAAAATATCTATTCTCTATTGTAGCTAGGAGGTCCATGTAAACTTAATCACCTCTTCTAGTCTCCATCCCCAAGTATGAATACAGGCAATAGTTGCAAACTATCTTCCACTGATGAGACTGTCCTGTTATCTCTCAGATGTAAATGTCATTACAATTCCTTATGAATAAGCACCTGGATTTGTTTTACTCAAAAGTAAAAGATATGAAATGTAAAAGAGAAACTATGAGTATATTTTAAAGCAGAGTCTTAATCAATTTAATCTTCATTCAGAACAAATATAGGTACCATTCTGTAAGTGTCTGCTTTGCTGTTACCGAATTGCATCGTGAGAGAAAATACGGAGCACTTTGAGGCAAAGCGCTATGAAAACAGAAAACAGGATGAGGAAACAGAAGGAGGGGGAATGCTGCCTCAAAGCTGCTGAGCCACTTGCAGACCTTTCATGTGACAGTCTACAGTTGCTCAAGCCATGGCAGATGGGACCCCCTGCAGAGCCATATGTTACCTGTAGCAGAATACCTTTCACAGCTGGATCTTTCTAGCTTGTACAGATAATTACATGCTGTGGCAGGGCCATGTGCACTGATGACACTGCTGGAAATGTGGTGGCTGCAGGGGAGAAGATGAAATGGGTTTTTGGCTGTGAAAAGTTAAGAAATATATTGTCATGTGAGCAGCAATGAAAAAGTGTTTGGTTGTCTAGTTTTCTTTAACTAGGGATGCAGTGTACAGTGCTATGCTCTGAATTACAGTGGGCATTGCTTTATGAAGGCAACTGACACACAGTTTTGAAACATGAATCCGGAAACTGTTCCAGTGGTTCTAAGAGGATTAGGGAAATGAAGCACAAAGTGACAACAGAGATTTACACGGTTCTATGCAATTTAGTTGTAGTGCAGCCCAGTAATACAGCCTCTAAAATTCTTAGAAGTGTCTCAAATGGAGAAACCATTTCTAAAATATGCGTGTGTAAACAATATGAAATAGGGTATAGTGAAGAAAGAGAGGACTACTGTGACATACAGCTTTTTGAAATCATCCAAAATCACTAGAAACCTTTCCTCTTATATTTTACACACTTGAGTTTAAGTACAGCACACATAAAAGTTGTCTGCTGAGTTATTTGACTTAGATTTTTTTTCTTCAATTCATGATATCTAGCAGTAATAAAGAAATTTAAGAGGTTGGGAAATTCTTATGGCTGCCAGGGAACCATTTATTTCGTAAAAACATTCTTTAGGGAACCACGGACATTCAAATCATGGCAAAATCCCCAAGAAGTAAATGGCAGAGATATCACCAAAATTTGTGATATAGAAATAGACCTAACATTAAATGCATATCTTCCAATATGAAATTGTGGAATTCTGTATTTATTACTTACAATAATTTCTTGATCAATTGGTACCTTGTTTGCAAGTCAAGTGATGATTTCCCCCATTGTTTAATCCACAAATTCACTATGGGTCTGCAAATCTTTGCTATGTTGCCTCCTGTTACATAAAAAAAGGTTCCATAACTGCCCATATCTCCCTTGTGAATAAAGATAATAGATAATGCTAGCATTCAGAAATGTGTTTACCCTTAATTTGGTACTTATTTGAAGTTCTATGGCACACCAAAACTTCTAACTACCGCTGATTGGTCAGAAGAGTCTTCATTGTGTACTAATCTTTTCTCNATTATAGAAAGTGACTCCTGTAGTTATTTTATGAAAATAAACAAATATACTTGTAAGTCTATATATAATATTTACTGAGTAGGAATGGAGAAGTCTTATGCAAAATGTACTTTGAGCTTACAGGGAAGTTCCGTCTTGGTGAGGGTTTTTTGGTTTGTGTGCTTTGAGCTTTTTTTTCTCTAAATATTGTTTTGTTTGTTTGATTGTATGGCTTATTTGTGGCTAATGAAATTTTAATAGGCTCTTAAGTAGTCTTTTAGAGAAAATAATATGGCAATTTATGAAAATAAGAAATTTGGAAGCAATAAAAATACATTTAATAACTAATCTTGGTTCACAGTTGTAAATTTATTTCAGGTGAATATGCAGAAAATTTCTACTTGCTAAATATATTTCATGTAGTTAAGAAAACTTGTTGTATATCTTCTTTTACATGGTAGAAAAGTTTTATTACTATCAGCAGCATATATTTGGCTAGTCAGGAAGAATTACAGAAAATCTGGTCTTTTTACTTCTCCATGATTATAACTTTCTTTTCGGAATAACTTCTTTCCAAAAGGCACAGTCTGACTACCTGATACAAAATGTTTATCAGCTCTCAAGAAGTCATTAGGTTGTTATTCCTACACTGGCCTTCAGGTCAGAGGAGGTTTACTGATCCTGATAGCATAAATGAGAGCAAAGAAACAGTGAAATATTTTAGCTGGCGAACACCTTCTGTGAAAATTCCTGCTATTCATAGCTACCAAGACACAACATTGCAACCAAAATGTTTGAGTTGCTAGCCAACAAATGTATCATTACACTTACACTGTTTTTAACTTCCCATTGCTTTCCTAGACAGAAAAATTCCTTCTCTTCAAAGGTACCATGAAGCATGTATTTAGATCAGTTTAAATAACAAGATCAATAATAAGGTATCAATGTTTCAAGATATTTCTTTGATCCGTAGCTCTTTATATGTATTAGGAATCCTATAAGAAGACACTAAACTCAATGTAAAGCAACAGGTTGTCAGCTTAGCCAGTTTTGTTGATGTAACAATGTTTTCAACACATTGAGCACTAAAATGACATCAGTTTTGATTGTCTTTTTCTAGTCAGTTAATAGCTTGGGGTTGGGGTTGTTGGTGATAGTATTGCCAGCTCTTTATCACATGGACCTCCAAATGCTTGCACTAACTGACTGCTGTGCACGTAAACGTTACTGTGGGAGCCATTATCTACCTACACTGCTGTAATATTAGATGACAAAAATAGAGAAGGAAATCAAATTAAAAAAAAAAAAGTGTCAAGAAAATAAATTAATTCTGAATAATGACCCTAACTTATCATTCACCAGTCTTATGGTGATGATGAATTAAATTAAATCAGAGTTAGTCTCACTAAAAGATTTCCAAAACTAAGGATTAAAGGTTTGAAAGTTTCTTCTTGGATCAAAGCTTTTACTGGAGGATTAAGGGTGTAACACAATTACTGGTGTTGTCATTGAGTAAACATTTATTTTCTGTTTTGAAATTAATATAAAAAAAACTCATTTCATGCAAGCACCTCTGCTAAAGGATTACAGGCAGAATGAGGTAGCAAACTCCCTCTGCCAGTATCTAAATGTCTTAATTTTTCATTTGAGAAGCAGATTAACTGTTGCTAAGAAAAAGTATTCAATCCTGCATGCTTAAGCTGATGCTGATAGCCAATTGCAGTCTGTTGTGGTGATGATTTTTTGTAAATGAGATGCTTTACATTTACATATATGCCTAACACTAAAAGCATAAATCTTTACTTTAGCATCCCAATAAGGCAGCAGAGAATTTTCAGAGGAGCTTAGTTCCCTGAAATCAATGGACACTACCTGTTTCATTTCTGAAAAAGGTCCACTTTCATATGTGAATATTCAAGAATCATGCATGTAACATTAAGCATTGCTTCTTGAGTCTTACTGTTAGATTTTACAACCCCCACCCTCATCACTGTCAAAGATTTAATGTCCAAAAAAAGCAACATATATATTAGGAAGCCTGAATTTGAGCCATATATGAAAGCAACTAAATGGGTTGAAATAGATGGTATTTTCAGGGAATCAGTTCAACTTGGGTTCATCAGCTGTTTTTGTCATATCTGTGTTCAAGAAGTATATGCTCAAAGTAAAATTTATAAGTAGCATTTGATAGCCTTCACATTTTGATAACTTTGGATTCTTGAAGACACCTACAATTTGAATAAATTACATATATCAAATGGATAACTTCTTTAAAATGTTAAATGACCTTAAATCACCTTCTAAGAATTTAGAACAAGACTTTGTTTTTAGTCTGAAAAAGCAAGAAACAAACCAGAATCCAAACGTGAGGTAAACTGAACACACAAAAAATTATGAGACTATGTTACATGGTTAATGTGACACAAAGAGTAATGCATTTATTTTCCCATCGGTTTTGCCATTGATCCCATTCCTGTATTTGTCACAGGGAAGCAGGATGTCTGTTATGACTCTGTTGTCTGCTTTGATTCATCTTTATTTGGAATCTGATAAGTCATTGGACAGTGTCATGGTTTAACCCCAGGCAGACACCAAATTCCACACAGTCTCTATCACTCTCCCACCAGCAGAATCAGGGAGACAATCAGAAAGGTAAAAGCCAGAAATCTTGTGGGTTGAGATAAAGACAGTTTAATAGGGAAAGCAAAAGCCACACATACAAACAAAGCAAAACAATAAATTAATTCACTTCTTCCCATAGACAGGCAGGTGTTCTGCCATCTCCAGGAGAGCAGGGACCCATCACATGTAACAGTTATTTGGGAAGACAAAAACTATCCCTTCAAACTTTCCCTTCCTCCTTTTTTCCCACAGCTTTATATACTAAACATGATGTCATATGATATGGAATATATCCCTTTGGTCAGTTTGGGTCACCTGTCCTGGCTGTGTCTCCTCCCAAACTTCAATGAACTCTCAAATTAGCACAAATCCAAGACATAGCCATTGTAGAGAAAATTACTCTACCCCAGGTGAAACCTGCACAGACAGGTATGTCTTTCAACTTCTTCTTACTTTATCAGAGAGCACTCTATCAATAATTTACCACACATGTTGCAGAACTCAATACTTGCAGCAAGATTTGGGATTATCCTTCCTCCAGAAAATGTTCCTTTGATGCAATTTGTGTTGCCCTGATAAGGAAACAATTTGCTTAAAAACTTTTGTCGTTCAGAGACAAAAAAAGTACACCTTCTTGTTTCTACAGGATTGTACAAGTGGAATATTTGAGAATGTTCAGATGGGGGACATGAAAAGCAGGAAGGCAAATATATACTCTAAAATGCACAGCTTTTGAATTCTAAGTTCCCCTAACAGAATCTAAATATCTTTAGTCTCTTGAAGCATATATAACTTAATTAGAACATGCAGATTTAAGTCTTAACATGAAGCACTCAGACTTTGATGGGACAAAAGTAATGTTGAAATTAAAGGGTATATTTAACATAAGAAAGCAATATTGTATCTTGTGTGTGTTGCACTAAATGCAATATAATATGCAGCAGAACTAAACAATAATATTTTATGTTACCTCAGCAAATGCCTATTGGTACCTACAGCTTTCTCAAAAGGCAATAAAGCAAAAAGCTTATTCATTTCACTGTGGGGATGTATATTCTATTCACCTAGAACTAAATTCCAAGACACACAGCTTCTGATTTCATATGAACCATTTATAGTTGTCAGGTAGAAGTAGCAAATTTTCAAGTCAGTAAAACTGCCTCCAGATGAAATATATGATGTTTGCTTAGTGATAAACAATGCCCAGAGGAGAAGGCATGTGTTTCCTGAGATGAGTCACGTGAATTTTGAATATTAAAAAATACTAGCTGCATATACTTGTTAAGGGTGTTTTTAATAAATACTCTGAGTTTGTAGGAACACGTTTCCAGGAATGCAACCAAGCAATCTTCCCAGAAAATGGCATTTCAATTACAAAAGACCAAAACATTTTATATTGAGCATCAGCAAACTTAAATGTCCATGCAAAGCTCGAGAAGATTCTTATTAATTCCAATTTAGAGTTATTTAAACAGAACACTTGGTACTAGACTAAAATGATAAAGCAGGAAATGCTAGACTGAGGGTATGTTCATTGTATGAATGTGCTGCGTGAGTCAGATTGGTGACAGGGGACTTGCTACAGGGTTAGACTGAAAAGGTTAGATCAGGTAGAAAGGCTGAAATTTTAGAAATGTTTTAAAATGTGTTTTAAGAATATATTTAAAGCAAGAGAGCTGAAGAATCTGCACTTGAACCTAGGGGAGTCAATAAATTCCATGGCCAGAAACAAGCTCAGATATAAACAGGGCAACTGCTTTTCATCCAGAGACAAGTTAGATAAATTGACAAAGCTAGCAAAAAATTTTTGAAAATCTAAGATCAAGCACTTGGATCTCAATTGTTTTTCCATCTGTTTACCAGTATTGATGATGGAGTTTGCTCCAACCCAGGTGCAACACTTTGCACTTGATGTTGTTAAACCTCATGAGAATCCCATGCACCCACTTTTCAAGCTTGTCAAAGTACCTCTAAATGGCATCCCATCTTTCATGTGTCAACTGCACCACTCAGCTTGGTGTCATCTTCAAATTTGCTGAGGGTGAAGTTGATCCCATCATCTATGTCTTTAGTGAAGACATTAAAAATTACTCGTCCTAATATTTATCCCTGAGGGACACCACTCATCACCTAATGTCCATCAGAACTCTGAGTCATTGACAACTATTGATGACATGATTGACAATAATACAATTGAATGATATTAATACAATTGAATAATGATAAACCCAAAGATTTTATAAATACACAATTTAAATTATGATGTTTCAAGGAAGTCTTTAAGGACATAGAAATCACTAATCATCATTTAGCCCAAACCCAGATGCCATAGTAATGACCACCTGCACCATCAGACAGAAAAGCTGGCAGATCCTCTGCTCAAGAGAAACAGCAAGAATTTGCCTGGAATTTGAGAGGAGGATCAAAAAGCTGACTATGTATGCCAAAGCTGAGATAAGAGTGTGATTTGGATTAGACTGGAGTCATGATTGTAGAACTTATACAAGGGAATCTGAGACAAGAAATAGGGAGGGTGGACCAAAGCTGGATGAGTTGATCTGCAACTGAGGAGGTAGAATCAAGAGTTGGGTTTGAGGTATAGAAACAAGATGGAATCAAAGCCAAGGCTGCACCCATAAGCAGTTTAGCAGGCAAGATTCCCCAGGTGCTGCCTAAAGGATCTGTGCTTGCCAGGGATGTATAAATATCCAGTTCTGTTTGATGGATGACTCAGGATAAATGAATTGTTCTTAAGTATTTCAAATATGCATGTCTTATATATTGATATAAAACAGGTGGTAAATTCCTGAACATAGCACCAAGCAGCTTCCTTTCTTCCTAGTTTGTCATTAAGGAATTATGTCATTTAAAACAGATACAGAAAAACGACTTTCACAATTTTTTTTCTCATTACACATGGTGGTCAGAAAAAAATTCTTACTCAAATAGCTCACTTTTAAATGTTTACTTGCTTTTAATTTCACATTGATGTTAATGTTTACAAGTTAAATATGTGAAATAGATTTGTCATAAATCAGTGCCTGAATTTTGTCTTTTACTTAATTTAATTTTTTTCTTCAAGAGTCCTGCATGTAGATAATGATAGTACACTATGTGTTGAAATTTTTTTCAATACTTTCATATGTCTGGTATAAATTATGGATGGGGAGATAAAAAAATAGGCTTGATATAAACTTCTCTTCACCTTACAGTCTATGTAGTGTCATGTGTGAAGCATATTTGTAGCTGGTGGTGAATTTATGTCTGGAGCCCAGTACAAATGCAGTCTGGCTACAGACTGTAGTCATGAACACCATGTTCTGATGTTTCGTGTATGCATGTGTCAATGAGATAATGTCCATCCCACTTCTGCCCTAATCAGGCATAAAATTGCCTAAGAGAACAAATCCCTATAAGTTATTGGAAGAGTATTTTCACATGGAGTCAGGGCTAACCACAGCTAAGAATTCCTAATATTCTCTATATTGCAGCATGATGCTTGTTATTTAGTCCCTAGATATACTTGTCACAGCTTATGTCTAGCTTGAACCAGAAAGTTTAATGTATCTCTGCATTTACTTAGACTTAATAGTAAGTAAGAATATGAGTCAATATCTCACTAATACAATTTATTACTCTTCTATTGTGCAGTTTGAAAGGTGCCTAGGTGCTAGAGGAGGGTCCACAACAGTTGATTTCTTGTGTAAGTGTTCAAAAGGCACATAGACTATCTCTTACTTCATTAAAGTGAAGATACTTTTCCTTAGCCAGTAAAGTAGTTGTAAAGATAAAACACAGAAATTGTGAGGCACTCAAGTACAAACCTGAGATGGACAGTCAGTCCATCAGTTTTCCACAAGGTTTAAGAAATAAAGTACATTAAAGAATGTGAATGCTTTTGGAAGTAAATGGATGCATAGCTAAAGTCACACAAGCTCCTAAATAAATCTGTAGAATTAACATATTGTGAAAAACACACAATCATATTCTCACTGTATTTTCTGCACTACCTTTTAAAATACCACATCTTCTATATGAATTAAAGCAGTAGGAAAGAATAAAATAAGGTATTTTTATAATTCAATAATTGTAATATTCATAATTTTATCTCTTCAAAATAATTTTTCTTTCTTCAGCTCAAATAACTAAAAAGTATTTTCAGTGATTTACTCCAATGAAAATATTTTTTTCTACCATTGAAATACACTTGTTAATTGTTATCATTAGAGAACTGTGTACCTGTACACAATCAAGATGGTAGTCATTAAAGGTAAACAAGTACTTACTTGATAACACCTCAAAACTTTTATTATTTGAATTCTTCTTTGACTCACCATTATGATGTCTATGTTAACAAAGAATTTGTACATAGAAATAATTACAGAAAATATTTATTAATTTAATTCCTAATCAATATTCTATCTGCATATACGTGCACATATATATGTGTGCACATATAAATGTGTGTTCTTCACTGACAGTGTGCAGAGTTGTTTTTTCATGTATTCTCACCCTTCATTCTGACTGTCATTGCTGAGGTTTTTTTTACCCCTTCTTAAATCACAGAGGTGCTACCACAGTCATCAATGACTTCAGACTTTGCCAGCAGTGGGTCCCTCTTGGTACTGCCTCATAGTGGTTCTGTTGGTCATAAGGGAAGCTTCTGGCACCTTCTCACAGAAGCTACCCTTGTAGTCCCCCCCATGCCCAACCCATTTCAGCTGCCAGCCTTTCTGTGTGTAACAAAATGCATCCTTTCTGTGTGCAACAAAATGCATTCATCTCAATGCTTGACTCCATGGAAGTAGATAAATATTAAAAAATGGTCATATACAAGTGTTGGCTTGCAAACAGATTTGCAGTTTGAAACAGCTAAGGCAGTTTCCCAAAGTCTTACAGATGCCAGAAAGGAATGAGCAAGCATCTGGGTTATCCAGGCAATGGGTATGGCACAACATATCCACATATCCATCATATGGCACAATGAATCAAGGGGAAGTGAACTACAGTTTTGTTTCAGCTATGAAACAACAGTCAAGAGGGTTGGTAAAAAGAAAAAAAAAAAAAGAAAGAAAAGAAAAAAATATGGAAAACTAAGAAAATTTAGACTATCTTTTCCTCTATAGTTTTATTAATATTTTGAAAATCAGCCAGTGTGGTACTTTCAGTGGCTGTAGAGAAGTTTATTGAAAAAAGGGAAAAAAAACCCTGCAGGCACAAACAGACTCAGCTCATTCCTTCTTTTAGTGATGGCTGATATTCTACTATCATGGCTATTTAAGATTTGGCATGTTATTCATGTAATATTTGAAATTCCAACAGTTGAGTCAGGACAGACCATTTGTAATTGAAAAGGGAAGCCGCAGTAATTGGTGTAAGACTCCAGCCAAACTTGACCTCTGAAAAACTATGACAATGTGCTACGTAAATTATTCAATGTCAGCAAATCACTAAAATAAACAAATAAATAACCATGTACCAGAGTGAAGCAGAGACATATTCTGAGTGCAGAGAAGTTAAAAATGTGAGCTAGGAGGAGTAAAAGGAAAGAACAGAAGAAAGGAACTAATAGTTACTTGCAGCAGGTGCTTTGGTGAATGGATTATACAGCTATAATATATCTAGTCTATGTATATTTAAAATATTCTGGGTTGCAATCAGTGTGGGCTAGAGCACAGAAAAACTTGCTGTGTTGTAGATGATGGCATCTGCTGGCTGCCTCAAGCAGGGCCATTTGTTTGGTTGAACAAATCTATGGCCACAGGGAGTTTTTCCCAGCAAATTTACTGAAGCTGCCACTTATGTTACAGAAGAAAAACTGAGGATCAACTTTTCAGATGGCTGCTGAAGGAATATGCCCTAATAGTTTCTTTCATATGAATTACCTGAAATACTGATGTAGTCTCTGAAGTGACAGTAAATCTGGAAGTGATAATTGAATTTTGTAAGGAATACAAAACCACATTTTGTATAATGAAGCAGCTTTCCCAAAATATTTCAAAAATAATTCAAGACTCTGCCTAATTACTTGTACTTTCTCCTAGGCCATCCAAAAATGTAGCATTCAATCAGTTTTTAACTGCACATGTTAGCACGATCTGCTCTTCAGCAACCCAGATATGGAAATTAATGTGTGCCAGCAAATTACATCAATTTATTTGCTGTGGTTTAATTTCATTAACTCCTGATAAAAAGATTGAGCTTAACATCTCTCATTTTATGTACAAATAACCCCTTGGGTGACATACCATATGAAACCAAATTACTGCACACAATAAAATGACACCACAAATAAAAATGTATTTCCTAATTCAGTTATACTCAGAGACGAACAGTTAGTAAACATACATTTGGCACTGAGTCAGTGATCAGCACCACTTCCTTGGCTGTGGAATTATCTAAAGCATATGATCCCTTGTAGCAGCAAAAAAGAGATGAGGAGTCCATGGTGGCTCTCATTCTGTGTTCTCCTTGTTGTTTCTGGCCCACTGGTCAGAGCAGGCAAAGTGAGGGCTGCTATAGCAGCAACTCCTTGAGAAACTCCTATGACAGATCTGGGCTCTACACCAGTTCTCTATAGGATAAATATCCAGCCTTCCTCTGAAATTGCTGCCAACTGATTTGTGAACCCATCTGTTTGGGACATGCAAATGCAGGTTTGGCATTCGTAAAATAAATGTCTTTCTATTTATTAGAAGCTCTTGTCATGTCTATTGTAACGCAAGATAGGTTAATGATTTCTTGTCAACAAACTCTAGAAACTGAATTAAACAGAGCTATTTCTGATTCCAAAGAATATACAATACATGCATTTATGGCTGGTTTTACAGGACCTTTGAAAAGACTGACACTAGTATGAAATGGACATTTGAGCTGTGGAAGAACAGAAGAAGAGAGGTGTGCCAAAGTTTGACTGCCTGCATCTCAAGTAGCAGATGCAGTCAGAAAGCCTGGCTGTAGGATATAAAGCAGCCCTGGCATGAGGCTGTGTGGGGAGTTTAGACTGATTGAAATCCATTTTCTCACAGCTTTGAAACAATGCTGCTCACTACCATGTACTTCAACCTCTTCTTATTGTGCCTTATACTTTATTTATTTATTATTTTTTTTTAATTTTGGGTGTGAGTTAGAACTGAGAGCTGCAGTTAAATGAAAAGTGTTTCAAAGATTATTGCAAGGAGACCAGACCCTGAAACTCACTTTGTGATTCCTTGAATAAACATCACTAAGATAGTGATATTTAGGTCCTGGTTTAATCAAGCTTTAGAAAAAAAGTGCAACATAAAAGTAAGCACACCCCACTGTGCTTTCAGTTCTCTCTCCTCACACTATAAACACTGTTCATCTTCTGCCTTTGGCCCCAGAAAGATGAACTCTGTTTTAGACTGATGAAAAATACAGGCCAAATACAAATATTATTTTTTAGTTTGCATGGAAATAAACTTAATGCTGGAAACTGTTGAACTGTATCTTATTATT
This sequence comes from Formicarius rufipectus, assembly GCA_013399695.1. NCBI lineage: Eukaryota > Metazoa > Chordata > Aves > Passeriformes > Formicariidae > Formicarius > Formicarius rufipectus. The sequence goes on along the minus strand of VXAU01003933.1, from coordinate 70,078 downwards.
TTCAGTCCCCAAGGAGTTAATGACAAGAGGACAGAGAACAGCAATCATCCCCTAAGGGTTAACTGATGTAATAGCCTTTGCTTGTTGCTCCAGTCACTGCCGCAGAATGTCATGATTTCATAAACATATATATAGGATCCAAATAAATACATTGCCTTCTATATGAAAGCAGATTCATTTATCAACCCTGAGGATATTGTCAGGAGAAAATAAGGAAAGTCAAGTGCAGTAATGCTCTTGCTATACTGGTTGATGACACCACAAGATGTAAAACAGTTTGGGAAAAACAGATACAAAAAAGAGGTCACTTTTCCTCAAGGCTAGCCCCCTTAGGGTTGTATGAATTATACTTTGAGAACTCTGGAAAGGAGAGAGCAAAATCGCATACAGACATGAATGAGGTAAAGTTGCTTTATCCTTTTCTCCAAAATAATTTTGAGTATCAAAAGTTGGCTCTTCAGGAAATGTGAAGCACATATTGTGTGAGTAAAGCAATTATTTCTTGTAGAATTGGAAACAACACTGAAAGACTCTGAATTTGGACTTAGTTTACAGAGAATTTGAAAGTTTGGGAAATTAACAGCAGCTTTTGGGCAAAATAAACTGTGCATGTGCTTATTTTGTTGTACCTCTTACTTGTTTTTGCAATGGGATAATGAAGCAGACTAAAGAATTTGTTGAGATCATGGATGACTCTTAGATCCAGAATGAAAGTCGAGTCAGTTATGTACTATGATATTTCATATCCTGAGTTAATAATATCCTACAGGGTCCCTGAAGAAAGGTATGAAGATATTGATACAATAGGTGGACTTTGATAAGGGAATGGTTGTTGGATGGTCAACATCTCAGTGTCCTGATGGACATGGGAAACAAGTGATGTCTCTCAGGGGTCTGTATGGGGACACTACCATTTAATATCTTAATTAATGACAAATATGAAGAGATTGAATGCAGCCTCAGCAAATTTGCAGGCAACACCAAGCCTGAGTGGTGCAGCTGACAACCCTGAGGGATGTGAACCTCGTGAAGTTCAACAAGACCATGTGTAAGATGCTGCACCTGGCTCAGGGCAACTGTGGCACCAGTATAACCTGGGATATGAAGGGACTGAGGCCAGTGTTGCCAGGACAGTTCTGCTTGATGAGAGGGTGGACATGAGCCAACTGTGACCACTTGAATCACAGAAAGCAAAGCTCATTCCTGGCTGTATCAAAAGAAATAAGCCCAGCAGGTGGAGGGAGGCAATTCTCCCCTCTCTACTCGAGTCTCATGAGACCACACCTGTAGTACTGCATCCAAGTTTGAGTCCTCCAACATGAGAAGGATGTGAACCTATCAAATCAAGTCCATAAGAGAGCCACAAAGATGACCAGAGGGCTGAAGCACGTCTCCTATGAGGACAGGCTGAGAGAGCTGGGGTTGCTCAGTCTGGGGAATTGAAAACTCTGGGGAGACCTTATAGCAGACTTTCGGTACTTAGAAAGATGGATACAGACTTTCTAGCAGGGCCTGTTGTGATAGAAAAAGGGGTGATGGTTCTAAACTAAAAGAGGTCAATTTATGGGTGTAATGAAGAATTTTTTGCAATAAGAGTGGTAACACATTGAAACATTTTGCCCAGAGAGACAGCAGATAACCCATCCCTGGAAACATTCAAGGTCAGATTGGATGGTGTGAATTGACTGGATGACCTTTAAAAGTTCTTTCCAACTGCAAATGTTCAATGATTCCGTGAAAGAAACAGTAATTGAGAAAGCCATAGCTTTCTTAACATGTTTTAAATGTCGAAGTCAGTGTATTAAGTAGTAAATCCTACAGGAGTAGTTTCACAGTATGCTTCTTGACTGCTGCATCCTATAAAAGCTTCTTTAAACTTTCCCTCATTATTCCTGAGAACTTGCTCTGACTTTCCAGTATCATGTCTTTTATACTGCACTATAAAGATTACATTTAAACCCTGATTTACAGTAAACCATCTTTACTTTTCATGCAGAAATCATATAATTTTAAAACAATTTCCAGATTTCATATATTGCAAAGTTTTATTAGAAAATAAACATATTGTTAAGAAATATTGATTAAATCTCTTCAGTAACACTTTTTAGGAAGGCCACATCTAATGGCATGTTCTATTATTACTAAAGTGTTTCTTCTGAGTCTTCATTGCTTAAAAAAAGAACTTGTATCATACTGAGCCTATTTCCTAGTACAGACCTGTCTAGACACGATGTTCCATTTTCAAGAATTCATATTTTTATATGGAGAATAAGAAAAAGATCAGTCATTAAAGAAAAATATATCTTGACAGATCTCAAAGTGTTTTAGGATAATTCCTGATTATTCTAATTTTTAGAATAATTCTAATTTTTAGAATAATTCTAATTTTTAGAATAATCATGCAGATATTTTTTGCTTATTTATATTACATGTAATTACGGGAAAAAAACTTTCCCTATGTCTTTATTTTTACAGAAATTGCATTCCTTCGTACCTCCAGCTGATAGGATTCAAGCACTGACAATCAGCTGAAATTCTGAAATCCTGAGATATTTCTGTCATTGAGGATTTGGGCCTGAAAGCATGTCCAGCATTTCAACATACTAAACATTTGCTGCTAAGAAATGGTGTCTCCTATCTCCCTTGTGGCAATGGGACAATATATGGACCAATGTCTGTGTTGTGTGCATGTAAAACAGAAATTATTCTCTCCTCTTACCTTTTCAACATGCTAATAAGTAGAACTGTCTTCTGCAGCATTATCACAACTTGATTTCTGTTAAGTGTGATAGTGGATCACTATATAACAATTCTGTGGGCCTTTCAATCTCTTTTATTATTGCAATGCAGATAAAGTTATATTGTGTCTGAAGTAATATTTAATGGAGAACACAAATAGGATAACGTTTCTTATCTGTAGTCTGGTTTTGACTCTGTCACTGAGTGTGAAGTAAATAATTTCACCTTCCTCTAAAGGATTTCAAGGTAGTTTGATTAGATACTACTGAGAACTACCTGTTCTGTGTTTTAAGCTAAGTGAAGTAATAGACTTGTGAATTATCACTATTACTTATTTAGTTGCCTCTCTTTAGCTTATTTTTCCTAAGAAGATTATAAAGCAATCTAAGCCATGAGGGATGAGTTTATATTACAGTATATCCAGGGTGTGTTCCAAGCAGCTAAACATTCCTTTCAAAGTTGCTAATAATAATTACTTAATGTATGAAAGTATTTATTCCTGTTTAATAATCTATCAAACACTTGTTATAGTAGGTAAGTGCACAGTGGTTTATCTAATATATTAAACACTTTAACACAGCTGCACACATTGTGTATTAACTCTAAAGTTGCATTGGTACGATGGTAAAACGTTTTGTATAACCTTAAGCTTGAAAATATGTGGGAAATTGGTCTAGTTTACCTGTGTTAAAATAAGAACTGAAACACAGGTGTCCACATTTTAACCCAAGATGTGGAATAAATATTATTTAAAAGGAAGTACTAGTTCTGTACACAGACAAGATCTACTCCCTGGAAAAAGTCCCCAGTCAGTAACAGAGATTCCTTCAGAAACAGGGAGAGAAAGTGGAGGAGGGATGAACTTTGGAATAAGAGCAATTATGCTTTAATGAAATGTAACACATTCTTTTTAAATAACAGTGTGCTTTCTTCTTGTCCCTCTAATGAGTTCTTTATAATCCCTCTTCTCAACAGTTTGATGACTCTGTTCAGGGGATGAAATCCATTGGCAATGACATGAATGATATATCTCATATTAACAAGAGACAGTTAATTGACAATGAAATCTCTGCCAGTTTTCTGTGTGATATCAGAATAACTGAATACTACATCACTGAACCCCTCAGTAAATGAGTGAAAATCTCAGCTACAGTTTCACTGTGAACATCTTTGTAATTGAAGGCCAGACAGCAAGAGACTGTCAAACCCAACATTTAATCCTCCCTCTGGAGAAATATTTACACAAATTTTTGAAGCTATGTCTGTTATAGTTCTTATAAATGGGATTAAAACATTGTACTTATGCAGTCTGAAAACTTCATTTAATACTTATGTATATTTAATAAAAAGAAAAAGAACCCCCCAAAAAAACAAAAACCCAACTAAACATCAATTATTGTGTATTAAGAAAAAGAGACGTATTTAGTCACTTATTCAGAACTCCTTTTTAACTTCAACTGAAAATGTTTACATCATGGACTCAGTAGTGACTGGGCTCTCCAACTCCAAAAAGCTTTTATTTTAGTAAATGAGCTCTCCAGGCATTTCCATTAGTATGAGTTTTATACAACCAATTGTATATTCGGGTCTTGAAATATATATTTAGGAAAAGTAAAAATAAAATTTCAGATAGTGGAGAGATATTTTAATAAACAAGATAGAAAAAAATTTTCCCAAAAGTTTACTCAGCTAGTTACCCATAAATAATTACAAAGAGTTGACAAATAGCCTAAGAAGCTGGAATCCTTCTTCATCCATGATCAGCACAAACTATTATTCTGAAAGCTCAGGAGGTATTTCAGTGGTACCCAAGCCTTGAAAAACTTTTGAAATAGGATGAATTTCAACTGAGAAGAATTACAGCAGTAATAGCATGACATTGACAAATTAGGCAATTTTACAAAGAATTGCAAACATGGTATATACAGAAGAATGAGACCTTGATAGCAGACATGGTAGAAAAATCTGACAAATACTGTAAGGAAGTCAAAAAAGAGATTTTTTTTAACACATATGAGTATAAATAATTTGAATAGCTGCACCTAGTAATGTGGCAGTGTTGCTTATCCCCTGAAGTTACAAATGTGTAACAGGAACACAGAGGAAAGCCTTAAAAAAATTGTGCTGGTGTAAACAGCTTTATGTTCAAAAGTGTGAATAAAATTTATACCCATTTTCCAAATTTATTCTAATGGCAATTTTTTTTTTAAAGGCTAGTGATGTAACAGAAAAAAAAACAACTAAAAAACAAAAAAAACCCCACAAACACAAACAAACAAAGAAAAAACAAACAAAAAAGGGTAAAACCTGACAAACTTGAAGAGAGTATAAAAAGTTTTAAAGGTATAAAGGTATATCAATTTTTTTAATACATGAAGTTTGCATTTGGAAATCTGTTACATTATCAGAGTCTTTCTGTTTGAAAGACATGTATTCCTCCAATCAATGTCTCGCTGAAGTTTATCTTTCAGAAAGCAATCCTGCCTTCATGTATGAATAGTTACAGAATCCATGTGTTCATTTGACCATGTGGTTAACTATTTGCACCATTAAAAAGAACTTTATTTTATTTTGCTATAACTTGAGATTCAAACAGGGGTCCAACTCTAAGTAATTGTTTTCTATTAAAAAAAAAATTATCTTTTCAATTTTTTTTTCCTTTTATTTGTATGCTTTGTTCAGTAAACTTTTGTTGAAAGGGTAATCAAACCACACTGTTTACTTTTCTCCACACTACCCTAGAAAATTTGTCTGGTTATCAGTAGAGTTTTTAGAATTACTAGGCAACAATCTGAATGAGACAAATAGCTAATAATAAATATTTTAAATTAGCATGAAAATATGCAATGTTAAATAGAGGTCAGGATGAAGTTTATGAAGATCACTTAAGGTTTCAGTTGAAATACTGTTTCTGTTTGAACTCTGATAAATATTTTGAGCTATTCTGTTGAATGAACGATGCTGAAAATCAGTTATTTGCTTTCCTAGAAGAGTACCTTAAGAATTTTTCCATTTTTTTTCTCTTATATCTAATAATTATTCTATCTTTTCTTTAAATAGCTTTCTTTCTAAAGTGCCTGAATTCTGGCGCTCCATGATGGGCAACCTAATGACAAATATATATTTATGTATACTTTTAAATTATCAAAAAGGTTGTGCAATGACAGGCTAGCTTCTCTCTCTCTCTCTCTCTCTCTTTTTTTTTTTTTTTGGTGTGTTTTTGTTTGGTTGAATTTTTTTTGTTGTTGTTTTTGTTGGACTCGACTAATTTCCCTGTGGCCCATTTCAAAAATCCAACAAATGGTGTAAAATAATTGTATATAATGAACAAGGAAATTTGGTTTAAAATAAGATCTTTAGTATGTGCCAGATCATCTTTGTGAGAAAAAAAACAAAACAAAACAAAAAACCAAAAAACCCCCAAACAACTAATAATAAAAGATTTGCTCCTCAGTGACATTCTCAGAAGACATAAAGTTCCATGTGCTGCATCTTTATGGATCATTTTCTTTCCAGCAGCAATTATGATATTAAAGAGACAATAGGCAGCATTTTGGGCATGGTTCTTGGGAGTCAATACTTCTATTCATGTGAACAGCCCCTTGCTTGGTCTGCTGGAGTCCTGAAAATCACCAACTTGTAAGCTGCCTCCAGTTACATAAAAGTGAGCACACTGGCTGCGAACAGCGACAAACGGTAAAATACTTGATCACTAATCATACCATGTAATTAGGATGGGAAAGGAAACATGTTTTATTTGTGTGTTTCTGATGTGCCCTGTAAATCTGCTGTATTATGCAAAATAAGTTAAACAAGGGAAATGTAATGAAAGTAGTTATTTGTATATTTTGCTGACAATTTCTATAAATGTAAACAATGTTTTGGGGAATTTGAAAACATTTCTGAATATCTCCTGGTTTACTGCAAATCTTTCGGATAAAATGGGAATAGACGATGCAGGGTGTTCTTGCTTTTTGTTTTTGTTTTTGCTTTTGCTTGCTGTTCTTTGCAATACATTTTTATCTTTTTGATTTATAGTTATTTTAAAATATGTTATGCATATTAATTCTTAAAACCTTCCAGCAAATATGGACTTTTTGTATCATGCAAACCCATCTATATGTGCTGTAGAGGTGGTACACATTAACTTACTCTGCAAGTTGATTCAGGATCATAGAAAGTTTTTCTAGGTAATGAGAAGCCAGCCCACTCACTCAGCATTCAATTAGAAAAGTAATCTTCAGTAACCAGCAGTTTTTAAATGCATCTTAATGTTAACATATCCTGAATATTTACAAGATACATAAAAGATTAAACTGGTGATTATGACTTTAATTTTGAACTGTATTAATACCTTAAGTTGCACTCAAATATGTGCTTAATTTGAGCTTCTGAAAATAAAAACAACTCATATGAATGAATGAAACACAGTGAACTACAAGTAAGCAGGCCATAATCTTTAAATTCTTGAAATATTTCTGGATTTTCCCATTTTTATTTAACAGCAACTTTTTTTGTTCGTTTGTTTGTTGTGAATAAATGGTTTCCTCCAAATTTATCAGAAACACTGAAATATTCTTAAACTTTTATTATGTCCTCTGCCTATCTCAGGAATTTCAAATAAAAATAAAAAATTTAAAAAGCATATCTTTTTCCAGATTAAAAAAAAAAAAAATAAAATTGAAAATTTACTGTCCAAAATACTGAAACTTCAAGAAAAAGGTCTTAGGCTAACTAGCTTCCAGATTTAGAAAAATGTTTTTAAGGACCTAGGTATTTTAGTAGACGCCATCCATTTTATCACAGATTTTAATTTTATATTTTTTATATATTTTGTACATACAAGAGACTAGCAATTACCATAAAATGTTTATAACTGTGATAAAAAGTTCTGATTATTTTTATCCTTTGCTTTATGATCCAGGGAAGTTTAGTCAGATGCCTTAAAATGATTATTGGTTACACAAGTGTTACTCATTTTACATCACTGGTTGACTGTATACTTGTTTCAGGAAGTTATTGCAAGCAACTCAAACTTTTCACATGGGAATTATGATGATTCCTAACACAGGAATTGCACTCCAAAAGAAAAATCATCTTATTTAAGTTTATGTGAGGAACTTGTCAAGTCTAGGTTTTCATGACATTGGTAGGAAACCCAGGCTACTGTCAAAAGAGAACATAAATTTTGGCCAATCCCTACTGGTGTATTTACGCTGTCGTGTGGCTCAGATGTGAGTCTACTGCATTTTAGTAGCTTAAAAGCCTTCTTCCAACATGTTTTCCCCAGACGTTTGTACAAAACCAAGGCTAAGGCAGGCCAAAAACCAAATTTTGTCTAATCACCGAGGAGGGCGGAGAAGGAAGAGAGCGGGTCCCTTGGTTCCTGGCTGTTCCAAGGGACCTCCAACCAGTGACATGTCTTTGTTCTTCCGCAAAAGAGCCAGCCCAAAATGTCCCCCTTTCTTTTCAGTTCAGTAACATCCCCCAACATGCCTGTCCTACCACATCTGGAACTGAAAGCTTATAGTTTTTGTAGTGTTGGTTTAAAATGTCTGTTCTTCCCTTGGTGGTTAAAAAGAAGACAAGAGAAAGTCGGTGTTTTTATATTCTTCTTAGATAAAAGTTCCAAGAACTTAAATAATTATGTACTTAAGCCTATGTATTTATTAGAAGACATATGTGTGTCTGTGTTAAAAGATGCATGGTTTGGTCAAAAGGTAAAAATAGAGTCTAGCTATTATTTGATTTTAAAATTTCATTAGTTAATTTTTCTTTTGTGCAGTAATATTTTTTGGCTAACACTAATTTTTTTTCCCAGCATTTAATTGTGTTTTCTTCGGTGTTTCTTATATTATTTTCTTGCATATATAAAATAAAAGCTTATATTATCTTAGGGTTTCCTGTTGACACCTGTGGCTATATAAGAATCAATTACAAACCAATTTTAAACACAGCGTGGATTCCCATACAGAGATACAGAGAACAAAGAAGATAAGCTGCATAATTTTATTTATTTATTTTTTTTTTCACCCAGGAAAACCTCTGGTGAAAAGTGTAACCTGTGAATATTGTTTATTTTCAAAGCAAACCTAATGCTTCTGTTTGCATGAGAGCAGGTCTCTGTGAGGGAAAGCTCTTCATACAGAAACAGTCCTCATTGTGAAGAGCTTCGTGCATCAAGAAAGTTATGAGCAATTGAAGTTCCTTTCCTTGGCTTTCATATTCTCTTTGAATTATGTGGTTTCTTACTTTAAAATGTCAGCTAAGCATAAACTGCATTGACCTGCAAAGGTATTCTTGATGGACAGCAAGTGAGAGAAGGAAGTGGTTAATAAATCATGTCAAGTTACAATTAAATGGGACAGTAAGACCTGAAACTACCCCTAGAATGGCACACTTTCATACTTTTGAGGCAAGATTGTGTCAAAGATACCTTTATGTCATCCCACTGTGGAACTTATAGCATATTAGATATGCTGAGAGGTAGTCTGGGTGGAACTGACGTTTTACTCCAATTTTAGTGATAAACATAGGAAAAGCATTTTGGGTACTTGAGTCGACAGATGAACAGCAGGAGGCTCCCCAGTAATGCTTATTAGTGCCAAGCATAACAAAGTTGTAAAATAAACACATGCCTGGTCATCTTTTACCCAGAATACTTTTATTGTTTGTTTATTTTTTTTTGTTACTTTAGTGTTACATTATGTTAATATAACAGAAAATGTGTAAAAACTATTAATTTTCCAAACAATTCTACTTTTCTTTAAAAGTAGCAAAATCTGATATTGATATTTTAGGCTTTTTTAACAGAATATCTGGTATAAAACCTACTTGACTGAAATAGCATGAGGCCAGTATATTTAACCATGCCTTCCCTAAATTTGTATAATACCATCTAGAAAATAAAGATAAGACAAAATCCTAGCTGCTCTGAGAAAAAAAGGGAAAAAAAACCCCACCGACTAAAAACCACCACTCTCTACCTTGTGAATTCTTTACTTCATTATCAAATTAATATTCACTTCAGATCCATATCTCTTTGAAGGTCACAGTGCTTAGCTATAAAACCTTAACTAGGTTAAGCTCTCTTGATGACAAAGAGCTCTGCATTTCAGTTAGGCATCTGTATTTAATGGGGATGCATCAGCCTCTTCTCACGTGGGTGAACAGCAGTTTCAGTGTGGTGACCCTGTTTGCAAACTTGTTATTCTGAAGGGTTGTAGTGCACCCCAGTATGAGAATTTTGAAGGGGAACTTGAAGCCTTTCATTTCTCCTGAACTCCGTCAGCTGAGATAAGGAGGCAGCTCTTGCTACTGTGATATATAAATGTTGGATTATTAACCCTATCCTCATACTGCCTGTGCAGAAATTGCTTTATGAGAATGAGAGGATGCCTTAGGAAATAAAAACCTTTTTTTGAAACCTAAAAATGTTTCCTTTTGATAGGACAAAATGGACAAATTTGCAATTGCATAGCTTGGAGGAAATGAGTATTAACATACTGTGTACATTTCAGAGGGGAAAGAAAAAAACCAAAACAAAAGAACAAAGCACTTGATTCTTCCATCATGCCATTGATTGGTGTCTTTGCATCTGACATGTACAGAATTCTGGTATCGTAGCCTTGTAATACCTACTGCCATTGTATTCCTTTTATGCAATTACTTGGTTAATATAAGCTCAAAGATGTTTAGAAACTTCTTCATGTTTTTCAAGAACTATGGAAATATATATGAATTTTCTCAGAAGTCTAGACATTTTATTTCCTTTAAACCAAGAAGGTTCTTGAGAAGAAAAATTGGGTTTGATTCTCAATTAAATGAATATGAACTTTTAACTCCTTGGGATTTTTCTAGAATGCTATTTCTTATTCAGATAACAGTGAAATCTTCCTAAATGGTTGTAAGCACAGTCTTCTGAGGAAAAGGGAAAGAACCATCTAATGCACTCAGAAGAGTCCTGCGGTTATACTTGTAACAAGTATACACTTGATTCCTGTGTGTGTTATAAGGAATACTGAATTGCTTAGTATGTTAGACTGAGGAGACTAATTTGGATGGTTATAGCTTCTAGAAAACTCAGAATCATAAAACCAAGATCCTATAAGAAAGAAGATGAAGAAAACAGGAAAACCTTGTTATTCGGGAGAAAATACCAAAAAAGCAAGCTGCATGGTGACTTGCCAAATCATGGCAATAGATAAAAAAATGAGTCTGTGAGAAAAAAAAAATTCTAGCAGAAGCTTTTGCAAAGGATTTGAATGCCCTGAATTAGGAAATCTATTATTTCCCACCTAAAAGAGAAGTGCTCAAAGACAGTCAGGAGTGCAGAACTCTCAGATGACACAGATAACTGACAAAACAATAAGAGAGCGCAAACATTATGTGATCTCCTAATTTTTCAGCTGTATGTGATTTGTCACTTCTCCCCTTTCTGACTACCCTGTGGTTAAATCATCTTTTCTTTGATAAATTTTATAGAGAAGTCAAACAGTGAATTATTTGGCTAGGACAACAGGAGTGGTGGGTGGGTGGGGAGTGTGGGGAATGTGTGCGTGGATTCTCCTCCTGGAACCTGAGATAGGTGCTTGCCTCCTACCGTCATTCCTTGGTTCCTTCACACCTTGATACCACTGTTTCAGATGGCTTTTTATAGCGGCTTTTCAGTCCTTTAAAAGAAATTAGACAATGATTGGGTCAAAGGGCAAACTCTGTAGTGTGAAAATAAGTGTTCCTAAGAGGAACTTGAAAACAAGCACAGTTAACCAGCTGTTTGAATGGAAGGAGGTCACCAGCAAGGTTTGGTTCTGTGTTTGTTGCCTTTGTGTTTGTGCTGCTTAACACATTCATAAAGATTGTGGAAAAGTGATTGAGTTGAAGATGACAATGAATGCATCTGATGCAACTGTATTTCAGACAGAAAGGATAAGGGCAGGTAGTGAAGAATTAACTGCAAAACTGCTATAGAAGAGTGCATCAGTAATGAAAATAGCATATGAAGTTGAATATAGAGAATTTTGAAGTGATACACATGGGAAAAATCATACCATTTGCACATAAAAAAACTGACTGGGCCATTTTCACAGTTCTTTTATCATAAAATTTAATTAAAAACCCACTTACTCCTTATGTTTCTCTGTAGAAAATGGTAGAACCAACCTTTTCTTTTTTTATTCTTTTTTGCTTGAAAATAATGCTGTCAGAAGTACTCTAGTTATCACTAGATAACTAGCCTTTTAAAACACCTTTTATTTTTCCAGTCTAGGAAGTTTGCAGTGTTTGCCTTTTGTCACATTAGTCTAAGGGGTTTTGTTCTCCTGATAATTAAAAACAGAACACTCATGGTGGCCCCTTAGTGTTTTGGAATACATTTTTATGTTTGTGAGCTCATGTTGGGTACTTGCAGCACTTTGTTATCAAGCTTCCAAGATGATGTGAATGTCAAGTTTTATAGTGGAAGCTGACAATTGCACTTTAGAAAAGCCATAAATGTGAAATCTGTCCCACTGTGTAACAAAATGGTTAGTGACCGAGGATAAAGGTTAACAAGGTGGAAACAATAAATCTGATTTAAGTGAAGGGCTCTCATATCTATCTCAATACCACATCTTAATTAAACAGTCTTTTCCACACCACAGAAGATTATTTTGCTTCCTTTTCAATAATTGGTTAGATACTTGAAAGAATAATCAAGAAAACAGCGGTATAACAGACTGCTGAATTGCAGTCTTTTTTAGTTTTTCAGCCATTTCAAGGCATTTGAAGACATTTTTTCTCTAAAGATTGAGCCTAAGATTGAGCTTGAGTGGACATGGCATGGATATAAAGATCGAACTTCGGTGACTTACATTTCTGGACAGTTCTACCAAGTGTTCAATGCCTTAAAAAGAAACAGAGATAGAAGAATTCAGACTATCTTAGAGAGAATCTGCTCTTAGAGACAGAAGAATTACAGACTCAGACTTCACTACAACCTATACTGTAACACAGGATTTATGATATTTTTCATGTGCAGTCAGTCGGAGGAAAACGGCCTTAGAAGGAGCCTCATTTCAGTCAACAGGTTTGCTTTAGTGTAAATGATTCCACTAACATTGCTTACTGTCAGTAGAAACCCAAGAAATTATGTGAGGATTAGAATAATTCAAACTAAACCAGAAAAAAACCTAACCAACCAATCAAAAAACCCCAACTGTTATATTTTGCTTATAGTGGACTAGAAGTTAATTTAACGTGAGATACAGAATGAACCAATTCAATAAATTGTGAAAAACATGCTTCTGTATTCACAAACATGCAGATATATGAATATTTTAGCATAAACTTTAGGCACCTGTGATGACCTATTTTCATATCACATATTCACTGTTTGAATATCTGTAGTACGAACAGTCCCACACTTTATTAAAATCACTTAGAGTGAAACAATATTAAATAATAATGAAACCTAATAATGAAAATCAAGCATGAGAAACCTTCAATAGAAAATAAGCATAAAAAGAGACAATAGAAGCAAGAAATAAAAGAAAACTGGATAGAAAGAAGAATGAAAGCTTAAATACAGATCTACAAACACAAATGAAGAAAACAGTTGCATAACTGCTTTGAAGGTCTCCTGTCAATTTTCATAAGAGAGAAATTAGCAGACATCTTATCAATGTAAACACTTTGAATTTTACTGAATTTTGCAGAGTCCAGACAAAAGGATTCAGAATTCTCTGCCACAGAGGGTAGAAATCATGTAGCTACTTGTTTTAAAGCACAGCCAATTGCCCTTCAAATGAACAAACAAACAAACAAACAAACAAACAAACAAACAAACAAACAAACTCTCCAAGGAAAAGAAACCATCAGCAAAATAACCCACTTTGTTTGCATTGAATCATTGCCAGTGTTGGACCTATGACCCAGCTGAGCTACTCTTTAATATCTAAGAAAGGATTTTCATTGCATATATAAAGTCAGAGCATTATAGGAGGTAAAATATTGTTAGGTCTCTGCTCTATAACCACATTTTTAAATTCTTTCTATTCAAGAATGACATATGAACCTCTGGTACTTACAGCTGGTGCATCTTTGCTATGCCATATTATGTCCATAGCTCAAGATGGTGAGATCAACTTTGAAAGAAATATGTTATACAGAGGCAGTGAAAAATCAGTAACACTAAGAAGGTACATTTCAGGTGACAAAGGACAAAATAACAACAAAAAAATCCAAACATCAAAGAAAAAAAACCAAAAAAACCCAAAAAACCCCCACCCCCCCAAAAAAAAAAAAACCCCAAAAACAAAAACAACAAAGAAACCAAACCAACCAAACAAACAAACAAAAAACCAAAAAATACCCAAACAAACAAAAAAGAAAAGAAAACAAAACAAAACCCAAAAAAACAAAAACAAAAACCACAAACAAACCGGAGAGCTGTTCCAAGATTAATTCAAAATGTTCTCTCCTTTACAGTCAAACTAGCATTTGTAATAATTTGGCAGTCTGCCTTGACATTAAAAGTGTTGTAGAGAGAGGCAGCTCATTTTCCAGTTAAGAGTCAAAGAAAGACTGCAGCTAAAGATTTGTAAAATTAGAATCTCCCAGCTACAGGTTTCTTTTCCTTTGTGTACATGTGTTCCGAGTTTACAAGTTTATACATTTGTCATCAGCTCCACTTCAAAGACTCCAGCTTTTCTGTCTTGCATAGCATTCATTCATGTATATGAATTTTCAAATCTGAGTCATTAGAAATGAAAGGAACTGGAAGTTTTTTGTGTAAAAATCTCACTAGGGTACAGTTTTGGCTTTTTTTTTTTTGTAAAAAAATTCCTTTGTTTCCAGATCAGGAGTAAGAATGTTATTAGATGGAATAGACTGTAATTTTTCTCTCTCTCTCTCACCCTTACCAGTCTTTCCCCCCTGACATTTTTCCTATGGCCTTTTAATTGCTGTTGTTGAGGCTAACATCAAAAGCATTTTGAAGGAATGGAACCAGCAAGTAGAGTCAGTCTCTCAATGAATATGTAAAAGAGAGTCTATAAATTGCTAGTCCTCCAAGTTTTCAAGAATTCCAGAAAAGTGACTTTTGTTTTGTGGAAAAAAACACAGCAGCCAAAGCTTTTAAACTTGCCAGCAAAACATCAAAACACAACAAAAACATTACTAACGACAATTCCAATTTGTAGGAGACTGTTTTTTAAGCTGTATTATCTTTGTGAGCTCAAAACCATGCTGGAAAACCTTCGTGAGGGACAGGACAGTGAAGAGGAAACAATTTCCAAACATTATGGTGTCAGTAATGAATGAAACTATGAATAACCTGCAAATATTCTCTATTTGATTAAAAGTCCAATGGTCAAAGGTTTTTTATCATTTCAACTGCTGAATGTCTGAGTGTTGCCCATATGAATAACTCATGTAGGGAATGTACAAAGGAGAAGATGCATTTTGCAGGGTGAGATTGCATCTGGTGCAGGGCACTATTCAGACAAAGAGGAGAGCTGGTCGCCCTGACTGTCTGTCCTGGAGTTTCATGAGTTACACACAAATTTGTCTACAAACTGGACTGCAATTGTGGTTTCCATTTATGAACAACGTGTGATAACAGATGTGAGATATGCTTCCTGCACTTTGGAGCTGAAACCCCCAAACTGAGCCACCACACACTAGGATCACTTGTACGGATGCAGGAAGTTTTCAGGGTGATCCTGCGCAATATGGCAAACCAGTGTTATTCCAGCAACCAGAAAGACAGCTTCGATGCCTCCAGAGTGTTACATACCCACTTTCTCATAGCTGTGTACTTTTATAGATATGAATACTTTATATATATATACATATATAGATATGCATATATGGTTTAGATCAGAAAACAACTATTACAATTTAAAATTCCATAGTTAACCTCTTTTGATGTGTTTTATTTCTTTCTAAGAGATTCAAAGCTTTGATGTCTAACATTTTTCTGTATTATGGCTCGTTTTCAAGACCCATGAGCATTGGACTACAGTTTCTCAAATAACATAGGTGAACACAGAGACAGTTACATTGCAATGGATGAACAACTAAGCACCAGACAAAGTAATGTCTGATCACACACAACTAAGCAGACCATTTTGCTTTAAATGTAAGACATATAACCTCTCTTGGAGAAATGTTATCTGAATAATGTTGCACCTGGAGAGTCATAAGTCCAGTTCAGATGGAGGAACAGAATCCTGGATATTCACCCACAAATATACCGGGCAGATATCCTATTTAATTACACACAGTTAATCTTGTACTATTACTCCAAATTGCCAAGATCATACTTGCAGTCCCTTGTAGCTTTGTGCTACACGTGTGCAAATTTAAATAGCTGTTCTCTGTTCACCATGAAAAGGAGAGCAAGGATAAACTGAACAATCATGAGAACAGCCCTCTGCCCACGCTGGGACTAAGAATGCATTGCCAAGCTGCATGTAGTTATCCAAAGAAAATTTCACATCAGCTCTTTCCTTTGCTTGCTTCTAGAAATGTTATATATGATAGTGTAAATAACCTTATTGAGAACACATAGCAATTGACTTGTTTCCCCTGTCAACAAGGCCTGAGTCTCCACCTCCACAGGGAGTTCGATTGCCTTAGTGTGATTTCTTCTTGGTAGATCCATGTGAGCTGTCACTAATCTCCTTGTTATCTGCTAGGAGTTTGCAGACTGTTTTCTGAGATTATTTCTGCCCATCTCTTTCTGGGAAATGCATACCTTTTCACTCTGTAAGTCTTTCTTTCTCTACTCGATAAGACTGACACCACCCAGACTCTTTGCCAGGCTTTGCCCAACTTCAATATATCCTGGAAAATCAAGCTAGTGAAGTAGCAACACCTTATATGTATTATCCCCCTTTAATTATTCTTTTCGTTGGTAAAAGAAGTTGGTTTGTACACCATTGATACTTTTTATGAATGATTGGAACTTTTTGCAATTAACATTTCTGAAACTAAGAATTAATGTCATAATATATACTTGTTTACAAGCACTAATTTTCTGTGTTACAGAATGGAATAAACAAATATGTATTTAGCTACTGCAAAGTAAATATTACAGTAAAAGGTGATTATCTGAACCAGTGATCAGAGAAAAGTAAGAACTTTTTATTTTGACTGATGGTACAACTTCAATGCACAATAGATCTATGTGAATTTCAGACAAACTGAAAAAAAAACAAAAACAAAAACCAAAAAACAAACTGAGAGAATAAGGAGGTCTCGGGTAAGATGTCACTTGCTTCAAATTCAGTATTTATGTGAAAACAAATCATGAAGTTTATAATTTCATTTTCAAGTCAGAAAGGAGAAAAGCAATCTCACAAGTTGTTAAATAATGTTTCTAATAAATAAATAGATAAATGAATAAATAAAGACTAGAAAATATGCTAGATTAGTTTGGATTTATAGAAAGCATCCAATCATTATGATATTCATCAAAAAAAAGAGGTTAATTGAAAGTCCTGGGTAAAGAAACCTGCCGACCTTCTAGCCTATTTGAATTGCCTGTAGTATCAGTTAGTCACTTCTAACACTGTCTGTTTCCCGTCTAGAAACTTCATTTTATGTTATTTCAAACTACACTTTTATTCATTGGAACTTCTAGAGTGTTTATCACACAACTCTGAAAAAAATCCTTGAAATACTATTAATTAAAAGGCAGAAAGGAAGGGTATGGGAAGAGTTTAAAAATTACTGGTTTAGAATAATAGAAGGAAATCAGTTGTTCATATAACTTGATTTTACTGTGAACAAATAAATAGCCAGCTCAAAAATTTTACTGAAATGGGAAGAAATACATTTTCTTGACAGATAAGTATAGTTAAGAAGTCTAACTTGTATCATTCACATTCTTCATTAAATTGTCTACTTCCTAAACTAGAAATTCCAATTTACTTATAAGTGGGGCACAAATAAAGCTCCTCCAGTCACACTGGGGCTCACACTTCTGATCTGAGATTCACAGTCTTTGGTGTCACTGTTGTTCTGCAAAAATCTATCCACACAAGCAGCTGAATTGTGTGACACAACTAGGTTTGCTTAAACCGAAGATGAGCAAGATATAGTATTATTTTAATATGAAATACTCTTTTTTTCTGCTATGAAACTGGGACATTCCAGACTGATAGGGAACAATTTAACATGCTGTGAAATATGGCAATCTTGGATAAAAGACCCACATATACTCTGTGCACAAATCAGAGAAGAAGTTTTGTATATATTCACTTTTATCAGTAAAAATTTCAAAAACTAATAAAAATTCTGAGATTCTCATCAAGTTGTAAGGAAATTGAGGATGGACCTTCTGATAAAAAGGAGAAACAGATAGGAATCCATCTTTGGATATAGTCACAGTCTTACTGAAACTCCTTTCTGAGTAGGAAAGCAGAAATAAGTTTAACAGTATTGAAGTGGGAGACATCATGAAGAGAAATAACACAATGGCAAACACAGGTAACAACAGATATCAATTTCTGAGAGCAAAAGTTGTATTTGCTTAGTTCTTTTTGAGTAATAATGCAAAAATAACTTTTGTTTGATGTTTGCATTCATTGTAACCATTATTTCTTTATAGTATCTGTAAGGTACCATCAACACCAGACATCAACTGCAGACTTTATAGAGACAATGAAGTCACAGAGGATGTTGACATGGGCCAAGACAAGGCCCTGTGGTGGACAGGGTCATGTAATTGCTGCCAGATAGGGAAGGATAGAACCTTCCTGGCGTCACACTCAGGAATTATTAAATTTGGATTGGCTAAAACCATTGTTTTCTTGGCAAATATCAACAGAAGCCTTCACTGTTAACCATTACAATAAACCTTTATGTGGTGCTGCAAGGAGTTAGAGAGCTGGTGCTGGAAACACCCTTGCCGCTCAAATGTCCAGCCAAAGCAAAGATGTCAGCAGCTTCTATAGGTGATTTATGTATCAGAAATGTGCTGCTTTCTTCAACCACTCATCTCACTAAGTCATTCAGATCACTTTTTGTGTCAATTAAAGATAGAAATCCAAGGGGATATCTGACTCATTATCATTGCAAAAATATGCTCATGCTCAGTGGTTTTGACACCGGGGTCGCAGCTAACCTGAGAGACAGAGACATGCTCAAGCAATTGCACACCGGATCATTCTGCAGTTATAGCACAGCATGTTTTATCAGAGTGGTTAAATGTAGTTGATTACAACCTTCTCAAAACATTATAAACCTCACTCTAACACAGTAGAAATATTTACACTCAAGACCAATGACATTTTGAAAAATGTATATAATTAAGCTTGACAAATATAAGTAAGTTTTGCAAGAGAAACCTGCAGAAAGGGTTTCTTGTTCTTAAACTTTTGACAAACAAAACCCAACAATTCACCAGTAATTATTTAATCTATTCTATTAAATGGATAAAGACCTTATCTCAGTCTACAACTTCCTTGTGAGAGGAAGAGTACAGGCAAACATTGATCTCTTCTCTATGGTGACCAGTGACAGGACCTAAGGGAATGGCCTGAAGTTGTGTGAGGGGAGGTTTAGGCTGGGTATTGGGAAAAGATTCCTCACTTAGACGGTGGTTGGAACACATGCAAAATAGATGTTGTGACAGTTGGACACTGGAATGGGCTTCCTAGACAACAGGTTGCAGCACCAAGCCTGGCAGAGTTCAAGAAGCTTTTGGATAACGCTTTTGGGCATACTCTGAGGGACAGTCCTGTACAGGGCCAGGACTTGGACTCAATGATCCTTGTGGGTCCCTTCCAACTTGGCATATTCTGTGATTCTGTAATGGCTGAAATTATTGAACACACTTCAGTTTCTTTCAATTTCATTTGGAGATTTTTGTAATTTTAGGAATATCACCAAACCCCATGTCATTATTTCTATATTCAGGCACATGTGATAATACTCTCTACATATGTTCTTTATAAAATTACTATTATCACTGGACTCATTTGATTGATGATGTGAGAATCTGTTCACATATGATGTATCTGTGCAGTTAAAACCTGAAGGAGCATTTAACACCTCCCAATATGGATAAAGGTTGCTCTTTATGACCTTCAGAGATATTCCAGCATATTGATTTGAACACCATCAAAATGGTTGACTGCTAGATTAAGATGGACTGTATTCTGAGAATTACAAAGCTCTGAGTTTGTTCTCAATGGATTTTTAACATTAATAAGTCCCTATTTATGTTTCCACTGATGTTTCTCCCACAAATTTTTAGCCTGTGATAAGGTCTGTGATATCCAGGAGTAACCAGAATATCCAAGTGACACAGACCCCAGAGACAGAAATCAGTTCCCCTTTACTCACAAAAAAACCCACCAAAAAACCCCAATCCAGCATTAGTGTGGTGACACAAATGTCTTGGAAGATGACACAATTATAGCATTCAGCAATGGGTTAGTCTATGAAAAACTAGATATGAGTATTAATAAGTGCAGTACAGAAGGGATATTTCAATTAAAAAGATAATTCAGATACTCATGTTGTAGAAGGGAAAAGTAAAGAAAAAAATATACTGAGTTCATGATAACCACACTGGCTTATCTCCTGGCCAAATATATGAAATTTTAAGTACAGGTAGAAGCATTGTTTCTTTTACTATTTGTGGATATTTCATTCCATATTATCATGTGCAGTATTTCTAACAGTAAACTGCCGTGTTCTCTTGTTGTCCTTCATTCTTACAGCAGCTGGTATAACTTGTTTTTTTTACTTTATTTTAGTGTGTACACTTTGAAGTGGTCACACATATATTTCACTAAAATCTTAACATCCCTAGAAAGTCTATCTAAATTTCTATTTGATATGTCATCTAACATTTGACAGGCTTTTGTCTGCTTTTAGCATGCACAAGTACCTGTAAGGTAAGTTTCCATAAAGTATACAAAAAGTTAAGAGTTGGTAGGATATGGTAGATGCAGAACTAGGGAATAGCTACACTTTAGTCTTAACAGCTCAACTTATTAAGCTCCTCAGCGTCTTATAAATAATGCCAAGTTATTTAACAAGATATATCATCTAGTGATGAAAGAACATAGCCTGGTGTATTTTCACTCTTCTTAGGTTGAGGTTTCTAATTCAAACATCCATCATTTGTTCCCCAAAGGCCATCTTGCCATATCAAATACCATAAGACATCAATAACTATGATAATATTAAAGATCTCAAGTATTTTCACTGTTAAGTCCCTGTTAAACTGACTGTTTTGATTTCATATCCTTTCTCTCTGAGGAAAGTATTCCATCATCCTGATTGTGCAGATGGCCATATGTCTTTTTTGTCACAGAACTAGAGTTTCTTTCCAGTAACAGATTGTGCAAACATGGAAAAAAACCCCACCCATTATACTCAAAAGCTTTTGGTGCCTCGTTGGAGAGATCATAACCATCGAACTCTAAGAGCCAAATTGTATCTTCCCTGCCCACAAACCACTTTAGGTTTGGAAATTATTCCCATGAGATGTGTATGGCAGCAACTGGACATCTGGTGCAGATTTTATTTCTTTTTAGCTGTTACTTTCTCGGGGCCAAAATGGTGTGCTATTTAGGTTCAAAAAATATAAGCTGGTAGAGGGGCTGGTATGCTGGTACTGCTTCCTCAGAGATCCAGGCTACCTGTTTCCATCTGGGTCATGACAACAATTTCATTTCTGATCTTCTTATAGCCCTTTCTCCAAATAATTATGTTCTCCTGAGAAAAAGTTTCTGTTATTATTTTGGGTCAAGTTTCTGGTAGTGAGCTTGCTGCCACTCCGCAGGTTTGCACCTCTGCTCCGCATTGTACTTTCTGTAATGAACCCTGATTCTGAGCCATAATGAGGATCAGTGAATTTCTCTGGGCAAACTGAAGATGAATCTATAGGTTAAAATTGTTTTTTTATTATTATATGTGGCATTAATGTTATTTTTATACTCTTCTGGCACTTTCCTTTTAAATTTAATATGTTTACAGCTGTACGAATATATATCTGAAGGATAAAGCCTATTGATATGACAGCCCATGTGTTGGTAATTTTGTTGGTAATTTTAGCCAAATTTTGGTAGCAGCCAGACAGGGTTAGCAATAAAATTTGCAACAAGAGTTTTAATATAATTCTGTCTTGGTTTTTGAGAGAGAAATAGATACAAACCTACTGATATCACTGATAAGGTTGGAATATTTGGGGAAAATTGGTCTGGCTCTGATATAAAAATTTACATTAAATTTACATCATTGAAAAAAGATTAAATAACTTAATTTCCCACCCTCTCAAACTAGAAAATAGTCTATTTGTAAGAAAAGTCTTCAGATAAGCTCCATTTTCAAAGCTGAATAGGAAGTGTCAATGATGTAACTATAGAAATACATTGTTGAAAAATAGATTCCATTTCTGTCAGGTACATTCATTACTTGATAATAGAATTACAGAAAGAAAGAAAGAAAGGAAATTGAAGCTAAGAAGAAAAAAATTCCTTTTACATTGCCTCCTTCAGATTTTTCAATCTTGAATAGTTATGTGTTGTTTTGGGCGTCTGTGTCTCAAGTTTTGGAAAAGAAAAACTTCAGCATTTCATATTCTCAGAACTCTTTTATGGTGGGTTTTTATATCTAACAACCAAATAACTTCTTTGTCTACAACTAGGAAAAGAAATAAAACTTCATTGCATAATTTTATTGCTCAAATAGACCATAGTAAGATAATATTTTTATGAAAACTCACTTAAGAGATTAAAATCTTTCTATATTTTCAAAAAAAATGACATTTTTTCCCCCCCTTCTGCTGTTGCACTGGAACAGTGTTTTGGCTTTGCAAGGTATATTCTCCACTCAGCTATATGTAATTGTGCAGAAATTGTCAAAACTTACTATAACTGTACAGCCTTGTCAAAAGCAAGGCTGTTGGGACTTTGAATTATCTATCTTATTGCTGAATATGATAATTGCTTGTCTGATCTCACATCAATATGTAGGGTATAGAGCTTGCATTCAGACCTCTATATATTTATTGCTGAGACTGACATAACATTGTCCTGAAAGGAGATATTTATATAAAATCTGAACTAAAAATAATGAATGAAAGTTGTAACTGGAGGTTCTTGAACACTGATGTCTTTGACATCAACAGGCAGGGAAGACACAGAAAGGTCTGTCTAACTGATTTAAAATTTTTTAATTTTAACTCCTGAATAGCAATATTTGGATTATCTAGTTTCCAGCTACAAAAGATAGTTTGAATGTTTTAAAACTGTATTTCAGATGCAAAGTAATATATACGTTTTATGAGGTTTTTTTTTTAACAAATGTGGTGCTATTTTTTGTGTTAGAAAATTATATGCAGAAAAAACCTGCATGACTATAGTACATAACCATGTAACCAAGAGTCTCAGTTTTGTCTCAAAAGCTTTGCCAAATGTCTATTATTAAAAATAAGTAAATGGATATGACTGAGATTTAAGAGAATGAGCAGAAACCATCTTCTAGCTCCTGCCCTACATTTTAAGACTGTGATTCCCCTGTCTCAAAACATTTGAGGATGAGTTTATTTTAATCCTCCAACATTATCAATGAAGATGACAGCTTGCATTCTTTAATTTCAACGAAATACTCATGTGTATTGCAAGTGAGAATCTCTGGAATTACTATTTGTTCATAGTCAACCTGATATGTCATTAAAGAAAGATCAATTTGGAAAATGACACCTGCAAAATACCATTACAAGAATAAACAGTTAATCTGAGATCCTTAGTTAGGATACTAAAAATGTTTGGCCAGTTTAATCCAGAAAGAGGAAAGGGGTGTTTACTGTTCTCTGTCATTTGATCAAGTGAATAAACACCAGGGAAAGCAAAGAGCTATTAAAGTTTATGGATGATTTTGGCAAAAGAATAAATGAATATAAACAGACTATGAATAAATTTTAAGTAGATATTAGAGGTTTCTAGACATTAAGAAATTGATGTTCTGAAAAAAAGCCTTTGAACAAGAATAACTGTGGAAAAAATGTAATTAGTTATAAGAACGAACTACTGCTATTGGTAATCAGCTGTTCCACTGTCTCCTTCAGTTTACAAGGACTGTAAAGATGACTCAAAATTTCTTGTCTAGCTCTGTACCCACTTTTTTCATTTTGTGATGCAGAAAGTGTGCAGTTCGTATGTTCTGTGAATCACACTGACATGCCGGTCTCAGACCTTCACTTACACCATTAGGAAAGATTTGTAGATACAGGGAAACTTGAGAATATCATGCCTTGTTATATAGTAGGGCTCATTGTTTCTCAGTCTTTGCACAGAAATATATATCTACTGTTGCAGTAATGTGTATCTAGATATTACAGATCAATCCTATAGCTGAAAAACTAATATAGTCAAGTCACAAACCCTTTCACTATTCGTGGTTCAATTCTTACAAGGGAAAATTACTCAAACAAAAATTCTTGTTCTGCTGGTACACTATAGAGTTTAGCCTATAAACAAGTGTTAACTTCTTCATAAAAACTCTGAGGATATCTGTAGCAAATTCCTTTTTCTCATAAAGAAATATATAGGGCAAATCAGTCATGAACCTAAAAGTTTCCAGCTATGTAAAGAAAGGGGTGGAAATTACATGTTACATCTTCCCACAGGGAAGCTTCACAGACGCAGTACTGCAGAGAAAGAACTAAGCAATGTGTGCATTTTCGTTTGCAGAGAAAACCTTGCTGCCAAAGCTAACGGCCCTTGAAGCCTAATAGTTTCCTCTAAATGTCTTATTGCTCAAATATTGCAATATGGCACACTGAAATGTCTTATATAAAGGTATTAAAGGTAAGGTTGAAATTCATTTCTGAGGGGATATTTAATATTCATGAAGACAGAATTATCAGAAAGTACCATATGACTAAATAAAGGTCTCCTAGAACTGAACACTGAAGAAAGGTACAAATATTTCTGCTTTGAGTAATTTAACAAATGCTAAGTAACATTATCCTTACTGGTATCTGTTGTGATCATTCTTATTAACAGCATAAGAAATATAATGCATAGCACAACAGAGAGCGATTAATTAAACTTTGTGAAAACCGTAGCTCCTAGGTAGATATTAACCAAATAAAAACCCTGGATGTTTTGAATTAGTTACAGATTAAAACAATCATTAAACTGGAAACCAAAAGAGTAAAGACATGATGAAAAACTCAATGGTCTTCTACTCTTTACTACTATAGCAGTAAAGCTTTAACAAAGTGACCAGGAAATTGCTTGGGAAAGTGAATAAAAATTACCCAGGATCAGATATTTTGGATGCTTTATGTCACAAAACCAAGGAACAAAATGGTAAAAGTTGACACAGAGGCACAAGAAGACCCTTAGGATAGTGATTTGCTATAGTAAAAACAAACAAACAACAACAAAAAACCAAAACAAAAACCAACAAAAAAACCAGCCAACCAAAAACAAACAAAACCCCAAACAAAAACAAAACAAAAAACCAAACACAAAAAACAAAACCAAAAAAACTCCCCAAAAACAAAGACTGCAAACAAGCAAGAAGCATAATTAAATTCTTGGACAAAACCAGAATAGATCATGAGTTAAATAAGATCATATGGGATGTCAAGTCCTTTGTAACAATGCATATAAAGATGAAACTTCAGAAATCAGTTCTCATTTCCCCTTATTTAGATGGATATTCTTCAACTGATTCTGGGGAAAGATCACTTTCCTTTGTCAAGACCATTAAAATATAATTTCAGGCATTGTGCATGTAGATTTCTTCTTTTTTAGTAACCCAATACAAGTCCATGTCAGAGTATTAAGCAGAAGCTAGCAGATGAAGAGCTGTGACTGCCTAAGTAACTCTTGAGAGAAGAGCCAGTTGTGCCCAGTGCCAGTCACACACTTTAGGTCATTTGGTATAGATATTCCTCCAGGCTTCTCATCCAACTGCCTTACCCTCTTCAGCAGCAGAAGCAACTCAACTGCATTCAGACACTTAAGTAAAATTAAGTGTATGCAATGCCAGTGTGACATGACATAGACAAAGTTAAACCTCCCCATATCATGTGCAGGGCTTGCTTTCCAGTGGAGATCTCTGCTCACAGAAACAGTGTGTGATCTGAGTCTTACTGCATGGAAGCACTTTCTTTAGCTTCCTGCTCATAACAACACTGAACTCCCTTTCCAGCTCACCAGGGGACTGAGCCCTTTGCTTTCAGGTGAGCCCTGTTTCTAAGTTTGTCACACTTTTAAGTGCGATTTGAAGTTTAACACAGTGCCTCTGGAGGTAGACTGCAAGTGAAGTTGCTATTACTGCCTCGAAAGACCAGGGTCATGTAATGAAATCAGTGAGAAAAGCACCACAGAGCATGACAAAGATCATATGATGTTTTAACTCGAATTGTGCATTTATATCTTCCAAATGAACAATTAGATTGGAACAACTGTCAGGGCTTCCTTAAATTCAAGTGGGAAAAGCACTGACTAATGCAAAAATTGTACATCCTAGGAATGCAATAAAAATGCCTGAAATGGTGTTCAGTGTTTACATCTATCTGCAGTGTTCTCTGGCTGTTTCTCTGCAACTTTTTAAGTGCTTTAAGAAAAAATTCTGGAATATGTATACTATTAAAAGCTAGATTGGTCCTTAAGTATCAGTCCAGGCAAGGGGAAGGATCACTTCACGTTGCTTGCTTATGGGGCTGATTTGATGATGACTCAATTCCTCTAACTGTTCAGTACTGTTTTTCAAGGCAATTTATTCTTTGATGATCTGTTTTCATCTTCATTTTTAAAATATTTAATAAATAAGTCAAAAGATGCTATTCAGAGCTAATAAAGCTCTGAATATTGATACAATTTGCTAAATTTGTCTCTAAAAATGGATATGCTATGTTAGAATGAACATTTTATTGAGTAATCCTATATACTCTGTGATAGAACAAAAGTTAAAAAAAATCATACACAAATTAACTTCTTGAGAGAAATTACAATAAATGCTTTTTTATAATAGAGGTGTCTGGAAAACTTAGAGAAGTTTAAAATGAAAAGATGCAGAAATCAGAAAACCAAAAGTAAAAAATATAGCAAATATGACTGGAAATTGCATTAACAGTAACTACTACTGCACTGTGTTAAAAAGCTTCCTGAAGATTGACTAGAACTAATATTTGATGTAGTCAGGAACAAAGAAAAAACATTCATCATATTATAGAAAAATATTCACCATATATTAATTCAGGGAAATAATATTTAGTTCACTTTAGAATTTGTTTCTGCAGAGAGGGTGTTGTAAAGGGGACTTGAAGGAAAACACAAAAGTGACTGTGTGGATTTTTCTGACTACTGCAACCTGTCTATTATGCAAGAAAAGAAGACAGAGGAAAAGTTAGAAGAGAAATATAACAGAGAAGGGAAAATGGAACCGATTAAAGATTTTTCTATACATCTACTCTACCACCAGACACTTACCAAGTCTATGCACTCCGAACTGCTGTTGCTACCAGTAAGACTTACATTCATCTGAAAAGATCTCAATTTATTCATGGTGAAAGGCTCAACAAAATTTAGGTCTTAAACTGAAGGCTTAAATGTTTGCTAAATTTCATAAGGTTTCATGCTTTTCACAAGAACTTCATTCAAAATCCCCACGAATGATGTAACAAAACACAGCTCAGAGTCATTAATGCACTTTTACTAACTGATATCCTGGGACCAAGGTGAGGAAGTAGTAGAAAGGTAGAAATGGCAGAAAGGGACAGCAGATTTCAGGGAGAATAATTATAACTCTGCTTTCCCGTTTAAATCAGGTGATATCTTACTGGAAATTTCAAAATTTCCAATAAACCAATTGAACTACTAGAAATTTCACCATCACTCAGATTACTTATGCATCCACAAAACATATATTAGAAATTATGAATGCAGAATTTCCAGTAACCAACAAACAAGAGCTGAGCCAGGCAAAACCAGAGTCCATTTGTACTACTTCTGCACCAAACAATTCTCTCAGTTGTGGGCTCAGATGTCTCTTGAGAGTTAACAACTTCATGGAATTGCTTAGAGACAAGAACAGAAAAATACACAAAGGAAAAATTTACTTGAGAGCCTCTGCAGAATGAAAGGAACAGAGGAGGTATTATCTCCTAGGGGTGAATAACAGGTAACATCCTCTCTCTTACACAATTCACAATACACTTTTTCCTAAAGCTCTTCAATTATAGCCTCCTATCCAGGAACACTTACTTATTAGGACCTACATTTTCTTTCTGTTCACTTACATTGCTGCTGGGAGACTAAGACCTTTACTTATCTTTCATACACAGGATGTAGGAAAAACTGTGTCATTCCTGGTGTAATTCTGTAACACATGCTATGTTCTTCATGCTGCTCCCTTCCCACTGCATAGGGGGAAGGACCACAGGCTCAGATCCATAACCTTAGCTCAAACTACAGAAGAGGAGCTTTGAGTAAGTTCATAGAGGGATAAGAAATCAGAGAAATTACACTATCAAGACAAAATAACTAGCAAAACAGGGAGTTCAAAAAGAAGCTTCTCTATGGCAAGTTATAAATATCTACTGGAGTAAAACGTGGGAGCTTGTTTGGGTTTGGGTTTTTGGGTCATCACAACAAGTTATCATCACCTGTGCTGTTGAGCTGGTTGAAAATTACATCTCAGCAACAGGGAAGAGCTAATTCACAGAAGCTGCAGAGGCCAGCCCTTATCTGCTTGTCTGGGGTTCCCTGAACAGGTGCTATTTCAAAGATGAATAAACTAAGGGTTAGCTTAACAAATTGCTAAATCCTATCTATCTTTCTTGTGTTAGTCAGTAAATACCTGCATAAAACATAAGTATCTACATCAGAATTTGCTCAAGAGGATACAGTAGTTAACACTTTTGATGAGTGTGCCAATTTTTTCACTTCTTTATTTTCACCACATCATAAGAGAATTTCTGTTTTCAGATTGAAGATTGATGGCAAGATGCTTTGAAGAATTAACATAAAGGAGAATACAATCATATTGGTTCAGCAAACAAACAAAATGCTCTGCTATAATAATCTTACTTCCTTAACTCCATAAATGAAATTAAAAAGTACCCCAAAAAGATGCAGGCAAAAAGGTTTTGAATAAGTGAAAGTTTGGAACAGTGCTTATGTTCGCATTTTCATCTATACTATATTAAACTGCTTAAAAGACAAGTAGCTTAAGTGTTTAGTTAGTATAGTTATTAGAAATATATCTCAGTTCATGCTAAATTTAATTGTGATTAGTGAAATGTAAATAAATATTTAACCATATCATCACTCCAAAAACCTGTGGAAATTCCCCTGCGTCACGTGGCAAGTACTGTTTTTTACACAACACAGAACATCTAAGGTCTCGCTGTGGCAGAAAAATCTGACATAACTTTATTGAGTTTATTTCAGCACTCTAACAAATAAAAATAAGAAAGGTAGTTTACAAAAAAGAAAAAAAAGAAAAAAAAAGAAATCCTTTAGAATTCCTCTAAATCTAATAGCTAATTGTTCTTTTCTTAAGAAAATGACTGTTAGTTTCTTCTTTTGAGAAAATTACTATGATTTCCTCCTTTTCTTTAACTATTTTAATGTATTCAATTTTAAATATATTCCCTTTGAAAGCTCCACTATTCTACAGTTTATGATAGGTAAATAATAAAGCTGCATGAAAAGCACTTTATGTGTTCTGACTACTATGCAAACATTCACTACTGAAATTATTTATGGACATTAGACCTGGAAGGAGCACTCTGGAATGTTTTTTTTCTGTAATCCCACTCTTCAATTAAATGCCATTTTAGCCTACTTAGAAAACTTGTCCCTGTCTAAGAATAGTCTTCACAGCCTCTAGAGCTAAACTGAATTAGTATAAACCAATAATCTTTTTAAAA
Organism: Formicarius rufipectus; assembly: GCA_013399695.1. NCBI lineage: Eukaryota > Metazoa > Chordata > Aves > Passeriformes > Formicariidae > Formicarius > Formicarius rufipectus. The sequence goes on along the minus strand of VXAU01003933.1, from coordinate 40,443 downwards.
CCCAGCCTTGCTACATGAATATCACATTTTCCTTCAACAATCTTCTTCCTTTAAGATGCAGTTGACAAGAATACTAAAAAATAGATTTGCAGCTGTGAGGTAGGAAACATTTATTTAGATGTTTTATTTTTCTCTGCAAGGGACCCTCACTTGCATATGACCTCAGATGAAGTGTCACAATTTGTATGGTATACCTTTCAAGAGCCTTTTATACTTTTTTTTAAGTGTAAAGAAACGTACTGCATATATGAATTCCTTTGTTAAGCTAAAGACATTTTTTTGATCGTAGAGAGTAACAGAAAAAAAACAACCCAGTAGAACAGAGGTAATTTTGTCTATGCATGTTGGGATACAGCACAGTTGATGGTAGCTCACAAGTCCTTCAGTGTTCCTTGTGGAATTTACTTTACATTGTTGCGGAGAATTTCATTCAAGAGAAAAGACCAACCTGTGCTCTATGTATTCACATCTTCCTGTGTTTTGGGAATTATCAGCAGTATTATCATCAGGAGAGGACTGTTGTGTGAGAAGTTACATACATACCTTTGCACTGAGAAGTTACATACAAAAACATTAGTCTGATATAAGTAAAATTGATGCTTAGGTTTCTTCTATGTCAAGATTAGAAACAAAACTGTCAGAATAATGCTGAATTCAGGACAAGGGTTTGAACCATACCTCCAAATTCTGGAAGAATTTTCTGACTGTTATTAACAGGCACAGTTGTGAGATGGTAACTGTTTCTGGTCACTGTCAGCAGTCTCTGGTTACTGCAGAACAGAATTTCCTGTTTTGGAAATACAGAAATGTCATTATCACTTCAGCGTCTCATTTAGGGTCACCACTGGATGCTTTCATCCAGAGTATTCCATTATTACTATGAGAGTTCAATAGTGGTGATCTTAACTTTGAACTCTTCCAATGAAAATTGATGTATTTCTTAGAAGGGAGTTACAACCATAAACAGAATGTCAATAGAAAAATTTGTATTCATCTCTCCCAATACTGTAATTTTTGAAAGGTGCTACATCCAGATGCCCTTGTACCATGAAACACTCTTCAAATAGCTTCTTGAATCAAACAAAAATAAATGAATGAAAACTTTCTTCTAAATCCCCCTCCATGAAAGACATAGAGAGCATGCTAAGAATTTTATATTCCTGTTATTACTCTGACTCATTCTAGCGGTTGCTTTCTCTTATATGAAAATTGCCATTTACTGATGCATATGAGAATAATTTTAATCAAATCTTCTTTTGATTTCTTTTTGTTATTTTCTTTTCAGCCCATAAATGCTATCTAACCACTTTTGAGGATTTGTAAATGACACTCTGGCCAACAAATCTTAAAAATTCTTTCAGTGACATCCTCTCTTTCCCCAACAGATCTAATACATAGTCAATTTTGTCTTCTCCATGCATTGAATTGCTTGCACAATTTATAGACTATCTACTACAGTTCAGGTATAATTTAGACACGCATCAAGTAAAGTGGAATCACTCACAAGTATATGAATTAAGCATGTGCACAGAGGCCTTTGATTACTTCTGTAGTCTGTTCAAATGATCTTCAGACTGGCAAAGGCTCAACCTGGCTGCTATCTTTAGGCTGAATTCACAGAGCTACCTACTTCTGTTCCAGTGTGCCCAGCTGCAAGAGGAGTAGCATTTTCCCTCTTAAGGAAGGAGAACCTGCTGCAATCACATTGCCTTCCTTTCTGCTTTCTCCTGTAAGTGACAAAATGGTGACTTTTTTTCTTTTTTCTGAGCCTGTATAATTCTAGATTATTGTTATAAGACCTTAATGTTAACATATCTTCTAGCCTGCATAGGCTAGAACTGCAGTTTCCAGCACCAGCACTAGTTTTTTTGACAAATGCTCTGAGGTGAAATGGCATTATATTTAGAAATCAGGTCAGTGGATAATTATGGAGGAGAAAAAGCCAGTCTCATCCATGTTATCCCATGTGCTGGTTTTAACTATCTTCACAGTTAAAACTGGCATTAGTATGATGTTAATTGCTATGTAACACATTATATATTCACTTCTATGGAGGTTATATGCCTGCCAGCATACTGGGTACCTCACAGAAACCATCTTTGCTGCTTTGGCTCTGGGGATCTGAAATCAATTCCCCTTCAATCATCATGTTAATGAAGCATGAACTTTGATGAAACTGACCAAGATGTCATGGGAACAGAATTGGCTTCAACATGCAATAATCCAGCATAACACCACATTTATCCTACCTGAAAGACTGTTTTGACAGATAGAGCCCAAGCTCATGGACTAAATTACCTCAACAAGGCTGCATAGTGATGGTCCATAGACTAAGGGAAAAATACCTGTGTGTATATGTATCAAAGGACAGGAAAGGTGATGCAAGACATGAGTGGTATGGAATAAGGACTGGAAAATGTCCTAGTTTTGGCTGGGACAGAGTACATTTACTTCTTAGTAACTGGTCTGTGCTGTGGTTCAGATTTACCCTGAGGATCATGCTGTTAACATACTGAAGTTTAGACTTTTCTCAAGTAATACTTAGTCTAAGTCAAAGACTTTTAAGTGTCTCATTCTCTGTCAGTGAGAAGCCGCACAAAAAGCTGGGAGAGAGCAGGACAGCTGACCTGAACTGACCAAAGGGATATTCCATTCTGCAGAATGCCATGCTCAGTATATAAATTTGTGAGGTTACCCAAACAGAGCTGATTGATTCTCGGGAATAGCCTGGGTATTAGTCAGTGGGTAGTGAGAAATTTTGTTGCGCATCACTTGTTTCTCTTGGTTCTGTTACTCAATTCCTCTCCTTATCATTACTATTATTATTGGTTTTATTATTAGTGTAATTGGATCATTAATAAGTATTATTGTATTTTGTATCAATTATGAAATTTTTCTTATCTCAAACCATGACATTTACCTTTTTATTCTGATTCTCCTCCAAAGGGGAGTGTGTGAGTTGAGAGGGAGGTGGGGAGTGAATGAGTATATGAGGTAGTTAGTTGCCAGCAGGAGTCAAAATACAGCATCTTGCTTCTGATGTTTTCCTACAGCTGATTGCAAAATCTATAAAATGCTAATAAAAATTCAACTCTTCGATAAAGTAATAAAATGAAAAAATGAAATATCAAAAGGAAAGAAGATTGAGCTCTTTTACTTCAAGGGATTTCATATTTGAGCATTTTCATTTGTGATAGACAACTCTCTGATCTTAAATACCAGCATCCATTTCTTACACACCTATATATTTTAACTCTACTAGAATACTAATATACTGAGCAGTATCTAAGAGGAGTCTTACATATCTGACTAAATTGTAAGAAAAAAAATTAATGAAAAAGATTTTCTGAGTTAAGGAAAGTTTTCTTTACACATTTTCTCTGAGCACACAGCCTGAGGATCTGTCTTGAAAATGTAAACTTATAGCCCAACACTAAGGGAAAGGAAAAAAAATAGTTTTTTGGCGTGAGATTGTTATTTGAAGGGCTATAATACCCCTTTCCCCATTTGAGGCCTGAGAGCAATCTATGTCTCTATTTCTTGATTGATCAGCTATAGTTATCATATATACATGAGGAGCTGGTATGTGTTTCAGTAGTGTTTGAATATACCATCAGCAAAACTCACACTTCTGACACAAAAGTTTCTTTAGATATACATACATTTTACATACTTTTGAGCAAACACATACATATATTTGTACACATATATATGTCTGTGTTTATTTCCAGATTAATAACTGCAGGTGGCACAAATTCCACAAGTTGTCATGCTTTGGAACTTTGCCCCTTCCCAGTGGTGCATGAATTTATGGAGATCCTGCTGTGTGGCACAGCCCTTACAGTCCGTTCCTGTGCTTGGGTAATACAGATCAGCTACTGAACTCTAAATCTTTGGAACTAGCCCCACCATTAGATCTCTGTCACTGTGTCACTGAATGATGAAATGCCAGCTGAATTTTTCTGAGTATAACAACTTCTCAAAGTGATATTATTTTTAATCTTTACAAGACAAGAGAGTAGGTCAGGTCCTTGTAATTTTAAAGATTTAAAATTTTACATTACTCTGGTGAAATAAAAAGCCATGGAAGAAGAGGTAGATGAAGTCCAAAATTCCTTTATTCTTTATACAGAACACTGTGAAGTACTTGTGACCTTAATGAGATTCAGAGTATTCAAATTTTATGCCTTTGTTTAGTGTGATAGTGCGAAAATAAAACGTGCCTTATGTGTGCCCCAAAAAGCCTTCTAGGAAGCAGGCTGAGTCACTGGCATATTAACAAAAGTACATGAGCATCCATGTTCCCAACATCTGCTTTGCCTTTCTTCCCTTTGGCTAACTGCACAAGGTTATTCACCTCACTAAACTGTTTCCAGAATGCTGAACCAAATGGAAATTGAAAGAGAAGGCTCAAAAGAGAAGGCAATAATTTACTCTTATACTATGTTCTCTTATCACTGTGTAAGTGACTTCTTGATGTTAATCTATGTCAGAACAGGAAATCATGTAGAAATAGGAAACCAGATATGGACCAGCTGCTAGTGGGCTTTTTCTCTGAGGAAGGAGTACAAAAATGGTCCAAACTCAGTTTCCAGTCTCCTGCCCTCAGCCTCTGTGCACATGAGGTCCTCAGCTCCAAGTTTTTCACTCTGCAATCTTTCCTCTTGTGCCAGACTACTTGATAGAGCAGATATCACCTCAGTTATCTCTTGTGAAGACTACAAGTTCAAAGCTACTATTGCAGAGAATCAAGTCTTAGGAATATATTTGCTACATCAATCTTCCTCCTGAGAAAATATTGGTCAACAGCTTCCTTTTCTGCTGCATCAAACCAAGACCTAAAAGTTCTTTGAATATCAAATTACCATTTTGGACAGACAGAATATTTTTATCCAGGATATTCAAAAAGGTCAAAATCAAGTGACTAATTTTCTGCTAGTGAGAAGATACATTATTTCAGAACAGATTAAACTTCTAAAGTAATACTATGTGTGAGGAAGAATAAATCCTGCCAGAGGTTCACTGGCAAAACACTGGTTGTTTCCAAACTCTGAACAAAAATTTGGAGAGGATACTGGGTGATGCTGCAATTATCATGGAGGAAACAATTTGTTTGAGATAGGCCAAAGAAAATACATGACTGTCAGCATGAAAATTTGTTGTTTGTCAGCCTGCTGCCAGATTTTATAAACTCTCTTGGAATGGGCAAAGAATCAGGTTTAGAAAAAAGATATTGTTTGTTCTGTGCAGGCTACAAGGTGGAAATTTTCCACAAATCAAGCATGCCAGGGAATAAAGAGCAAAAGAATTTATACACTCAAATTTACATAAACCTGGTTATCTAATACATGGTTACCACCTACTTAATGCATAGTCATTTAGCTTGCACAACCTTGTGCCTGTGTGGGCCTCTTTGAGGGTCTCTGGTGGTCACTGATGGTTTGTTGGAGAGTTGCCCCTGCTCAGTTTCAAGAAAAGTTCCACTTGGTGCACAGAGCACAAGATTATGTGCAAACAAGATGTGATCTGCAGCTCTGAATCCAAGCAAGACACAAAATACAAAAGCTTTCCATAAGCATTACACACTACCTGTTTAAAACACTTGAAAACATCTATTTGCATTCAAAAGAGGGGTTAGAGGTGAGAATGGTGCCATCAGCTTCCATCTGCAGCAGGAATCAAAGGAAGGGACATAAAATTCTATTTAAAGACATCAAACCCACAACTACCTTTCCAATAGGTCCATATTCTTTTTTTTGCTTCTGTTGACTTCTATGCAAAGCTGGCATTTTCAGCCAGTTAAATTAGAAGCCCAGTCTAGTTTTAAAATATTCTCCAAGATCCTTGGGTAGAGAGTGATACAAAAGATATTATTAAGTATGAAAACACTTAAAAATGGAAAAGTCATTGCCTACTTTAAATTGTGTTCTCTTCTTGATATTTTTACAGAGAAGGATGTAGTTAAATGAACAAAACCCGTTAATTCTGAAGATAGGCCCAATCCTGTGGGGAGAAAAAAAAAAAAGAAAAAAAAGTTATGGTTACCAGTCTCTCTCATCCTCTTTTCTCATTTTGTCTACTATACAGATTACTTCAAAGCAAGCACAATATACTTGGTGTCCCTGTTGAGTGAAAGGGTTATTTGTGTACGAGTGGAGAAAGCAGATGGTTTATTTCATTTGTGAACCCCCCTTTTCACTCCCACCTGGAAATGTTGAAAAGTGGGAAAAAATGTCAGTTATGCTTTTGCTATGGAAAAATCTCATTGCTTTTGGCAGTGACCTCAGCTTTGAAGAGGAGGTGTTAGCCTTGCATCATTTCACAGAACTGGCTGATCAGGAGTGGCATTAACCTAACTTTAATAGAAGCTCGTTTTAGCTCTCTCAGCCAGAAAAGAGTCAAAGTGACATGACACATATGAATGGTACAACAATGGAGAGATTACATTAAAGAAATAAAAAAAAAGGAAAATGCTAGACTTTCATGAGGGCTCAGGTCAGAATATATATAGACAGAATATTAACTGCTGCACGGGAAATTGTTTGCCAGCACTTTCTATTTAAACTGATGTAGCTTGAGACTTCAACATTGTAGTTAAGAAATACCACTGTAGATCCATAAGTGATTAAAAATCATAGATTACTTTAACACAATAAAATAACAATACAATACATTAATAAGTAACAGTATGCCTTTGCTAGGAAACATTTTAACAGAACATTTCAAACATTTCTGTCTAGGCAAAAGAAAAAAGAGGTACTATGATATGGTAGCTATTTTAGTAAACTGTGAAGTAAAGTCTTTTCTTCATGAATTATGTGTGGTTTTTTTGGTTTTTTTTTTAATCAAACACCTTCAATTTTGCATATATTTTTCTGATACGGTATCTTTATGATATTTTGAATTCAATAGTTGTATGTGTAATTAAATATCCTGAACAAATACTACACTTTTTATATAGAGTACTAAGATATAACTAATTAATATTACAAAAGATGTACTCAAGGTAATTTAAAATACTGTAATTTGAAAGATATAATCATTTCACATTTAAATAGATTTTAATGGGAAATTTTAAATTAAATATTGAAAAAGAACACAATAGCTGATTATTTTCATCTTAAAAATTTTACAATTTGAGGAAAAAAAATACATAACTACCACTCTTTCCATTCTGAATTGAGGAAAAAAATTACACACTCTTTCCATTCTGAATTAAATTCACCTTGATGTACAGTGTTGCACTAGGCAGTGTATTACAAACAACACAAAGCAGTTCAACAGGTTTATCCTGTATGAAGTTCAATGACAAAATTGTATCTGTGTACAGACATACACTATTGCTGCAAATATGTATGTGATAGGCACAGTGATATGCACATTTTCTAGTGTCATCAGAAATATTACATTTGTGTGCCAGGCACTAGGTGTAGGTATAGCACTATTTTACCTTTTCGAGTTGTTCAAAGTCTATAGGCCTCGGGGCTCACAGCATCAACAGATAAGTAGACATACTGAGAAACTTTCTGAGAAGAAAACTGGCTAGTTGAATATCAAGGTGTTGAAAATTATTCAAGCCCTCACCGAATGTCTTATTCTACAAAGTCTTGCAACACAGACAATAGTATTTTGCTAAAGAGAAATCTGGAATCATATCTGGTTTATACTCTTTTCCCATTTTGTTTCATGTTTTAATATATTCAGTATTTCACTTTGTATTTAAAAATGTTCTCTTTACTTAATTCCATCTTTAATGCATTATGCTGAAATATCTGGATTACAGCAGTACATAGAGTACACTAGATAGCGAGGCTCTTGTTTGATATTTAATGAGATAAAGTTTCTATTTCATAACATTAAAGATTGGTGGTAGTACTGATGATGTTGTGCCTCTGTTAATGCTCAACTCATAAATAACAGCTGTTTCAGCTCTTGCTAATTCCTCTTTTAATGCCTTTTCTTCCATGCACAACTTTGAAAAACATTGCATGTAGTCTTACCATTTATGTTAGTATTGTCTTTACGGAAGATTTCTTTCCTGTGTAAGAACTCTCTCTCTTTTATTTCTACAAATAATTACAGGCTCATTACTGCTGTTGCCCTCTCCTTTGCTTTCATTGCTTTCCCTGAAACTAGCCATTGTTGAATTTCATTAGCATTAATGTATACAGGACAAAGCTTAAGAGTTCTGTTACCCATATTAGGACTAGCACGTTACACTCCTTAGGTCAGAGAGGGTGAGTTTCTTCAGCAGCATTTTCCATTAATAAAATGAATATGGTAATTCACCACAAAGAGCTGCTGCTGAAAGCTTATTCTGTGTATGTTGCACAGGCAACAATTACCAGGTAAGGGAAGTGTGTAGGTGTAGTACTTTTGCTTTTTCTCAGCAAGTGCCAAATGTGTGTTGTTCCTGTTGGATTTCGGTAGGACCTGTCAACAGCAGCAATGAAAAAAACTAAGCTAGGTCTGGTAGGCTCTTGGTGTCAAGAATGGCCTGTGAAAGGGTTTTTCCAAGTAGCACTGGACAAATATCAGTGCACAATAAATTCCATGGAAGTATTTTTTAAGCTGTTCTACAGTTGTTCTTGGTATTAACCTGAATTTAGTTCTCCCTGAAAGAAACCTCTTGAAATATGAAGACTCACAATTGCTGACTTGAACACTTGGATTTCATTTTTTAAAAAATAATTCCTTCAGGCTTGAACAATATTTCAAAAATGAAATGCCTGAACCCTGGAATTACAAAAAGTTTTCATTATCTCTTATTCTCACAGAGAAAGTCACAGATGAAAAAAATTGTGACTGATGCTGGAAACACACAGTCCTACAAGGTCAATATGTTCTATCAGGTCAAAGAAACATCTCAGTGACCTTTTGAGTAATGAGTAAAAAAGATTACAATGTCTCCAAAACTATCTTCAAAATACTATCACTATTTAACATATTTCAGAGGTAGTATGTAGGTTCACATACGCTTATGCAGTGGAAAGAATGGCCAGCTTCAAATGATAATTTTGGTTGTTTCATTACTGAACTTCCAGACCACGAAGAGATAAGCAGATTTTCAGTTATTTAGTGCTTAACGATCTCAGCATACAGCAACTCTGAATTTGCATATCTGAAACAGTAGCACTGTGTTCATCCCAGACTCTCTCATTATAAATAAAGAACTAATTGCAAAATTCAGGTTTTGAGGCCAGCAAAAATGAAAAATCACAGAAAATATTTTAGTCTGGTCTTGCGTCTGACTCTGAATTAGAATTACAATGAAATCCAGTGGTCTCTAAGCCATATAAAACAGAATGAAGAGTGGCATGTTCAGTGGCTTGTGTGTGCCACCATGTGTAAAGCCAGCTCCTGAAAAGCTAAGGGAAATCTTTCGTTTATACGACTTTGGACAGTGGTCTGTTAGAAGGGATAACAGTGCCTTTGTTGGAGACTGATTTCCATATATTTACTTTCCTGTCACTGAGTTCCAAAGGGTTTTTCCTGTCATGGAAAGCTGGCAGAGCAGAAGCAAACTAAAAACGCTGTTTGGCAGTTTGATTACTGCTTACTTCTGTGTGTGAACAAAATTCCCATAATAGACAAATGATATTCAGTATACAGCCTATAGAATCTTGTGAGAAGAAATTGAGACAACCTAGGGATAACTCAATTGTGTTCGTAAGGGTGTATGGCACGTCAGAGTTTTCTTTTTCTTTTACAATACTGACCCTGCTATAAATGTTCCCAAACAAAGTCTATTGTCATTCTACATTAAAAAAAAGGGTGTCTGCTTGCCCATCTTTCTAATGGGGCTTGATGAATCTGGATAATCCTCTGTTTAATTTGCATCTCTCTTTCCACATTGAAGCTTTTTGTAAACTAGTGATATGTTTCTGTGTGCCCTTTTATTAAGTGTTAAGTAGTGCTCCGCAAAATCCAGCATCTTTTTCTTATTCTGTGCAACTTCACTGAGAATTACCACAGTTTCTCATTTTACTCACTTTGCAATATGCTTGCTTGAACACCAACACTTCTAAATGAAATTCCCTGTAAAGTACAATAGGCAAAATTCTTCGTCAATTTTACATGTTACTCCTGTCATTGTGGGGTCTTCCCTTGGATGACGGCAAGAAATCAAACAACAGTTACCTACATTGTGGTGCAAAGTGTTAACCACACCAGGCATATCAGACAGTCTTTTCATTTTTGGTCTAGATGTTCTTGAGAATCATCTCTTTAGTGATATATGTAAACATATTGTGAAGTTTAATGATCCAGACTGTGCTGAGAACTTGCTGCTGTGCTGTTTCTCTCAGATAATAAAAGTAGATTAAAACTAAAGGATTTACGATTTTATCTCATATAAAATAAAAAGCATGTCGTGTTTGACACTGCATATTCTCTCTTTCTGTCTCTTTAGTCTAGTGTCCTCATTAATCAACTGTGACTGCTCCTACCTGGGACAACTCTGGGATTTGCAGCTAGAAACAATTTTGTTTTTCCAGTTCACTAATTCTAACATCACAACCAAATTCTTATCACAGATTCCAAATTGACATGTATTTTGGTAATCCAGGAAGAAGTAGAAATTTACTATTAATAGATTCTATGCCTCTGCTTCAGCAGTGTAAATTGGCCTCCAGGAAACCTTAGAAAAGGTCAATAGCCCCTACAACCACTTTGGGTCTGTGAGACAGAAGTTAATCTCAAAAGCAGAAGTCACAAGCATCCTGCTCCACAGAAGTTGTTCATGTGGATGAATTAAAACTATGTTAACACTGCCCTGATTTGGATTGACCTGAAACACTATTAACTCAGTTGATCAAAGCCTGGTGGTGGTAATGCCAAGGTTGTGGGTTCAATCACTATATGGGCCATTCACTTAAGAGTTGGACTTGAAGGTCCTTGTGGGTCTCTTCCAGCTCCGAATATTCTGTGATTCTGTGAAACAAGCTTATCTGTATGCTTTGATATCTAGTGTAAAACAGACAACAAACACAATATGCTCTCATCACTTCTTCCTATTGCAAAGTTTAAATGCTGATGACTTGGTCTAGAAGTTTTTTTTATTTTCACTAGTAGCACACTACTACTAAAAATGGTACACTTCCACAGTTTCACTAATCTCACATTTGGAAGATAGGAGGTATCCCCAAACCCAGAGATCATGCATTATTCATTATTCTCTTACAGGAAATAATTCAATCATGTTTACAGAGTCATTATATGTACATCCAAAAAAAAAAGTTGAAAAACCATAAGATTAATAGGAGAAGGTTTAACCAGCACAGAGAAATAACAAAAAATCAAAATATAATTCCAAATGTAGAGAAGTGTACTAAAATAGTAGAATGGATGGAAACAGTTTAAGAAATGATAAGGAATCATAACTGTTATGCAGCTGAACATCATTCATTGTTTTCCATGAGTTGTGGAGTTCTCTTCAATTTATCATCTTAGCCAGGGTACGACACAACTTTAAAATTTAGAAGAAATGTACGTAGGGAAATGTCATTTTATTACTGCTATAAATAGAATGTAATTTGGAAGTTTTTGCATTTATAAATATTTCATGGGGTTTGGTGGTATGTTAGAATGAAAACAGAACAAAGCCTTAGGGTGACAGTCAACCCCAAAGGCATCTCTTTGCTTTATCAAAGGCTGTTCACTCCAGGGAGGTACTCCTTTCAGAAAGCCAGACAGAAAGTTGCTATAAGCTTGGCTTTCTGAAGGGTAATGCTGACAAAGGAAATAGGAGAATTTCAATCTTTTGTGTTTGCTACCCAGCCTCAGCTCATGTCACTCCTTTTTTTTTTTTTTTTTTTTTTTTTAACAAACCCCGTTTTTTTTTTTGAGACAAAGCCCGTTCTTTCTTCTTTCAAGAGCATTTAGCAGAGGACTGCACAGGCAGTCTGTATCCTCACTGTCACACTGTAGCCTGTCACAACCTTTAAAAACCAAGGTCCATAAATTATTATATTTGCAAAATAATAACCACTCTTGCCCTGAAATGTATATAGTCTGTATTTAATTCAAGGATGCTGAGTGAGAACCCCTTCTAGGGTTAATCTTTCTGAACAAACCTTCTGTATGAAAAGAACAGTGCAACAGTCTTTCAAAGCTCCCTTTTCTAAAAGATTTTCCAACAAATGATTCATTTAAGACAGATGCTGCTGTGCTCTTGATATCCGCTATGTGTGAGAAACTTCTTTTCCCTATTTTTACTAGGTATCTCATAAAATATTTTAAACTAACTCAGCACAAGTTTTCCCCTCCTCAACCTTTAAGAAAAGGTGTGAACTCTCATTCTCTTTCATTTCCTATCACATCAAAAAAGCATAGTTTGTAAGCAGTGTGCTGAAATGAATAACCTATTGTGGAGGTCTTTTCTGGCCTTTTGATACTTCTTATTTTATATCAGAAATAAATAATTCTTAATGTGTCAAGATTCATACATGTAGGGGGAAAGAAATACAATCTTTCACCTCATTCAGACACAGAACCACCAGAACAGTTCTTTATTAGTTGTCAACCATATCATCCTTAATTAGATTCAAGGGTCCAAGATATCACTTCATAAGAAAATTGAAGTGTGGGAAAGAGAGAGACAGCATAAGTGATTTTTTTGTGGTACAAAGCATTTAATGAATTATCCAGTTGTTGTTGGTATTTTTTTTTCAGGTATTACCCTCATATTTAATAAAAAAAGAAAAAAAAGACTCATATTGTATAACTGTCATCAGGTAGAAGTTTCTTTCCATTTATACACCAATGATTAGTACAGGTTTAACAGTCTTTAATAAAGTTATGCATTTTCTTTCAAGAGACTCAAATTATTGTCGTCATGGAGGTTGAATGAGTTATAAGGGTATAAACCAGCTTTTTTATGTGTATGTGTGTGAGTGCATCAACAGTAGCATTTGTGTAAGCACACAAGCACTTGCACTTGCAAACATTCAGGAGTCACTGTGTTTGATCCCTCAGGTAATAATGATATTTAATTACAGTGTTGCAGTCTGTACATAGAGACAAAGTCTCATTTTTCTGATAATTTTCTCAAAGGAAATTTTAATTTGCAATGTTCAATCCCAGTACTAAAAAAAAATGTTTAAGTTTTCTAAAATCAGAATTTGTTTGGCTGATTAGACTATCTTAGTTCCAAAGAAGTACTACTAACAATGTTCAGCAGTCTTTAGGTTGCTGAGAATCAATTTTTTATAAGCATTAGTTATCCATGGTATCTTCGTAATTTTCCCTATCTTTAGTAGCCAGGAAATTGAATTTGCAAATAATTTTAATAGAACTGTACTTGATTGCAGCATCTGCCTTATCCATGTTACTCTTAAGACCAGAAACTAAGCTGAATCTTGTATTTTATTCTGGTTTGATCAATGATAAAATTAATATTTATGTATGCTCTGGCATGTTTTCAGAAGGACTGAAAAAGACAATTCAAGAGCCTGCATGGAGCAGTAGGCTCTACATCACGGTTACTGGTGGTTTCTAAAGAAAATGATCAAAACCTTCCACTGTGTTTGCACGCCAGTAACTTTCTGCTCTCCTTTATTTTACACTCTTTAGATGCTGAAAAAGGGCTAACAACAAATGATATAACTAAAAGTGATCTCTAGATGTGCAATATATTATTTACAAATTTATCTCAGCTTGGAGCCCGAGTTGTTGGATGTGCAGCCCTTCAGCCTCTGGCCTGGGTGGCCACTCTGCGCATTGTTAGCAAAGCACCTGGGTAGGCACTGCAGGTGGTCAAATGTTTGAGACATTAATCACCAGTAGTTCAGTCTCTTTAAAACAGGCAAAACACCAAGAAGCCATATTTGGAGAAAAGGTGAACACCAGAACTTTTGTGTAACCCAGGACATCACTTCTCAAGATTAAATTCAATAAAGATATTATGGACTAGATTGCCTAATATAAAAACAAACAAACAAACAAACACCCCCAAAAAACACAACAACAACAAACAAACAAAACACAAAAAGTTTAGACAAAGTCAAATCAGTTAAGAAAATTTAGGAAGGGTTAACCACAATTAAAACTAGTTAATTCCATTACTCCATTAGATTTCACTGGCCTTATACTGTGGGTGCTTACAAATTAACATTTCCAGAGGGTAAAACTAAACAAACAAAAACACTCAAACCTCCCCCCAAAATGTTACATCCACAAAAGCACCACTAAAAGAATCAGGAGGAAAGACTTTTCTCTCTTAGCTAATTTATCAGAAGGGTGTCACAGCATTATTTGCATCACTATTTACTCTCCCTAGGTACGACTACCAATCTTTACCTTCTTTCAATTTTTCTATCTGATGCCAAATATCAAAAGGACAACTGTATTACTCATTCTTTTACTCATTACTTTTTTACCTAAGGAGATATGAAGAGTAAATTCATGGTTAGGTTTGAATCCTAACACAAGCTATTATTTCTTCAATTTTCTTTCAACCCCTAGTGATTCTCTGACTGCTACTTGAGAGTAACAAATAATGGAAATTAAGCTGGAAATATTTTTTAAGTATTACTGATTCTAGTCAAACATTCTAGTTTAAGCACTAAAGACAAAGATTATATTATGGCCCTCAAAGTTTTTTTCAGATGTACTTGATTTTACCATGAAAACAAATTGACATGTTTTTCTTCTGTTTCTTCATGGTGCATTCAATTCTAATAAAGAACAGTCCAAGGCTGACAGAAATTCAAGAAACCTTTCTGTGGGATAGTCTTGAAAATTAGGAGCAGTGGTAGGTCAAGAAGAGAGATTCAAAATTTCATGAATACTGCTGTAACCTATCCAGAAGAAGAGTAGCCAAAGGGACAATAACAATTGGTCTTAGGATTCAGCAAACTTTTCTGTGCATTCAAAGAACTTGAATCAGTGAATTCAAAGAGATGTGTTGATGTAGGACAAAGTACTGTATTTATTTGTACATCAGCATTCCAGTCTGTCATTATTAGATGTATCAAAAACTGGAATGTATCTCCCCAAACCTAATAATCTTTACCTATTCATTCTTTGTGTACACCCTGATTCAGAGCAGGTGACTATGGACAATTTTAGTTTCATTTCAGTTACTAAATTAGTAAATTTAAATTAACTAAATTTTAGTTAATGTTGTAGTTACTCACCTTGAGGACTATTGACCAACTTGAATTTTAAGCATGCTAACATTGGCAAAACATGTTTGAAATGATCTGTCATGGATCCAGTTATGACTTAATTACTGAAAGAATGTTGCAAGTGCCATGGTTAAGGCAAGACACGGGGAAAATTAAAATTACAGATTTAGTTCTTAAAACTTCCACTAGATGTTATAAAAGGTTGTGGTTTAAAGAAAATATACTCCAGTGATCATTACTAAATAGAAGGAACATACAAGAATGGGTGGACTTCACTGCCTACATTCCATATCATATAATGTGCTGATACCATAATCTCCTGGTTGCTTTTTTCCTTTTAGTACTCAAATCCAGGCCATCCAACAGTTCAGCATGAAATTGCCTGATTGTGACACAATAATAACCACTAGCAGCAGAAAAACAAGCCTCTCTTAAAGGATTTATAGATATCACAGAGTGTTATCTGGACTGCCACCCCTGTCCACATCACTGATTCATGAGTTCATCTCTGGTAAGACAGCAACAGAATTACTTTGACACAGAGAAGTGATACCATCTTGGGGAGAAGAGGGTCATACTGTCACTTGGTGAATATCATAAAACATAAAACTCAAATGTTATAACACTGTAAAAACCCATCAGGTATCTCAGAAAAAGAGGGCCTTGCTGCTGGGATTCTGTCAGGCAGCAATTTTTACTTTGATTACCTAAAGTCACTTCATCCGTCTCTCAGCATTACATCGACTGTAAATTCTCTCTGTGTCTCAAAGATTATTGAATGAACTGTCAATCTTTCTCCAACTGCATGTATAACTTTAAAAAAATCAGAACTTTGCCCTTTTATTTTACATCCCAAATTCCAGTAAAAATTTCTAAAAAAAACCACTCATAAAAACATTCAGACAAGTAAGTTATTCTGTTTCAAATATAATTATACTGACCTTTATGTACACCACTTCTTGTGTTAAAGAAAATATTTCCCTGTCATGATACTATCTCACAGGAAAGGCAGACAACTATACAAATTAAACAAACAAACAAACAACACCCCTTCCCCCCAAAAAACCAAAACAAAAACAATAAAACAAACAAACAAAAACAATAAAACCAAAAATAAATTAAAAGAAAAAT
This sequence comes from Formicarius rufipectus, assembly GCA_013399695.1. Lineage (NCBI taxonomy): Eukaryota > Metazoa > Chordata > Aves > Passeriformes > Formicariidae > Formicarius > Formicarius rufipectus. The sequence continues at coordinate 24,184 of VXAU01003933.1, read as the reverse complement.
AAACAACATGACTAAAAACCAGAGAATCAAC
>VXAU01003933.1:2076-17333 GCA_013399695.1 Formicarius rufipectus | reverse complement strand
ATTTCTTCTCTGATGTGATTCAAATGTAAAAACCAAATTGCCTTCAACTCAATGAACTCATAGAGATATAAATGGCTTACAGGTTGTTCTGAGACATATAATAATAACATTAGAAAATGTGAAATGTCACATATATATAACAGCCAGAGCGGGGATTCTGATAATATCACAGAGAAAAACTATTACACATTTGACATAATTTTTATTTTCCTATTTTGGATTTCTACGTTTTTTGGTTTTGAATTGATTTATTTTGTTTTGTCTTATTTTTCTCCTTCATTCCCACTGACAAATAACATATTGCTTGTCTGTAACTTTTAACATTTTTGTTTGTGTATTTTTCCATCATCATTTGCTACTTGGTATGGAAAATTCAAAACACAGGACCTTCTGTCATGATCAGAAGAATAACTCCCTCCCTTCCTTTCCATATTAGGATGTATAACACATCAGCATGTAAAGAAGGTGAATGGATCAGAATGTCCATTTCTTTTTAAGATTTATGTTGAGGCTTTCCTCATAGCAGATCTTAAATGTCATTTTCTACGTACAGAGACGGTATTGATAAATTAAGATTATTCTGGCTCACACCTGAGGAAAATTCTTCACTACACCACTTCACATTATTGAACAGTTCAGATTATTTCCTCAGAGGGCTACTGTGGTATGTTAAAATTCTTTTTTTCTTCATACTAAAAGGATAAGTGATCTAGTTAGTATAAAACATACATTGACATGAACTCTTACGGTGACATACAAAAGACAAATTCCACCAAAAAACCGGGTCAGAACACTTCAGGTGATGTGTTTCCTCATATTTGCCCTATATGGAACTGAGATATCTATGGACATATCAGTGGCTCACAACTTTAATTTTTATTTCTCATGCTGAAAAAAATATATCTATTTTCATAAGGGACAAATTTCAGGGAGCTAATTGCAAGAATCAGTGTAGAAGCATCCTATAACAGCTACTGCTCTATTTGATTTTGAGCATGGCAGGATTCACATACGTGTAGACTAATTTTGCTGCCATTCAGGTAACGGACAGACAAAGATTAGTGAATAAATGCGAGAAGACGTCCTCAGACAAAGGAGTCTACAATAACTAATTGACTTTATAGACAAAGGAATCATTCTTCTGGGTAAAAGAGCACTTTAGAATTCATTCATATCAGCCTACTGTTTCAGGGATTAGTTTTGAGCAGTTGATTTGAAGTCTTAATTTAATAAACATATACAGAAGAAACATTGTATGGTTTAGTCATAATTTTTTTTAGTAGTTAAGAAAAAAAACTAACTTTTAAGTTCATCCATGATTTTGTTGTTTTTTCTGCCTTAATCTGTCAGAGGTTACTGAATCTACAGACCCGAAAAAAACCCAGAACATTCAAAGTTCAGGATTCATAATTTGGCTGAGGTTCATTTTTCTACCTCAGTATCGTTTGAAAAATAGTCTTGAAAATGTCATAAATACAGATTTTTGCGGCTTCATTTACATCTCTGGCCTTTAACTGTAAGTTGCGGTTACAGACGTAAGGGAACAGGGAAATTCGGTCACCTGGTGCTGAGAAGACATCATAGATGTGTTGGAGGTAACAGCCTTAGGGCTTTCATTTGTATTTAATCAAGAACCTATTATTGACTTCCTATTAGAAAAGAGAGAAAAATAATCTTTAATGAGAGACAAAATCCTCTAAGACCAATGAATCATAAAAGATGCTTGAACCAAGTCTGAGTCTTACAAGGAGAGTGGTTCACAATGGAGATTCATCTCCTCTGGTTTTGAAAAAGACCTATTTTTACATGGGTCAGAAAGACTCTTTTCAAACTTAAAACTAGAAAAAACTCCATGTGCCCCAAGATGTTAACCCTGAGACTTTTTCACAGTTTTCAGATTCAGTGAAAAGTCTGTGTATCTCACATGACTTTTCCAATTTTAGCAGATGAATTAGAGCTTTTAACAATGACTTGGATATGAGTTGTAAACATAACCTCTTATGTACAGTGGTCTTTGGTCCGCAGGATTCCAGAGAGGAAGCGATGATGATAAAAGAGCAATTTAGAGTACTGATACAGCAGCTCACTGCACAGATCTTTTAAAGTCAACATTAATCAAACAAAAGATTTTTTGTATACAGTTTGTCACATTCACCACGAAATAAATGCTGCTTCAATTTGACAACTATCCCTTATAACCACGAGACAAATCAGTCAGCTGGAAAGTATGACATGAACAATGGATAAAGTGAGTACTACATTATATAGAATAGTATGAAGAACATTGTATTACTGTAGTACTGAACACTTTAAATACAAATGTAAGAAACAAGAACTTGTTAACATTTAGTATATTTAACAGACATTTCCCTCTCCTAATATTCCCTTAAGTCTGCTCACTGGAAACACACAAATTAGAACAGAAGAGATACATGTGTGAGAAGAACCAGATTTTCAACTATTGCCATTCCATACCATCTCGCAGAAAAGTTTCTCCCTTATTTGATTTTTTTTTTTAGATTGCTAGAACTGAGATTTTTCTACAAGCATTTTTCATGCACAGACTAAAATTCTGATTTGCCACAGAGTCATAGAAATTCTTGGGATGAAAGGGACCTTAAAGATCATCTAATTCCATAGGCATAGATGCCACTCACTAGATCAGATTCCTTGGAGCCCCATGCAATCTGGACTTGAATGTTTCCAAGAATGCAGGATCCACTACTTTCTGGGCAACCTTCTGAAGTAAAGAACTTCTTCCTAACATCTAATCTTAATCTTTCCTCTTTTAAATCATTTCACCATGTCCTATCACTATCTGGTCATATAAAAATTTGCTCTCCCTCTTTTCAGTAAAATCCCTTCATGATGAACTTCAAGAGGTTCTCATGGGTCCACTTCTCAAGTTTGTCCAGGTCTCTCCACAGGGCATCTTTTTCTTCTACTTGATTTTTTTCTATCATAGAAGGACTTTTTTAGTACTTGTTCATATTTGTGCTTACAAAAGGTATTTACACCTGCACATATGTTAGGATACCATTATTAAAACATGCCTCTGCCTGAATTAAGGTGCAAATGAGACCATATGCCAAAGTCAACAGTATGGATTTTGTTTAACAGTAAATGTGAGGTAGAGAGAGAGAGAAATGGGAAGAGAGAGAGAATGTGAGAGAGACAAAGTAAAAAGATAAAGATATCACCAACACATGGATTCCAATGGCATCCCACTAGTCCTGATTCTTCTAGTCTTCTTGGTGGGGATCACCCCAAAGTTGTGTTTCTTGGGTACTACATTTATACAGTCCGAGTCCTGGATATTCTCAGGGCATCTCAGATGTTCTCACAACTTGAGAGGACATTAGGGTAAGCAGTTGTGTTCTTTCCCACAGCTGGCACAGTGGAATTTTGTCTCGTATGTAATTTCAAACCTTTACCTTTGTTTAGATCTGGAATTAATGCATTTTTTTCCTCACAGTTTTCTACAGTGGGCATCTTTCTTAGGGTAGGTTACCCAGATCTACCTTACCAGGCCTGGTTCCTATTGTTTCCATCTTCTCTTATCACAAGTTCCTGTTGTGATGGCTTGTCTCATGGGAATTTCCTTCTTTGACAGGGATTTGAGACAATTAACTGTATGCTTTAAGTCCTGACAACATACCACATTCATGATTATTTGTAGGCTATCTACAGATATCTGATATAAAACTAAAATATGACATCTTTAAAAATCAGCATTAAAATGTGTAGCTCAGATACTAGAGAAATGAGTGCTACAAAGGATAAGGTATTTTCTAAAATTTTAAAATTAATTTTTGACCACCTAAGGAGTCCACCTCAGATGAGTGAAACAAAAGAAAATTTGTAATTAGCATTGGTCATCTGTATTTTTCAACATGTCTTTAGTCAGTTGTGATTAATAGCTCAATTTGCTGCTTAAAATTGTATTAGTAAAAGTAATGTGACAAGAGACCTCTAACAACACTTATTGTCCCTAAGATTAAGTGTACTGTTCCATAGATTAAAAGTGAAAAGACCACCACCTGAGGCAAGCCTCAGTCTGAACCAATGACTGTGTTTATTTAAGTGAAGGAATCAGCCATAAAAAAGTCAAACTTGTGTGCAGTAAGTAAAGGTAAAGACCTTAAAGGCTTGATAGCACATAATCAATGGCTTTGGTATTTGAACTGGTGGTGGAGGATATTCATATTCTTTTTCATTTGGATATGGAACAAAATGGTGCTGCTATCTACAGGCAGACACAAACAAGCATTAACTTTCAGTAATGGTTCCTTGAGCTGGCCAGTTGCAGGTAAGGATGTAACAGATCAGTGTGTAGACGCAAATGAGAACAATTAATTTAAATTAATTTAAATGTCTATCCACAACACTCCTGCCTTCAGGGAAGTGCCTCAGTGTTCTGCAGTTATGGAAGACCTTACCAGAGATTTTACCTTTTACATTTAAGTTTTACCTTGCTCAAGAAAGGAAGTGACAAACACATGTATAGCTAATGCCATGCTCAGAAAGAACAATGACAAATAACAACGACTACTCACAACTGACTTTATGCCCAAACTTTCACACTAGTGTGGAAGCCACTAATGTTCTTAAGCATGAGTATGGCTAGAAGTGAGGATGGCTTCTTGGTAAAAGGAAACTATATCAAAGCTGGTTCCTTAAATTACTGTGCCTTTTGACATGACATAATTTGTCTAGATATTTCTTTCTTTAGATTTCAGATATTACTCTTAATCCAATCACTAGTCCAAGAAATGAAGCACTGTATTTTTCTGATGATGCAGACAGTGAAAGAAACTAAAAATGAAAAATTAAGTAATTAAAATGTAGAACTGATCAGCTGATTTAAATGATGACCTCTAAGTAGAATTTTTATATCCTTTCAAGGGTAAATTTTTATTCCTCTGTGAAATTAATGTAATTATATCAGTGCTCATATCAGCTGAGAATATTGCTCAATCCATCTGTGACAGCTGCTTTTCACTTCTCAATTTCAACTGTGGCATGGTAGACTTGTCAAATTAAAGGAATTAAGGAAGAGTCTCAGAGACAGAATGAGTCACATAACTCCAAAATGATAAAAATTTTTTAGTAGTATATTTAAATCCTGAGTCAATTTTCTGAAATCAATACAAATTTTTTTCATTGAGCTCCGGGCCTTTAAAAGTATGAGGAAAGTACTAATCAGAATGTAGGTCTTAGTTAAACAGAGAATCACTGTAATATATGAAATAATACGATTACTATACAGAAATGCTGAATTTACAACAAATTTTGTAAGGAGAAACAAAATAATGTATGACTCATGCTGCCCCAACATATCACTTCCTAAATACATAAACCAAGGACTTCTAAAGTAAAAAAACCCACAAAACATCAGGATGATTTTTATCTTCCATACTGGGAAATACAGAAAACAATAAAAACCTTCAGAAGCCATGCCATTTTTTAAAAAGGGAACACAAAAAAGCACACAGACATGTCTTTTCTACCTTTCACATATGATCCAATCAGACTGAACTTTGCACAATCAATGGTCTCTTCCTTTTCCATGTAAAGACAAAGAAAAGCTGGAATGGGAACCTGAGAAAGTATGGGAAGGTGACAAGAAAGAAAAGAGAAGGAGAAAGAAGGAAGGTAAGGACCTCACATTTCATACAGAAATAGATGAACCACAAGAAATGGAAACTTTTTGTAAATATATCTTGGGTGAAATTTTGCTTTCAAAAAGAAAAATAAAATTTTTGGACTTTCACTTGAAAATGGGATTAATAATTTGTAGGTCTTAGTTGTGCTGGCTTTGGCTGGGGCAGTTAACATTTTTCTCAGTGGCTGGTATGGGGCCATGTTTTGGATTTGTGTTGAACACAGGGTTGATAATATAGAGAAGTTTTTTGTAATTGCTGAACAGGGTTTACACAAAGTCATGGCTTTTTCTGCTTCTCATACTGCCACACTGGTAAGGAAATTGGGGATGCACAGGAGGTTGGCAGGAGATACAGCCAGGATAGGTGACCCAAACTGACAAAAGGGATCTTCCAGACCATATTACAGCATGCTCAGTATATAAAATGAAGGGAAGAAGAAGGAAAAATTGGTTTGAAGTTATGGTTTTTGTCTTCTTTTTTTTTTTTTTCCTCTCTTTCAATCCATGAGCTTTCTGGCTTTTACCTTTCTCATTGTCTCCCTGAGCCTGCTGGTGGGAGAGTGACTGAGCGACTCTGTGGAACCTGGTATCTGCCTGGGATGAAACCACAGTAGGATCTTACTAAATTAATTAATTCCAGGGTTTGGGAAGTTTATCATTATCTCCAGAGAAAGACAATCTGAATGGAATAAACTAGTATGAGGCAGGTACCCTCAATTAGCTTAAGGCAAAAGCATTATTAGAGGAAAAAAAGTATAAAATAAAAGAGAAATACATAGCTTGATAGTGGAATTAATAGAATATATTGAAGTCATCTGAGATTATGGGTTACATAGCTATGAAAAGAGTAATGACTTTTTGCATTTAAATTTTACTTGATTTTACTTGATTCTATGCTTCAAACATAATCCTTAGCTGATCATGTAGTGTAGGCCCAGTATTTGTCTAAAGGTATTGGCACTTAGTAGAAGAAACTTTTACTTGTGTGGACTTATTTTATGGACTTTCCACAGAGATTTAATTTGGTGAGAAAGAAATGTATCATATATGTATGTGACTAAGGTTGTCTCTATGTAAGGACAGAATCATCATCCATATCATTTACTAATTTTAAAAAATTGGATAATTCTCTGATTTTGTTTAAACAAATAACTTACCCAGAAATCTTGAGTAAAGATAATCTTTCTTCTTTGTCTACAGAGCTAATTAAGAGACAACCTCACTGCACCTTAAAAGTACTTTTCATTATCTCAAGTCAATTAGTGCTTGATTTATCAATTATTTTTGTCACTGATGGTTCCAGAAACATTCTGCATTGCAATGTGGCTCAATTTAATTACATGAGATTCCATTAGTACATGTTTTAAGACACTCATGGTCTCTGGCTAAAAGAGACTATATGCACAGTAAAATTGCAAAGCATAAATTAGGACATTGAAATATTAAAATGGCAAAGCAGAGGAGTATAATGAAATACCCATTCTGATGCTAATCTATTTGTGCTTTAACTCTCACTTATTGCATCTTGATGTCTTTCACTCTTCTGATACTCTATAGTGGTGTGTATTGCTAGACACAAAATATCTAAGATGCACAACTAAAAGGTCAAATTTGGAAAAAAACCCAAAAGATTACAGTATCATGAAGGTTAACTCTACCAAATACTAAAGTAAAAAACTCCATTTGTGGGATATAACCTTTATTAGCATTACTCATTCTTCTGATTAAAGAAAAATTGTGCTTAGTTAAATTCCAGGCAACCTATATGCAGGAGAACATTACTTCTTGTTCCAATTTTTTGCAGGAGCTTCTTTCTCTCTCTTTTGGTTTAGTTTTGTTGTTTGTCTTCTTTATGGTTGTTTTGATTTGGTTTTTTGTTTCATTTGGTTTGTTTGAGTTTTTTTGTTTTATTCTGTTTTCCTGAAACTTGAGCTCTGCAACCCACAAAATGGAATTAGCTCACAGCTAATTTCAGAAGAATCTGGAAAGGTCCCATTAGGTACTCAAATTTGGCATTTTTCTATCTGTCCTCTCTACAGAGACTGTTTTATTAGATTTCTCAAAGCAAGGTATGGTGGAAGATCAACCTTTTTGAGCAAATGTGTGTGTGTGTTGCTCTAGCCTTAGAGATTCCTGCTCTCAAGCTCCAGTTGGGTCTAATTAATAGTTTTGCACATGGATTTTAAGAAGTTGCAGAGGCATTTCAGATAGCACAGCAGTGGATGTTTAGGACTTTCTCAAGGATAGATCTTCCTTTCTCTGAATTACAGATTATATTCACAGGCTTTTACTTAAACATTTTCTTAAATATTTTATGTGTGGTCTCCAAGAAAAAGACTCATTTATAGGAATTCTTCATAATGGAATATTGCATTAATTCTACTGGACTTTTGCGTTGGAATATGCTAATATTTATGCTTCTGGTAATGTTTCCCAGCTAAAGCCCAGCTGTGATATTGACTCATCTCTTATTATTAACACATAGGCCTGGTTGTTCAGACCTAAAAGGTAAATTTGACACCAATTCAGCTCCAATCCTTCTTTAGGAAGTCGTATGATTTCTCATCACCTCATCCCCAATTCCACACTTCTGTATGATTTTATAAGCTAATCGGTTCTCTTTTGAAGAACTGAGTCCTCTACATGGCTTTTAATCATGAATAAAAATTAAGTCAGATAGGAGGAAAAAAATGGTGAAAATGGAGGCAAGGTATCCGTCTTGCTCTCCACAGCCTTGCTCTCCACAGCCTTCAGCTGTTAATATGTTTCCATAAACTGATTAATCATAAATTATTAATATCACTCTCACTGGAATAGAATGTATCTCCTTTATTGAAATCTGTCTCCTGGACATTCTGCCAGTGGTTTTAACTGATAAGGTAATAATACCTCTACTGGCATAATCACACAGGTACCTGGCTACATAGCTTATTGTAGTGTTGACACAGTGTCATATGATATATTTATCTCTGGTATAATCTTGAGGGACCACAAAAAGTATTTCTGGATGAGAAAATATAAATAAGTCAGAGTGTGAAGTTATAATTTTGTTGTTGCTGTTGTTTATGCTTGGCTTTCATGTTATGCCATGTAGAAATGAAGTTCTTTTTGGTGTGCCTGAAGCAGTTGCAGAAAATAGCCACAGAGAACAGCAAACACAAAAATCCAAACCTTTCTGGTTTTATCACATCAGGATATTACTGCTTTTAATTTTTTTTTTTACTGTTATTATAGATGCAAATACTATAGAAACACTATTTTAAGTCTTACCAGCATTGAATCATTATTATTTGACTTCTCTTTGAAGACTGTTACTTCATTTGCCAAAGTTTTCAAGCAGATTATGTTCTTACAGTAGCCACTGAAGATAGATCCTTTCAATAGCTCAAGAAGACAGGCTGTCTTACATTAAAAAGAGATTCTTAAAAATCAGTACAGCCAGAAACAGTACAGCCAGTCAAAACTGAGTAATATTTTTGGCCAGAAAGTGAGATTTTAATGAAAATATTTGAAAAATCTATTTAGTGGCAGAAATTGTTTTAAAAAATACTTGCAAAAGTTAAGAATGACTCAGAATCAGTATATTTTTTGTCATCAACATTGTGAAATTTTTATCTTTAACACATTTTTTTCCAGAAAGATCATCACTAACACTGACATACAAAACACACTGTCTCTATAGTCCCCGTCTCCAAGTCTGTTGGAGAGTTTTGAAGTCAAAATTACACTGAGCTGTCTAAATATTCTAGTAAAGTAGAGATAAATGGTACAATATTTCAAGTTCTGTAACTGGTTCAAAACACTTTCAAAAAGCAGCTCTTGGACATTCTAACATTAACTAGAAGCAAGAGACGGGTGACCCTGCGTCTTTTTTATCTCTTTCTAGGACATTGTTTTGTACTGAGATGACATGATATTTGGGGGTCATTTCTAAATAAATAACCTATAAACTTAAAAAAGGCAGAGTTATTAATGGGTACTAATCTTTCTGTGGTAGATTAAAAGTAGATTAACACAAAAGGTAAGAATTGTACATATGTTATTTACTCTTGTAAATTAATTTAATTTAGGAACATACAACACACCTCAAGTAACATACTGACTTACTATAAATTCCATCAACATTTTGTTGCTATGACTGTTAAAGATTACATACAGAGTCAATATTGTTCTTTTAGTAACTATTTACATGCTTATCAGTCCTTTTCCTCTTTTGTGTTGGCAATAATGGAGCAAGAATACAGCTACTGAATGGATAAAGAGGAAAAGTAAATTATTTTAAATGAGGCCTATTAGATACCTAATCAATTGATTTTTTCTTTAGACTTTGCAGTTTGGATATGTATAAATCTATATATGAATGTAATTTTTTATGAGTTGTATATATATTTTATTTATGTGTAATTATTTAGTTATAATATTTAATTAAATATACACTATATCTTTTATCTCAGAGGGTCAGAAAATACCAGCTACTCATGAAGATCATACATTGTGAGATTATAGAGCCACTCAGAGGTACTATTTCTTCTCTTTTCAGTATGTACACAACAAGTTACATTCTTTCTATTTTTGACAGTTTATTTTTTAATATATAGGAAGGGTGACTGAAATTGGGAATGTGACATCATTTTGACTGAAGTCTTTTATAGATCAAATACCTATAGGTAGAGAACTAAATGTTTTTCTTATGCTGCGTATCAAGATTTTTTTCATGTCAACTTAATACTGTCAGGCTAAGCAGACAAAATTGTTCTTTGTGGGATTGTTTAGTTTTCTACAGAGATTTCTACCAAAATCTGCTAGAGTCATGATGCAGATTTCTGTCTACTAGAAAGTGTTCTGACTTCGATTTAATTTCTGCAAGGGTTTTGCATAGTGAAAAAGCCAATATCAATTTGTCATACTTAGTGTTCATAGTGGAAGGGAGAAAGGGTAAAATAGAAAATAATTTGAAATAATTGAAAGTTTAAGAACAAATTCAGTGAAATTGATAGGCTTAAATATCAGATTTGAATACATTACATTTCTGTCTTTATTGTCTGAGACATCACAGCAATTTCTATTTTTTTGCAGCAACATATAGGAAAGGTAGACTTCTCCTCTGCATTTCCAAAAGTTCTTCCAGTTCAGTATAGCTGGATAACTTGGCAGCTAACTCAGCCTAAATCCAACCTAACCAACCAGGATCTGCCCAACATCTAAGCCCAAAGAACCAATGTGAAAGGTGTCTGGTTTGAACACAGCCATCACATGCTGTCAGAACTTAACAGCAAGAACATGCCAGCTTCACATGAGAGTCATCTGGAACTAATGCCCTCACTCTGGAACTAATGACATGGTGAGAGTATGGTCTACCCTTCTGTTGGACAGATACACAAAACCAGGAAAGAGGTGAATTTTAATATACAGTCATCTGGTTTTAAAGGTTAATGATTTCTTCTCCATTGTTCCATGTATATCACTTAATAGATAGAAAATAAAGTTTGAAACCCACTTTTCTGTGACTGTGTTTTACAGCAAGTAACATGCAAAGCACTGTTACTTTATATTATGCTGAACAGAATCTTGTGAGAAATTAATGACATTAACTCACATGAAGTTGACACTATTTTACTTTATATTTAAATGCATTTTTGTAGCTAACACTTTCAAATTTTAAATGAGGACACCTTAGGAAATCATATGAAATGAGTTTCAAAATCTGAACAGCATGCATTCCTGATCCTTGTTCCTCAATTTACTGAAACATTGAGACAAAAACAATTACTCTATGTGAAGATATCTGAGTTAAAAGTGGAGGCTAGGACCTTTAAGGAATGTTTCTTAGGAAAGCTAGACTCCCCTAAAACATTTGTTGTTAACACAGTTTAAAAAATGACAACAGAAATGGTATAAAGATTGAAGTTTCTCCTTCAGGACATTTGGGAGTTTGATGGGAAATGAAATGTCATTTATTTGCCATTTCAAATGCAGCAGTAAGATAGTGGAGTGATAGGGTCATCAGAGAATGGACCACAAAATTACAAGTGTAGAGATTACGTGATACAGAGTTTTGGCTTGTTCTACTTGCCGCTGTTGTTACAGCTGCATTTCAAAAATAGTTATTTTCTTGTAGCAATTTGCCATCACCAGACTTAGCCCGCAAGTAGGAGTGAATAAGAAACATTTTAAGAAATGGAATTGGTCATTATGCTTGACATTACTGATGTTTAAATTAAATTCTCAGAAAAGAGCACTAAGACAGTTAGGTGCACTTAGGTTATATTTTATATATATAATATATATTTATATATATATTATAGGTTATATTTTCTACCCTCTACTGCAGTTGGCCAGTGATGGCTCAAACTAGAACCATGAAATTGTATCTGTGCACTAACCCCGGCTCAGCTGTGGTACATGGCTCCAAAAAAAATCATGACTGCCTCTGGCTGAAGCTTCAGTAGCTATTCAAAATTAGATTTGAATTATCTTTAAACAGACTGTGAATAATGATCAGACCATCACAAAAACAAAAAATGAGAAAGAGTTTTTTGTTTATTAGTCCATACCCTAAAACTGTAGAAAAGAACTTGAGGAATGGGTTATAAAACACAAGATGAAACAAGCAGAAGATCTTAGAATCAAAACGATGTTAAAATCCTTACTCTCCACAAACTAGCTATTTAAGCAAGAGGAAAGTGTTAATTACAAAACAAGTTTGATAAAAGGTCTCAAATTTAGTTTGAAAACTGAATGGTTATGAGCTAAACTTGTATTCCTTAGAAACGGGAGATCAGAACAAACAGAATATCATATTCAACTATGATTATCCTATCTATAAAAACAGATATCGCAGGAGGCTCATGATACCTTGAAAAATAAGACTACTGAGCAGGGTAATTAAGTAATATTTACTTTTAAGGAATAAATCCGGATATTTTTGTTTCTATAATATAAGAAAACAGTGTTTGTCCATAATATTTTTTAATTAGTAGGGGATACTAAAATAGAGAAAAATATGTTCAGATATCTGTTCTGCAGAACTTTACCACTGACTGATAATAAAGGTTAAAATATATATATAACAAAATACTAGTCTAAAAGGGATTGTCAAAAAACAACAGTTAAAAAAAAGTAAAAAAAATGTATCCACTACTTTTTATCACTGAATTCCTTGAAACTTCTTCGTCCTAGTCAGGTGCTACTCTGATATATGCATAGAATCACAGAATGGCTTGGGGTGGAAGGGACCTTAAAAATCAATTAGTTCCATGTGCAGGATTTCACCCACTAGTTTGGTTTCCCAGGGCCCCATCCAACCCCATCCAGGGACAGGGAAACTACCACTTTTCTGTGCGACCTGTTCTAGTGTCTTATCACCTCCTGAGATAAGAATTTATGTCTAATATCTAATCTAAATCTCTCCTCTTTTTGTGTAAAAGTGTTCTCCTATTACTTATCTGCCCATTTAAAAAGTCACTATGTTTTCACAAGCCTCCATTAAGTACCGAAAATATGCTTTTCTTCTCCATGCCGAATAATTCCAGTTCTCATAGTCTGTTTCCATAGGAGTGATGCTCCATCCCTCTGGTCATTTGTGTGACCAACAATTTTATAAGATCTGAAAAAGGATGGGCATAATGTATATGCTGTATCACATTGGATTTGGGATTTTATAAGATAAATACTGGAATTACTCAGGAGATAAGTAACTAATTGTAGTTAAATAGTTAAATCAGTAGTGAGTAGTAGTTAAAGGTCATAGAAGTACAAGGATTGATAGCACTTATTAAGGTTTCATAATAGAATAAATAAAAGATTTTACATACTTGCATGCTATCAAAACTTCATGAGAGATTTTAAACTAGAAAAAGCACTTGAAAACATGAAAAGTTCACTTTAATCACTACAGTAGTATTTGAGCAATAATTTTGTCATAGTATGAATTTATGATATCCCTTTAAAAGGATCCCAATGCATATAATTAGTGTACTTCTCAGCTTAGGTTTTAAAAAATTTTCCAGAAAACAAAGCAAAACAAAAGATATCCAAATAAGCCGCACAAAAATTTAATATAAAAAAAGCAGAAGCCTATTCACATCATAATTAGTTTGAATCTCACTTTCAATGGGTACAATGAGCCACACCACATAATCTACTGAATTGATTACAAAATGACCCTCAATGTACTTGTTTCTTTTTTGAAAGCTATTTTCAAAGTCATAGTGAAAAGAGATTGGTTGCATTTACATATGCTAAAACAAGGCATGGATGGGGTGCATTCTGGGTCCAGTATCATGTAATGCATAAGAATGAGAGAGAGAATAACACAAACATAAAAAAGTTCTCCCTGTTACCCTTTGTGTGCTTTGACTGTGGTCAAGCAGATATTTAGGCACTAAAATGCCCTTGTGAGATGAGAATTCAGAGTTTCAGCTATCACTTTCTTTGAATCAATACAATTAAATACAACTAGGCTAGATGAATGTGACAAACTTTTTGCAGTTACATAAGAACTTGGTCAGACTTAGTGCCAACCCAGAAAGAGCAATTTTAAGGTCACATGGCAACAAAATGCATGTGTGGTAGCAGATCCTCTATCACAGCATCAAACTCAACAACTTGGCTACCATGTTAAAGAATAAAAGAGGACTTTACACTGATGAATGTATTCCGTCAAACCACGCATGATCTGTCATCTCTATCAGTCTTATGAATAAAAGTTCATGGAATAAAATCCGTAATGAAATGCAAAACAATAGAAACCTCTTTTGGTATGTACTCTGTTCTGGTTGATGTTTCCTGACTCTCTCTTGTACCCAAACAAGCTTTCTTAAGTAAATAGTTGTCTCCATTATTTTTCAGCATAAAAGTAAAATATAAAATTCTAATTCTACTTACCTAATGTTACTTAATATTGAAAACCCAAAGTTTATTTCAATATTACTGTACTCAATTGATGTCATTATAATAAGTTGTACCACTGTAAAGATTTTTGTCTTATGTCTTTGTGAAACAAAGGAGAATATAGCAGTCTTTCAGCACCTGAAGGGGGCCTACAGGACAGCTGGAGGGGGATTATTTACAAGGGTATGTAGAAATAGGACAAGGGGAAATGGCTTTAAACTGAAAGAGGGTAAGTTTTTATTAGGTATTATGAAAAAACTGTTCTGTAGAGCAATTCACACATTTCACATAGTTACTACTTAAATCTATTTAATACATAAAAGAATGGCTTGTCTATAGTATGTGTAAAGGAAAACATCAAATCATATGTTGCTCCAGTGTGTAAACCAAAAATGCTGAACTTTTGGGTCTTTTTTGCAGTTCTAGTAGAATGAACAAAGGACAACCATGCTGGGGTACTCCATACCAACCTCTTTAAATGTGAAGTATAGTGCGTGCATGCTTTATATATTTATATATATTTGTTCAATATATATTGAACAAATCAGGTGTGAAATACTAACTTAAACAAATTTCAGTTGGATTTCAGTACAGCAGCTGAGAAACTGATCTGAGGCTGATACAGAAGCTGCTTGTGAGCTACTTTCATTTTTCTTTATTTAATATTGTTCTTGGATTTTCATTTGTTTGTTTGTTTTGT
>VXAU01003932.1:0-26846 GCA_013399695.1 Formicarius rufipectus | reverse complement strand
GCCCGTCTCCTCTCCTCTTTCTCACTCTGCTTTTCACTCCGCCCTTCACTCCGCCCCTCACTCTGCCTCTGGCTGCATCTCCGCTCATCCTCTCCATTAGCATCTCTTTGGTCTGTGATCTTTGCTACATTCCTTTCCCCTTCTTTACTAGACATCCTTATCACCTCCAAGGATTCCCCTGCATTCCTGACACCTTTGCTTTGTTCCTCTTCTTGCCTCCCGGTGCCATCTAGAGGAGCATAGGGCGGTGATCTCGCCCAAGCATCCTCGGATGCTGCATTCTCTGCAGCATTTCTGGCCTCTTTAGCCAGCTCGCTCCAGACGGACTGTGCTTGATTTTGTCCCTCTGTATGCGAATCAGGGTCCGGGGGTTTGGGAGGTGTGGTTGCACTCTCTGCATAGTTGCCACCACCTGGGGTCCAAGGAGTCTGGGTGGCTGCCCCGACTCCGGATATCGGGGTGACCATCAGACAATCTCTTGCTGCCCTCCAGGTATCTTGCTCTTGAATGGCTTTCTGCAGAGCCTGCACGACCTTCCCCCACGCTTTAAGCGCTTTCCCACACCCCGAGGACATCACATCATCGGCTAAAGCTTTCGTACATTTATCCCACGCTTCTGGGTGGAGAATATCCACTGGCTGCTCAATAGCCTTAATTTCTAAAAGCCTCGCAACAACGAGAGAAAAATCTTTATGCTTACAATCTATACCCCACTGCTTATGCAATTGTGATACGACCTTCATGAGGGCTTCCATCCTCCTCGTCGATTTTGGGAACGTCCTCCCCCGCCGGGCTGGACCTGCCGCCTCAGCCGTCGGTCACTCGATTCCAGGCGATTCCCGGGTTTCGGCACTACTTGTAGCTCCACTGGAGCTCGGTGGCCTGGTTCTGGTGACGACACGGGTGGCTTCTCCTCAGCCGTGCGGGCCAAGTACATGCAGACACCAGTATGGTGGACAACAAATGGTGTTTATTGGTGGCTTACATGAGTTTATATTACCCGGGCTTAGGATGTCACTTCCGCCTGCTTACATCACAGACTAAAGGCTATTGGCTGCCTAGGGAGGGGAGGGACTCTATCTTTCCATACATCCCGAAATCTTCCGATTGCCAGACCCTGTCTGCAACAAGCTGTTACTTTCCTGACCCCCTGGTGTGAGTTCACTGTAGCGATGCTTCAAATGGATCTGTGCCTCAGGATTCCAGCCTGACTATTCAAGGAAAATCTAAAGTCTTGCCATAAATTCATAACAGGATTTGTTTCAAAGTCACACTCAGTGCTTTTATAGGAGCAAGTTCTTCCCTGTGAGGGTGGAGAGGCCCTGGCACAGGTTGTCCAGAGAAGCTGTGGCTGCCCCTCCCTGGAATGTTCAAAGTCAGGTTGGACCCCTCTAACCCTGCCCTCTGGCAATATGAAGCCCTTAATCCTAGCTCAGCTGGTAACTCATACTGAGGAGATCAAAGCAAGGGGAAGAAAATGCTAATGGAGATTGAATGGAATTGAAATGGTTTGGCAAAGTAACTCTGAGGGATCCCTGCAGCATCCTCAGCTCTGGTCAGTGGGTCTGCGTAAGAGGAGCACAAATGACAAAACGTGGAAGGGAGAAATTGCTCCTGAAAAAAGAAGGAAGAGAGAAAAAGCACAGAGAAAAACCCCCAAAAACAAGAAGGAAGGAAAAAAACCCAAAAAATAAGAATGAGAGCACTTTAGTAGCAGTAAGAGCCATCACAGGTGTAACAAACTGAATTCTTTTATACACACAGCAGAAACCTGAATCCTTTAAGGACCTCATGGCTCTTCCCAAGGAGTTTGCCTGTGCAAGGGCTGAACAAAACCTCATATTCTAAATGCCAGGTAAACAGAAGCGGCATCCAGGTCACACAGCAGTGAGTGATTCTCTCGCTTGCCAGAGAAGAAAGTGCAGCACAAATAGAAATTGTAGTTGACACTGTTGGAACCTTGTTATCTCACTGGGCTATCAAATACTTCCTTTGCCGTTATTATTTTGTCATTAACTTAATATTGCAGTGAAAAGGGTGATGAAAAAATATCTAATACTTGTATATTGTCTGATATTTAAATATTGCAAAGATGTGTCAGGTCATTACTAGTCCTAATTAGTTATTTTCATTTTCAGTTCAGACATGTGTGTAATTAAATGTACCTAAGAAAGAATTGCCTATTTTCTCTAAATAATCAGCAGTAAATGTTGCTGTGCTGAGTCCTCTCATGGGATCCTGTTGGGTTTATGCTGGCACTGGTAATTCCATGAGCTCCTTCAGCACTGGGGTGTAGGATCAGCTGTTTTGGAGGGACTCGTCTTTGTCAGAGCAGGTTCAGGTTGGATATCAGGGAATGGTTCTTCCCCCAGAGGGTGGTTGGGCACTGAGCAGCCTCACCAGGGCAGTAAACATGGCCCCAAGGCTGACAGAGCTCCAAGAGTGTTTGGACAATGCTCTCAGGGACAGAGGGGGATTATTGGAGTGTCTGTGCAGGGCCAGGAGTGGGATTCAATGATCCTCATGGGTCCCTTCCAACTCAGGATATTCCATGATTCTATGATCTCCATACGAGTGAGGGCAGTTCGAGGCATGAGTGGAGATGAGGTTCTAGTGCTTTCATTGAGTGATTAAAGGGAGAAGTAAATCACAAATGGCAGTAGTTGATCTTGGTGAGCCAGGAGCTTGCACAAGCAGGTTGGCATGAGCAAGGAGAGAGGGAAGGAACTCATGGATAGAAGGAGATTTCAACAGAGCAAAGCCTGCTCTAAACTTTCCCTGCATTTCTGTACCAGTTTTCCATCCACTGTTTTTAGTGGAATAGGCTCTGAGGAGGATCAGTTTAGTTGGCCATGCATGTGGACCTCAGCATAGGACTGACCTGGGGAACAGTCTGCCCTTGTCTTTGAAGGCACACTTCTAAGTGTCTGAAGACTTTTGCCATCTTTTGAAACATCTGAAGGACAATTTTATCCAGTTTCGTTAGGTTGGTTCTGGTTTGGTGACTGGGGAACTGAAACTAAGGGACTAAGTAGGCTTTACTTGGTAGAGGAAGAAGAAAACAAAGGCAGGCGATGGAAATATTTGAAGAAGTTCTTGCATCTTGGGAAACTTTCCTGTCTTGGTTTTGACTGTAGCTTCATTCATTTCTCTGGGGATGTCTCACTGTGCTTTTCTAACCTATGGTTAAATGAAAGGCAGAGCCTAAGGGGACAGGGCTTGATATGGCTTGTGTCAGGGTAAAGGCCAGGAGATGTGTTAAGAAGCCCACACAAGGGTTTTATCTTTAGATCAGTAGGTGGAATAGCACCTTCTGACTGTACATTCATACCCAGAGGGGATATTTGAACCGCACATTTGTGGTACAATCTGGGATTGTCCCAAGGCAGTTGTTTATAGTGTGTACTGCTTTGGCACTTACATGCAGAAGGATTTTTCCTTAGAATGTGGATATTGGCCATTTCCCTGTACTCTTCAGTAGAGCCAATGCTCTCTGCAGCTGCATTTTTAATTAATATTGGGCTTGAACAAAGATATAGACTCCTGGTATCTCCCGTGTCCAACTGCTGCTCTGATTCGTGGGTAGGTTTGAGTGATATTAATCAACTGGTTTTGATTTTAACCAGATAACAATGCTTCCGACATTGACATTCAGGAGGATGAAGGATCTGACAGTGAGCTGGATGGGCAGATCATGAAGCAGCACATCGGCACAGAAGCTCTGCTGCAAGGTATCCTAACCCTTCCTTCCTTGCCTTTATTTGGAAAGATACGATGGAATTACATGAGTAACTTCAGATAAGGAAAGACCCTGTTGTAGTTCAGGATGTTGGCACTGTTCAGTGCTCAGGAGCTGTAGGAGGATAAAGCCTTGTGCTGAAAACAATATTTTTGGGGGAGCAAATTCAGGTGTAATTACTAGGGGGAAAAATAACTGTGTGAGAAAAAACCTGCCTTGGTTTTGCCTTAGAAATTATTGAAGTAGCTTTATACAAAGCCTTAGGAAAGCAATGCCATCTTTCATTACAAAGCATTTATTTCTCTTTAGCTGTTGGCACTTGTTCTGGCAGAGTCTTCTTCAAATGGAGACCTTCAGTGAGTCCATAAAGCCACCTGCACTGACATGAGCACAGGTGTAACACACCTGAACTGCTTCTTTCAGGAAAGGATGTCTGACTTCTATCCTAGTTCATCATGTGGAGTGGAATTGCAGCTTCTGACTGCTAATCCCACTGGAGCCCTGCTCAGAAGAATTACTGGTCTTAGAAGGCCCTGGTCTTACAGGAATTACTATGTGAAGGTCTTTGTTTCACTGAGGTGGGAAATGAATTATTCTGCTTAGTCTGGAGTCAAGCAAAATGCACCCAGGAAGTCAGGTTAGTGTTCCTTTTTAGCAAGCAATGAGGGGTACTGAACTGCCACCAAAAGCCTCTCTGGGGTCTAGAGGAAGCACGTGGGTAGGGAATTTCATGTGCCACGAGTTCTGCTGGAGTCTGTTCCTTAGACAAAATGCAAATATGTGGAGTGTTCCCAAGTGGAATTCTGCTCTCCCCTCTCTCAAACCAGAGAAAGAAGCTGATATTCTCAAGTCAATGTAATTCAAGCATTTTTATTCTCCTTTCCATTGTTTTTTGTAAAAATAGAAAATTCTTGGTAAGTGCCAGAAGCACTAATATTCCCTAAGGATTTTTACATTGCCATTTCTCAAGAAAAGGTTTGTACACAGGTTTTAGAGCTTTGGAAGTGACTGTGTAACTGTCTGTTAAGCTTCAGCTCAGAGGGCACCATAGCCAGGCAATTTGGGTACTGACTGCAGTCAGCTCTCAATATCAGTTTTAAGAATAAAAAGCTTTATTACAAAAGATGTAGCTTTTTTTACAAGTAGAATTTTTTTCTGGGAAGAGCTTTGTTATCACTAATTACACTGAATGGAGACTCAAAAAGAGCTTGTCAGACTAAAAACAAGCAGTTCAATTCTACGAGATATTTTCTCTGCTGTTTAGATTGTTTTCTCTGCTTCTCTGGGTCTCTTCCCGGTGTTTAGTAAACTACTTCCCACGGATAATTATCCTCTTGACTTGCTGTTGCTTTCTACAACTCTGTGACAGGAGTGTGGAGCCAGGTGGGCGTTGAACTCTGCTTTCCAGGGAACAAGGGACAGGACCAGAGGAATTGGCCTCAAGCTCTGCCAGGGGAGATTTAGATGGATATTGGAAAATGGTGGAAAGGGCGGTCAGACATTGAAACAGGCTGCCCAGTCAGTGGGGGAGTCACCATTGCTGCAGGGCTTTAAAAGCAGGGATGTGGCACCTGGGGACACGGGTTAGTGGTGGCTTGACAGTACTGGGGAACAGCGATCATCTCAGAAGGCTTTTCCAGTGCAGATAACTCTGTTGTTCTATGTGCTTGACTGTATAATTCTCACTAAATGAAGTTCTGGAGACAGCTTGGATGTAGCAACTTCTTTAGAAAATCAAGGCTGAACATTCTCTGACTGTTTGTCATAAAACACAGCAATAATCTGTTTGTGTTCTTCAGCACAGGTAGTTTGCATTTAAAATACAGTTAGTTACCAAGGCAGCATAGAAAGAACATTATTTCTGTTAATTACTGCTTTTTTCCTGGACTCAATTCAAGATATTTCAATCACTTTCTTTTGAAGCTCTGTGTCTTCTTGCATGGTGGTGCTGCTGAGCCACATTTGCTCTCAAACGAAGGGGAAAGGGTCCACTGTGAGCAGTCCCTGTAGCTGCTGTGATGTAAGATAAGGCTTCCTCCATCTGTCTATAATAGTTAGGGAGGTACTCTAGTGTGGTTTGCCATTTCAAAAGCAAAATTCTCAGAGAGAGCTAATCTGTCTTTTTAGGCCACTTAGTATAATTGGGTAAAATCAACACATTTTCACCCTAAAGAGCCCTTTCATCAGCTTTGTCTAGATGTAGCAAAAATTCAAACTAAGTTCAGCTTTGACAATATTGCTCCTGGTTATATTCTTTTAGCCAGTGAAAAGACTTGAAGTTACAGAATTTAGTCTCCCATGGAGCAGAAAAGAGTGTTAGCTGGGAGAGACTTGATGTGATACAGAATGGGAATCAACCTCTTCTTCCCCATGTGCAGAGAGGAACCGGTAGTAGCAGGGGAGGAAGGCAGCTGGAATGGGCTGTGGAACTTCTGTCTTCATGGAGTTCAGAGCAGCTAGGTGAACAATACAGCAAAGCCAGCTTCAGGGAGCCAGAAAGGGTTCTGTTCCAGGAGGGAGCTTGGGGTGAGGATTCATGGCTGAGAGAAAAGAGCCATGCTGGCAGGGGCTGCCTTACTGAGCCTGTGAAACTACTCCTGTTTCACTATCCCAATATCACAATTATAGGCAAGTCTCCTCCTTGATGGGATTTATAATAAATCCATATGTCATTGATCACTTACTTTTGTAACTTAGAGAATACATGGATTTATCACAGAATCGCAGAGTGGTTTGGGTTGGAAGGGACTTTAAAGATCATCTCATTCCACCCCCTGCCATGGGCAGGGACACTTAACTAGCCCAGGTTGCTCTAAGCTTCGTCTAAGCTGACCTTGGACACTCTCAGGGATAGGGCAGCCACAGCTTCTCTGGACAACCTGTTCCAGGGCCTCCTCACCCTCCCAGGGAAGAATTTCTTCCCAATATCCCATCTATCCCTGCCCTCTGGCAGTGGGAAGCCATTCCCCTTGTCCTGCCACTCCAGGAACTTGTCCAGAGTCGCTCTCCTGAAGCCTTTTTAGGCTCTGGAAGGGGCTCTCAGGTCTCCCTGGAGCCTTCTCCTCTCCAGGTGAGCCTCCCCAGCTCTCCCAGCCTGTCTCCAGTGCAGAGGGGCTCCAGCCCGTGGAGCATCTCTGTGGCCTCCTCTGGACTCTCACTAGCAGCTCCATGTCCTTCCTGTAACTGGGATCCCAGGGCTGGATGCAGTATTATCTCTTAATTTTAACATTGTCCATGTGAATAAAATTTCACATTCCCTTTTATTTTGTCTGGCAGTAGATAACTTGAGGCTGTTAGACAAATACAGTAGATGCATGGACTTCTCTGAGGTCAAACTGAGTTTATAGTGGCACTTGGGGTAAGATTCTGGTTTTGTCTGAAAGCCGAAGTAAAAGAAATTCTTTCAACATTGAAGGTCTTAACTATCTGCAATGTAGAGAAACCTCTTGCCTGAAACAAGTCATAAATGAGTAGTTTGCAGCAGGATGGTTTTTAATGTGCAGACTGGAAAGCTTTGTCCTGGGAATGCAGAAGCTGCCGTGCTGGATTAGTCAGAGTGTTCATCAGCCTAGTCTTCTCTCCCCACCACTGGCTGAAAGAAAATGTCTGGGGAAGAGTGTAGGAACTTCCCTCTGGTTTCCTCCTGCTCCCAATCTGTTTCAACCCCCATGAGTATTTCCTGAGCTTTATACGGCTTCCTCAAATTTAATCCAACCCTCAGCAGGTTTATTTTCTCCTAAGAACCTGTCCAGTCTCCCCTTCAACTAGGTGGATTTTTTCTTTCCATATTACCAGGAGCGGCAGATTTTGAAGTGATGTTGTGATTATGTGTGCAGATCTATCTTTCCAGGCTTTTGAGCCAGTTTGAAATGCATTTTGGCATTGTGAGTATCTCTCCCCTTTTCAATGGTAGTGGTGGCAGGCTGGAACACACAGGCTGGCACATAAAGCAGTGCTACAGAACGAAGCTGGAATAGTCCACTGTGGTGGTTTTGATCATGGCTGAATGCCTGGTGTCCACCCAAGCTGTTCCAGGCCCCCCGCTTTCCCAGAGGGAAAGGAAAAAAACCATCTAAGAATTCATGAGTAGAGATAAGGGCTGGGAGAGGTCTGATTAACTTCACAGGCAAAACAGACTCAGAGTGGGGATAATACTTAAATTTATTACTAACAGGATAGGACTGAAAAAGTAGGAAATAAAACAGTCTTAAAAACACCTTTCCCCCACTCCTCTCTCGTTCTGTGTTCTCCCTCCTTCCCCCCAGCAGTGGGACGGAACATGGAATGGGGGTTTTGCAATCAGTTGTTGTTTCTGACACTGCTAACATGAGTCCACCCCCAGGCAGCAGTTCTTCCCAGTCTTCTGTCCCGTGGGTCACTCCATGTGGGTGCAGTCCATCATGGGTAAGGTGTAATGATGTGGGTCCTCCAGAGGGCCACAAGTCCTACCTGGGAAAAA
Source organism: Formicarius rufipectus (assembly GCA_013399695.1). Taxonomy (NCBI): domain Eukaryota; kingdom Metazoa; phylum Chordata; class Aves; order Passeriformes; family Formicariidae; genus Formicarius; species Formicarius rufipectus. The sequence continues at coordinate 18,648 of VXAU01003932.1, read as the reverse complement.
CCTGCTCCAATGTGGGTTTCTCTCTCCACGGGTCACAGCTGCAAAGTCTCCTGCAGGATCTTGCTCCATCCTGGGCCTCCCGCAGAGTAACAGCTCCTTCATGCATCCACCTCCTCCAGCATGGGCTCCTCTGCAGCCCAGTGCTCTTCCATGGGCCACATGGGGACAGCCTGCTGCACCATGGTCATCACCCTGGGCTACAGGGGAACCACAGCTTTGAGTCCTTCCCCTTCTCCCGTGGGGTCCCTCCTTCTCCTCCTCCTGCTCTGACCTTGGTCTCTGCATTGTTATCTCATGGCTGGGAATTCCTAACTGTGCAACATTCCTCTCTTCTTAAATATGTTATCACAGAGGCATGACTCTGATTCCTAATTGGCTGACCTTGGCCAGCAAGCAGGAAGTCCCTCCTAAACCTGGCTATCGTTGGCTCTATAGGACAGGGGAAGCTTCTAGCAGCTTCTAACAGAAGCCACCTCCGTAACCCTCCCTTCTACCAAAACTCACAGAAACCCACAACAGCCACCTTTGCAGAAGTGTGGAACTGTGCCTGTCTAGAATAAATCACCCTCTTTTCGACACTGCAAGAGTCTTTCTGCTCCTGTAAACCAATTTCCCCAATGCTTTAGCTCTTGTTTCTTTTTTTAATGTGGGTATTAAGGGGAGTTTCTGTCCTGTCCAGACCACAGAAACCATTTCACCACTGAGACAGGAACAACTTCAGCCTTTTGGTCATTACTGCAAGAAGACGGGTTTTTAAAACTCTGTTTTTCAGCAGATAATCAGTCCAAAGTCACACAGTGAGAGAGATCTCTTAGAGCCTCTTGCATTGGCAGACCTGACCAAGGGGGATCAGTGTGATAAATGATGTGCTGACAGCTGAGCAGTGAGGGCACTGAATGCCTCTGGTACGCTGGATGCTGGGTACCAGAAGGTACCCAGAAGGTAGAAGACTGCAGAGGCTGAATTACCCCTCACTTTTTTCAGTTCTTGAGGGAAAACAGAAGCTTTGACTTAGAAATCTTCTCAGATGAGTCTATATGGTCCTGTTTCCAAACCACTCCACACAGCAGGCAAACTGAAAAGCAGGAAAGTCCTGTTTTCAGTGGAAATTGTCTGACTCTGCTTGTGGAAATTCCCTCTCCAGCTTGTGGCCATGTACATATTTCTGCCACGGAATGTCTGGAATGTTTTCTTTCCCTTTTAACTCCCCCAGGTGTGAGATTGATACACAAGAGAGTGGAGGGATTCAGCTGGAAATGTGCAACAGCTGCCTGCTTCTTGTTGGATCTGTTGAGTTCCTGTGTCTGTCACCTGCCTAATTTTTAGAACACATAAATAACTAGTTACATAACTAGTGTGATTTTCCCTTCTCTCTGGTTCCTAAAGGAAGTTGCATCTCTGAGTCCAAGAGACATATGCATTTATCTTTACAAATACAAGATGGTAATAAATCTTCAGGTTTTCTCAAAATGTTGCATTCTTCTCTGTTGTGGAAATGAGTCTTGATGAAAAAGCCACTCTGAAACCCACTGCAGCTGCCTGGGCATCACACATATACTGCGTGATCCCATTGTGATGTCTCAGCTTCACTCTCAGGGCCAATTGCCTTTTACCAGCATACAGCTTAGTGCAGGATGTGGTCTCCCTTACCAAGTCATTTCCCCAAACAATCTGTTCAGAAACCCTTAAGAAGCAGGGATCAGGTTCTCCCTACTGCTACAGAGTGCTTGGAGCTTGTGTTTTTGAAAAAGGACAGAAGAAAATGTCTTGTTCAGAGTCATACCATGCTGAAGTGCCCACAGGGAGGATTTGCTAGGGGTGTTGCACATGTAAACTTCTGCCACATACTCAACTGCCCTTCTGATGTCCCAGTAGTGCCAGCATGACAAGGTCTGAGTCTCAAAAACATTAGGAGTCTTCAGTTCCCACAGTCATTGTGGCTTCCAGATACTCTTTCAGATGCCAAATTAAATTTGGATGTCTCTACAGAAGGGAGAGCTGTAGACCCAGGATAGCATCAGGTGGGCAGATGTTGAGTCAGGAGCTGCAGCTGTGACACAGGCTCTTCTGGGCAGTGAGTTCTTACCTTTCCAGTCCGTTAGGGACTTGGGGATGTTGTTTGTAAGCCCAGAGCTTCTCTGAAAATCCATGTGTGATTTCCTGACAGTTATCAAAATGTACATAGCAACAAAAAAATCTCCTCTGCCCTGGCCAGCTGCTGTCTTCCTAATGGCTCCTAAGGATCATTGGTGTTTGCAGTCATCTCCTGGCATGTGTTTGCCTTAATCCAAAGTCTGTGGAAGTTAGATGAGAGGGTCTGGGTTTCACACATCTCATTCCATGGTGGTGGCAGATGGAGAAGGTTGAGGCACAAGGAATGGGTCTGACAGGAAGGTATTTATTTGGCTGTGCTTTAACAGGGTTCAGGTTCTACAGCTATTTGAAGGTAATACATGAAATGAGGAGGAAAAATTTCACAAGTGCACCTGTGCAGAACTCCACAAAACTGACACTGCTTTTAAAACTTAAAAATAAATTAATTTCTTGTGAACTTCCCCAAGGGCAATTTTACTCTGACTGGGATTTGTACCTGTGGTGTATGTGGGTCCTTGTGGCTGTGCTCCTGGAGGGAATATACTTTTCTAGTAAACCAAATCAAATCCTAACTGTAAACATTATAAAAACATTTTTTGGGAGTCAGATTAGTCTCTTATTCTTTGTCTGCTCAGATCAAATGGGAGAGAAAATAAGTGTATGAGCCACTGGATCTGATTGTCAGTACTCTGAGGAAACTAACCTGGGGAGGGAGAAAGCTGGTGCAAATACACTTATTTTCTTGTATTTCTGTGTGGATCACTGCAGATTCCTATTCTCCAAATAAGAGTCCTTGCAGACTTTAGTTCCCTGATATAGCAGCTGTTGGGTGTGAGAAAAATCTCAGTTTTAAGAATTTTTAGAGCACGGATATTAAAGAAGCAAAGCAAAAGGTTTCTTGGCCAAGCTGCATGCATGCAGGGTGCCTCGCCACAGCGTTGCCACTGGGAGGCACACCCCGAGCAGGGGAGGGGTTGTGACATTTATACCCTTGGCGCCACGAGCCCCCTCCCTCTCCCCGGGAGCTCAGCCCCCTCCTCTGTCCATCTTGATGTTCTCCACAGCTGGTTGGATGTTGCTGTATCTTCTTCCCTCGGGCAGTTTCTTGCTGACTGGTGCAGCCGGTCATCCTATGGGTCCCTGTCCCCGGCCGCAAACCCTGACAACAGCCCCCCCTGCTGAGCCTGTTGTCTTACAGTCTTCCCGTCCATTCCGCCTGGCCTATCCCTGTGAGGAAAAACCTTTCCAGAAAATTCAGTTATAAACCATTAACACAAAACCCCCTTATTAACTTTTAACAATTAATACATAACTTCATCATTAACTTTAACTTTAATAACCTGTCTCAACGAAACCCCTCCACCCATTTCTCACATTGGGCAGCATTACCAGGCTCATGTAGCTGGGGAAAGGTGGCAGTCAAGTTTGTTTGGGAATACCAAAAAAGGAGGTGTGTTTGGAATCCAGAAAAATTAATTTGTCTTAAATTGAGTTTCCTTCTTCCTTCTTGGCATCTGATCTTAGCAGAGCTGTCCTTGGCTTTAGTTTTTGTGTCAGGAGGTGCTCCCTGGAGGGAGAAGGTGTTGGCTGTGCACTGTCAGCCAGACCATGGCAACACTGGACCTGGTAGGGAAGGAGGAGAGGTTGTAGGTCTGAAATGGTGGGAGAGAAGTCCCTCACTTGCAAGTGGATTTCCTTCTCATGGAGGTGTAAGAAATAGATTAAAGTCTGTTTCCCTGTACAGCAGCTGTGGTGAGCTTAAAGAACCCTTGAATTTTGCCAGTGCCTGGAAATTGCTGCTGAGATCAGAGCTGTGTGCAAAGGGAGCAGATCGTCCTGCTCTACTCTGCCCTGGAGCGGCCTCAGCTTGTGTCCTGGGGCAGTTCTGGGCACCACAACATCAGAAGGATCTAAAGATTTTTGAAAGTGTCCAAAGAAGGGATACAAGGATGGGGTAAGGTCTGGAAGGAAAGAATCTGAGGAGCAGCCCAGGGCTCTTGGTCTATTCAGTCTGAAAAAGAGGAGACTGAAGTCAGACCTCATAAGGTCTGCACATTCCTCACGGGAGGCAGTAGAGGGGCAGCTCCGATCTCTGTTCTGTGTGAGCAGTGACAGTACCCGAGGAAATGGCTAGTGCTGTGCCAGGGCAGATTCAGTTTGGGTATCAGGAAAAAGTTCTTCCCCCAGAGGGTGGTGGGGCACTGAACAGGCTCCCCAGGGCAGTACCTAGTTCAGAGTGGTGCTCCTGGCTTAAACAATGTAGGGATTCAAGTAGCACCTGATTCTCACGTTCCTCCAGCTGTAAGGAGCTAGGTGCCCATAGGATGTCCTTGAAAAGCAGCAACTTGCAGACCTTCTCTGAGTGTTCTCTAAGCTCTTCCCGTGGCATTTTGAACTGTCCTGTTCCATCAACTTATTATCTGATGTCTTGATTCTCTTTTATGTTCAGAATCTCTCTCAGCTTTCTCTTATTTTAGGAGCTCCCTGCAGCTCTCTCCTTTTGTGGTTATAATTCCCAATTTTGCACTTTATGCTGAGCCTTCTATGGAGCAAAATTGCAGTTAAACTCTGGAGCTGTCTGTAGGCTGGGCAAAAGTGGAGTTCTGTTGTTGACTAATGATATCAGTTGTAATCATCTCCAAATTTGTATAGTTCAGTCTTGCATAAATTAGAGCAAAAGTCTCCAAAGCTTCTGTCCAGAAATCTTACAATTCCATCTCCACTGCCTGTATTATCAACAACCCAGTGGATAGAGGGCAGTACTTTGTATCTAAAGACGAAAATCCTTTAAATGATCTGCCTTGATGCAACAAAGGTTTTTTGGTGAGTTGTGGATGAGTTAGCAGCTTTTTCCTACCACTAACTCAGATCAAGCTGCATGGGACAAAAGGGGTCTGTCATCTTTTGTGGTTTGGGACGTACTAAGGAGGTTAGTAGGATATGTTTTAAAGCTGCTTTGTTTTCATGCTAAAAACCATAAAGATTTTATTGTCTAGATCAGAAAGATCTGTATTTGGTATAGAAGGTGGTGATGGCAGGAGATAAACAGATGGTGAAATGGGATGGTCACAGCACAGCTCTGAATAGGATCTGGTGAGTGTTGAGGGGATTCTGGGGGCTGCAGGAGCAGGGCTGTCACTGAGACAGCCCACATGCAGCAGTTCCCCTTTCCCAACACCTTCCAGGCTCCCTCCCTAGCAAAGAAAACCTTGGTATCATATTGCCCATTTCCTGGGGCCTCTGCATTGCCAAAAATAGCAAAGCATGTGCATGGTCTCCCTTTTCAGTGCTGTCCCTGGAACCCTGACATCTCTTCCTCTCCCTTCAGACTGACACATCAAACTCTCAACAGGAAATTTTTGAGGTTGGCCTTGGCACTGCCAGGCATTCCTGGGAGATGTCAGTCCCTCCTGGAATACCAGAAAGGATCTCAGCTTTCTCAAGGACAGGAAGCTTATCACATGCAAAAAACAGGCTTTTGTTCTCTGGATACCAAAGCAAAGGAAGGAATATGTCAAGTCACAGATTCTTTTGGGTTGGAAGGGACCTCTCAAGATCATGGAGTCCAACCCCTCTGCTCAAACAGGAGTTTTGAGCTGGTTTTCAGGACCACATCCAGTTGGCTGTACAATATCTCCATTAATAACTCCACAGCTTCTCTAGGCAACTTTGTTCCACTCTTTGACCACCCCTGAACAGTAAAAAACCAAAGTAGTTTCTGGCGTTCAGATAGAATTTCCTGTTTCTTAATCTGTCTGTTGCCTTTTGTCCTGCTCAGAGATGTTAGAAGGTAGCTCTGGAAATGCCATCCTGGTTGGAATTAGTCAGATATACCCTCTGCTACCATCTCCTCAGCTCTGAGGCTTAACAAGGTGGGGACTTTAAATGCACTGGGATCGCATCTTCTCACTGCCATTTAACTTGTCCCTAAAATGTAAATTCTGATCTTTGTCCTTCCTTCTCTCACTGTAACCTTGAGCTGTATTTTATGGTCCTCTCTTTGCTTCTGCAGGAAGAGCTGGTGCACAGATCGTGGGAACAATGCAAGGTGGAGACACAGAGGAAGATGTAAGTTACCATCCCATGTATCTGTAGTTTCTCTGACAGTCCTTTAGGATGCCAGCCCTCTCCTCTGCTGAAGAAACACCTTTTCACCTACGGAATCCTCATGCCCCAGGCCTGCTTTTCTCCTCCTTTCCTCTGGCTGTGCTCTCTCATCAGCATGGACACAGATTTCCCTATTTTTCCTTTGCTCTTGGAGTCTCATCCTGCAGTGCAGAATTAGTGGCACACAGGCTGCAGGAATGCTGTTCTGGTGAGCTGTGGGGGGAGATTGCTGGGAAGAGGGATCAGTGCAGTGCAGCAGGAGTTAGGTACATGGACCTACATCCTCTCTGTTGCTCCAAAAACCGTGAACCCTCTTCATGGCCTGTACTGGCAGCATCAGTCCTCAGTCAACCAGGTGATGGGACTGCATTTGTCTCTTGGGATTCCTCCTGTCTCAGAGCGCCTGGCTTTGCATCTGTTTATGGTTTATGTGGTGAGTGAGTCTAAAAGGCACACATAAGTTTGTACAGGAAGCACTTGTTCTATGTCTGTGCCCAGTTGTTGACATCCGTGGGCAACCTTTCTGTGCCTCTGGGCACACCTGCATGGCTACATCTGCACTGAGCAACTGAAGCCAGTTGCTGGAATGTGGCTTGCATCCATGTAGGAAGCTGTTCCTGTCTTTCCAAAAAGCTGCCAGCATCCTGGGAGCAGTGGGGCTGTCCTGTTCTCCACATGATGATGGAATATTGTTTTGAAGAGCGCTAGTTGGCATAGGCCAAAACTGTGCTAGGAAGTACTACAACTATGATGGCTGTGGACTTGTGTTTGAACCTGTGCTGCTGTTAATCCCCAGTATGAATGGAGCCTTTCTGTTTCCCTGTCCAGCAGACAGCCCTGTTTTGAGGAGGGCAGTTCAGACATCTCTGTGAATCCCAGACTGGCTTGGGTTGAAAGGGACCGTAAAACTTATTCCACCCCCTTGCCATGAATGGGGACACCTTCCACTAGACCAGGTTGCTCCAAACCCCATCCAACCTGTCCTTGAAAACTTCCAGGGATGGGCAGCCACAGCTTCTTTGGGCACCCTCACCTTGTGTCTGGAGAGAAACTTGCAGTCCCTGCTCTGCTCTTAGCTCCTGCCAGACTGGGTATGGTCAAGGCTGTTGTTGCCTCCTGGTGAATGATTTATGCCCTTGGCATTCAGACCCATTTCTGAAGGTAAGTGAAGATGTCACCTTGTTGTCCTTGACCATGGTCCTGGCAGATTTGGATAGTCATCCTCTATGATTTCTCTTCCATTTATACTTTCCTCTTCAAAACTTTCTCCCTCTTGGCACAGCCCCAGCATATCCAGGTGTAGAAAGCCATGGCCTTCAGCCTCTGATTGCCCTTGGCTGCATCAGTTGTCTCATGTCTCTGCCCTTGGAATCAGCCTCTCAGCAGGCCTAGAGGCTGCCCAAGAGCCAGCAGCTCTGTGCCCAGCCTCTGTCACTTGATGGTGTGGAACATGATGCCAGAACTATGCCTGCCTTTGCTGCCTTCTCTCCTGCTCCCACCTTGGTTACTTTCTGTTTTCTTTTATGTTCTTGTACACTTTTTCCCCACTCTGCCTCTCCTGTTCCTTCCACTCTGGTTCTCCAAGGGGACACCTGCCCCAGCATGGCCAGGCCTGCACAAGGTCACTACGAAGGCACAGGTGAGTTAATTTTCTTCCACTTCACCTTGGTTCTTTGGTCTCACAATACATTTCACTTTAAAGTTAAATACCTTGCCATGTCTTTAATACCTCAGATCCAGCAGAAGTCAAGGAGTTGATGTTTGCCAGCTCCAAGGGGTCGGGAAGGAGGTTTGCAATCTATTGGGAGCGCAGGGAGGGAGCCAGCAGTGCCATCCCTTACTTTTGGGCTGGCAAGAGGCCTTGCCATGGGAGAGCTGAACTGGATATGGCTTCGTGTTTCCTTTTCTTCAGGAGGACTCGGGAGATAGTGAGATTGACCTGGATGAAGATGATGATGAAGAGGATGATCTGGAAGATGACAGCATAGAAATCTCCCCAAGCAAATCCAGTCACCGAGCAAAGAAGCCAGAGCCACTGGAGCAAAGTGATAATGACTTCTGACCCTTCAGTAGCCTGAGGCATCCTGAAACACAAACTTTGGAGAGAATGCTGACCAGAAGCAAATATCCTGCCATCTGAAAAGCATGTGTCAGCATGAATTCAGGAGCTGGTAAATAATGTTCATTAAACTTGAAAATTAAACTTGGTTTGCCAGGCTTGTGACTCTCAAAGCATGAGCAGTTTACCCATAATGAGAATCACAGTAATGTGATGTTATTTCCATAATTGCTCTAAACTGGCTCTTGTGCGCTACAGTGCCAGCAGTCACACTCCAGTGAACACCGTGTGCCTGATTTCTCTGCATTTTATTATGTCCAAACAGATTTTTTTTTTTTGCTTAATAAAACTGGATGAAAAGCTGCTTTGGGAATGCATTTCAATTGATTGTAAATCTGGCTTAAATCTATTTATCCTAAACATATCCTTTACCTAATCAAGGCTTGTCTCTGCAAAGAGCAGCTCCAGTTAGACTGAAGGGAGTGAAGTTAAAACTGGGAAATGAGTGAAGGGGTTCTCAAATATCACGAAGGGTATTTCAGCTGTGTCAGTGGGAATTGTCTCAGATGTCAGTACACTGATGTTGAGTGTCCTGAGAACAGCCTGAGAGATGTGCTGTAACTAAATTTGTATGAAATTAACCTTTAGTTATACTGGGGCTACCAGGGTAGAATCAGATTTAGACATTCAAATGGGCCAAAAGCTCCACTTTTGTTCAGTATGTTGTTCTGATGCCATCAGTGAAAGTGTATTCAGGTTTGTCTGAGGGTTGCCTCTTTTCTTTTAGCTCTTCTCTAGCATCACAGTATATTTTCCGAGGAGGAGGAATCAGTGCTTGATTAGAGGAATTCATTGGGTTGTGTGTTCATCAAGGCAGTCAGAGTCCTGGCTGTGCTCCTGTCCTTCAACTTTTTACACCAGCAAAGTACTTTGCTTTCTACCCCATCTGAAGTCTAGACTTAGGTCTAGTCCGTCCATTAATAAAGGAAGGAATACACATAAATTACTTGAAAAACAAAGAGGTTTTTCGTCTCTGACCCCAAGAACTGTGGAACTGTCACACCCAAAGAAGTGCCCCGTCAGCTGAGCTCAGAGCTTGAAATGTCATGCCAAGCTGGGACAAAAGCTGAAAGGTAAATACAGCCAGTTTTTGGATGGTAATGGGGCATGTGTGGGTGATTTGCTAAGCTGATTGATTGACAGTTTGGACACTTCCTTGCACCTCTTAATTGACATTTTGCACCTTACTTCAAAGAAGGTAGATACAGAAAATGGCAAACACCCACTGCAGAGCCATTAGGGTGGTCCTGTGACAGCCAGGGTGAAAGTATATGTGCTTCCTACATCCCTCTCATAAGGAACAGGAATGTCCTGATTTTAGGACCTGTTCCCAGAATGTTTTTCCATGTTATACAGGGAATTCACTCTGGTCCTCCATGTGTGCTGTTCAGCTTGGAGGAGAGAAGGCTCCTGGGAGACCTGAGAGCCCGTTCTAGTGCCTAAAGGGACTCCAGGAGAGCCTAAAGAGGGACTTGGGACAAGGACCTAGAGTGACAAGATAAGAGGGAATGGTTTCCCATTGCCAGAGGGCAGCATTAGGTGGAATATTCGGAAGAAGTTCTTCCCTGTGAGGATGGGGAGGCCCTGGCACAGGTTGTCCAGAGAAGCTGTGGCTGCCCCATCCCTGGGAGTGTCCAAGGTCAGGTTGGACAGGGCTTGGAGCAACCTGGGCTGGTGGAAGGTGTCCCTGCCCATGGCAGGGGGTGGAATGAGATGGGCTTTAAGGTCCCTTCTAACCCAAACCATTCTGGGATTCTGTGATGCATCTGACCCGTGAGAGTGACTTCCTGTGAGACTGGACCCAGTCTCCCAGCCTAGACTGCAGTTTCAGTGTTACAGTTTTCTATGTTATTTCCTATATTATAGCCTCAAGTAGAAAAAAAACTGACTTCATGGCTTGTATGCACAGACCCAGAGCCTCTGCCAGCACTGCCACCGAGCCTTCCAGCACGGCCAACCAGGATTAGCAAAGCCAGTTTGTGTTGCAGCTTCTTTTGCCGGGCTGAAGTAGCAGCACCATCAGCAGCCACCCCTGTGCCAGTGAACTGAGCTTTTAGCCTGGGCTCTGCCCCCAGGGCAGTGGAGCACAGCTCACCCCATATGTTGTGCAGGGCAAGAGGAAGGCTGCACGAGGCATCTTTTCGTTCAGAAACTGGTTTATTTCCAAGTGTTTAATATCCACAGCTCAGTGCAGTGTTTCTGCGATCAGCCCTGAGGTCCCTGCAGCAGTCACTACGCTGAGTGTGTCAGTGCATTTCGAAGTGGGCTGGGACTGAGGTGGATTGGGGAGGAGGGGCAGTGGCTGGAGAGGTCTCTGGGAGGTTGTATAGTTTGGCTACTTGTTCACCTCCAAACCTGGCACCTTCTGGAGAGTCCCTGGGTCTCTGGTAAGCACACCTCTGCCTTCAGCAGCCTGCCCAAAAGGTGACTTGCTAGGACAGACCTTGTCTGTAGCTGAGACATCAGCAAGACACATCCTAAAGTCACATAACTTGCCTCTGATGGCAACAGCAGGAAACCTAAGAACTCCAGCCTAAACTTGAGGGGCAGCAAGCTAAGGCAGCCCTGGTGCAGCACCAAGACACGTGTGCTGGAGTCAGCTCATCTTTGTGCAGTGCTGTTCCTTTTACATTTACCCTCCTACTCCTCCCATTTTCCTGAGGACTTTTCATTTCCCAAGATATTTCTAGATTATTCCACTGCTATGCCTTGTGTTGCCTGTCCCTTCAATGGCAAAGAGTACTACCAAGCTCTTCAGGCATATCTGGCCAGCACCAACCTGTTACTGAGGGCACAGCAACAGCACAGGACCCTGCTGTGAGTGCCCGGGTCTACAGCATTGCTCTTGTCTGAGGAAGGAATTAGCAAACCTCTTGTGTCCATATGGAATTTCAAGGGGAGCCTGCAGGACCAGGCTATATTTAACCAGATAAGAAGGGGCTGCTTTGAATCCTGTCTGCATTTCACCCAGTTCTTCTGTAATACTTGCTGGAAGCAGAAGACAGAATAGTTTGCACTGGGACCAGAGCTCTGGAGCCCCATCGGGGATGCTGCAACATTTGCCTGCAGTGACTCAGGCTGGGACGGAGAACAGCTCCAGGATGCACCTTTTCCGAGTCAGAGTCCAAGCCCAGCACTGTAACCCCATGGAGATTACAGGAGGCGTTGCTGCTGCCAGAAGATAAATCACTCATGAAACCTAGGTCTGGCATGTGGGGTCTGCCCCCTCCTCCCTGCCTTTTGCATTTTACTTATTCCTTGAAGTTCCCCCAGAGCCTGAATGAACAGAGGTACAGGCATATATCACTCAGCTTTCAACACCCCCAGGTCTCAGCCCTTCTGTACAGACACTCTTGATCCTCCTGGGCCACACCAGGATGCTCAGGAGCAAAGCAGCTCCCTGCAGAGTCACAGTGGCCAGAGGGACCCACCGGGCCCCCTCCTCACTGCAGCCAAGCACCATCACACATCCATGATGCAGTTCGGAGTTTGTCTGGATGGCATCGGAGATCATCTTGGCTCCCGACTGGCCGATACGATTCCCCTTCAGGCTGGGAGAAAAGACAAGAGAAGCTCAGGCTTGGATGTGAGGGAAAGCAGGATCGTTGGTGGGCATGAGAGACGCTCCCCAGCTTTGCACCAGCATCGTCTGCACCCTCCCCACTCTGTCCAGAAGCTCTTGCTCAGAACCAGCTCCCAGGGGACTCTGAGGCAGCCAGGTTAGGAGCTGGAGTGGCTGAGCCACTTCTCTCCTGTGATATTTTGTAGAATATTTTGTAGAATATTTGGCTTTTGAGGTGGTTCTTTGCCACGGAGGCATCCCTGGAGAGGAGCTGAGGGATCTGAAGCTGTGTGGGTATTGTGGCTGTCATGTCTGGAGCAACATGGGATTATAAAACTCAGAGTTATAAAACTCTGCCCTGTTTGGGAGGTTCCTGTGTGACAGCCAGGAATGGGCAGTACCAGTGGTGGAGGAAGTGCCTGGATGGTTCCTGTCGCAGTGAGGGACTTGGTCGCTCAGTATGAGTGATCAGCAAGCTTCGATTTATTGATCCACACATTACATTCTTCTATTGTATATAATGAGTTAATACATATTCTGCAACCTAAACATATCATTGGATGCTTTTTTAAGGGAAAACTCCACCTCTATCTCCTCATTCTGTTTGCTCTCAGATCTGTATTTCTCATGCCTTTCTAATCACAACATTCTGTTATCATAAAACAACTGTAGCAACTCAAACTAGTTGAATCCGATGTTTCCCAAGCTCCCACTCAGCCGCCTGCAGCATGTCTTCATGACCCTTATCAGCTAGTCAAGCCTCCACAATTACCCCAGTTCTATTTTGGGCAAGCCATGTTTGATTCATAAGCCTCTGAACTGACCTTTGCACAATCCCTAAAAAGCATTGTAGTACACATGGTGCAATTATTAAAATCACTAATACAACTATCACTATTACAATTCCATGTTTTACTAAGTCAAATAACCAACCTGTCAAACCTAAACCTTTTAACCAGTCATCAAATGCAGAGGTGGTAACAGTTAATTTTTTCATATTATCTTTCGATTGTCTTAGCGAGTTATGTATAGATACTGACAATGATCTGACAAATTCAATCAACACATCCCCTCAAAATCTTCACACCCATGTCCTTGTGCCAAAAGCAAAAAATCAATAACTGCTCTATTTTGTAATATTGCGTGCCTAATACTATCTACATTAGTGGTTAATTCATCTATTATTCGTGAGGTTATATTCATTTGCTTAGCAGTCCCAGTGGGCAATATGTGCACAGCAGGAGCTGGTGCAGGGGGAATACTTAACTCCAGTACCATCAGGCTTCTGTTCACCAGCAGTGACCTGGCCAGTGCTTTGGCTCCTTTCTTGCTGATCTGATTTTCTGCCAAGCTGCCCAGAAAAAGAAAATTTGGGTGTTTTTTTGTGGAAGAAAGAGATTTTCACAACTCCTGGCATATCCCAGGATGCAGCTGGGATGTGTGAGCAGAGGAAAGCTATGGGGATAATTTAATTCATGGTACAGCCAAAGCAGTGGGTGCTCTGAGGTCTGCTCTCTGGGATGGCAGCAGTGGACTGCAAGGACAAGGTGGAAAGGGAGTTTTTAGACTTAAATTGTTTCATGAAAATGGAGCTCAGATTGCAGAACAGGGGACTCTCTGCAGACAAGAAGAAGGGTAGGGAGGTGAGGAAAGTGGGGACTCATCTGTCTGTGACAGGATATCTCCCTTCGTGGGAGTCAGGAGCCTGGCCCCTCCCTACATCAAATCCTCCATGTGTATTCTCAGGTGTCCAGCAAACTGCTGTGACCTCAGGAAGCACTTTATTGGGATAACCCATGGATTTCTGTATGTTGTTTTAGGAACAGCAAGGAGATAGCAGTTCCAGGAATGCTGGGCTAAACAACTTGCCCAGACACCATAAGGACACAGTGTAAGATCACTGTGCCTGGGTGCAGGAGATCATGTGGGGCTGTCCTTGTTAGTTGGCACCTTGGAAACCTGTGGGAGAGACACTCCTGGAGGACACTCACTCTGGTTTTGAGGTGCCCCCAGGTCCACGCTGCACTCCCAGGGCATTCTGTCTGCCCTGGGCCAGGTCCTACCTGAGCTTCTGGATCTGGCAGTCCTTCACACTAAGCATACTGCCCGGCAGTTCCATCACATTGTCCTTAAACTGGTTTTTGGGTTATTGTCCGACCTAGGGAAGACACAAGGAAAGAGAAAGTATTTCAAGAAAAATGTGGAGAAAGGCCAACTCTCCCATGACATCTACCCATCATAGGTGGAGAAACTGAAGAACCTCAGACCTGACCCAATGTCAGCCCCAGAGCAGTGTTCTGCAAGTGGACAGTGTTGGTGGGTCTTAATCGAGACCATGGAGTCACATTTGAGTCTCAGGGGAGACCTCATTGGAGCCTTTCAGGACTTAAAGGGAGCTTATAAAAAAGAGTGAGGGCAACTTTTTACATGAACAGATAGTGATAGGAAAAGGAAGAATGGTTTTAAACTAAAGGAGGAGAGATTTAGTTTAGACGTTAGGAAGGAATTCTTCCCTGTGAGTATGGTAAGGCCCTGGGACTGGTTGCCCAGAGAAGCTGTGGCTGTTCCATCCCTGGAAGTGCTCAAGGCCAGGTTGGACAGGAGAGCAGACTGGTCTAGTGGAAAGTGTCCCTGCCTATGTCAGAGGGTTGGAATGAGATGGTCTTTAAGGTCCCTTCCAATTCAAACCATTCTGTGATTATGAATCACAGCCTGGCATCCCCACTTCTGTCTCCCAGTGCAATCCTACAAGGACTCACCTGAGCTTGTGCAAGAAGAGGAGCTGGGAGAGCAGGCTCTTACAGATGTTGTAGGTGTGAGAAAAATCTCAGTTTTAAGAATTTTTAGACCTTCTGGCATACCAGACACCCTCCAAGTATTTGCTTCGTTATTGTGTACACTCCTGGGCACACAAACTCCCACAGGTAGGCATCCCCTGTAGCCTGGATGCCCCAGTGGGTTCCACTGTATATGGTCTTTATCACCTCTCGAGCTGCTGCATTTGACAAGGCTAATCGTCCATCAGGTATCTTCTACCGCCCATCTGGAGTACATTCAGCTCCTATCTCTCTTAACTTTTCCTTCTCCTTTTGAGAGAACATTTGACAAGGAACCTTGTTCATCTTTGGGATCAGTGCCATTATTTGCACTACAGGTTCCTTGTCACTGGTTGCTGCCTCCCTTGCCCTTTTGTCTGCCTCCTCCTTTCTCCTCCCAACCCATGTCTTTCTGCTTTGATGGCTCCTTACATGGACAACTGCCAGTTCTTCAGGACATTGTATCTCTTCCATTAGCACTTCTATTTACTCCCGGTGTGTTACCCCCTTCCCCTGGGATGTGATCATTCCCCTTTCCTGCCAAATTTTCCCATATATGTGTGGACAACACCCTAAGCTTATTTAGAATCAGTGCACATGGTTGTAGGACTCGCACTGATCCCCGTGCAAACAGACTGACCCCAACTGGGTCAATATCTACTCTTTTCTTCACCCCCGACTCAGCCCAAACTCCGGGGCCAATTCTTAAACATTACTTCTGCCTTTAGGCACGAAGTGTAACAATTTTGATTAGTTGCTTTGTAGCTTGCAGGCAAGCAGGGTGTTGCCCACGCTGCTTGGGCCGAGCCGGGTTGCAGCCTTGGGTGAAAACAGCAGTTTCACTTTTGCACGAGCTGCCTGCCTCGGGAAGCGGGGCTGCAAGGGAGGCGGTGTCCCGTGTGTCCCAGGCTGTGCTGGGGGGACTCCAGAGCCCTCGGCACACAGCTTCAGCTTTGCAGGCACCAGCAGCATACTGACTCTCAGACTAACAAGGGAGGTGGGGTCCTGCCATGGGGGCACACTGAAGCTCTTGCCAAACTGTTTCCACCCCGCCCCCATGATAGCTGAAAAAAACATTAACAATTAANGATCCCCGTGCAAACAGACTGACCCCACCCCCAATTGGGTCAATATCTACTCTTTTTCTTCACTCTCGACTCAGCCCCAAACTCCGGGGCCAATTCTTAAACATTACTTCTGCCTTTAGGCACGAAGTGTAACAATTTTGATTAGTTGCTTTGTAGCTTGCAGGCAAGCAGGGTGTTGCCCACGCTGCTTGGGCCGAGCCGGGTTGCAGCCTTGGGTGAAAACAGCAGTTTCACTTTTGCACGAGCTGCCTGCCTCGGGAAGCGGGGCTGCAAGGGAGGCGGTGTCCCGTGTGTCCCAGGCTGTGCTGGGGGGACTCCAGAGCCCTCGGCACACAGCTTCAGCTTTGCAGGCACCAGCAGCATACTGACTCTCAGACTAACAAGGGAGGTGGGGTCCTGCCATGGGGGCACACTGAAGCTCTTGCCAAACTGTTTCCACCCCGCCCCCATGATAGCTGAAAAAAACATTAACAATTAATGGCAAAAATTCACTCTCTAACTAAATGTTAGGTAAAACTGTTTTCTATTTCTATACCGGGCTTTTTCTCATTTACAGTGATAGATGCACTTAATTTCAAACACACTTTTATTTTTCTTTCTCTCTCTCCTTCCCTCTTAACTTCTTCTATCTATTCACTTCCCGTGCTATCGCTACCATTATCTGTGCTCCACTGCTATGCTTTTCTTCATTGCGCCACACACAAACTTTCTGTGCCTCCCCCACCAACTCTCTCAACTCCTCTTCATGCCACTCTTCAACTCTCTCCAACCCCCCTCCCATGTCCAGCCATGACCACGCCACAAAACACACTCTCAGCAACTCCTGACTGGCCAAAGAATCTGCCTCCAACCCTGAATGTCTCCGCACACCAGCCCTCAACCTCTCCAACCATTCAGCGGGAGTCCCATCCCGACCCCGCCACTCAGTGAGTGCTCCAACCATGCCACTGACCCTCGGCACAGCTTCCTCCATCTCTCCCACAATACAGGCTCCACAGTCCGACATGTTCTGTCGCCCCTCCACTGTGCCCCAACCCCACTGAGGACGGGCCAGCGGCATGCCCCGTTCTCCTCTCTGGCCATCCACTCCTCCTGGGTGTTCCCAGTCCCACACTCTCACTCCAGCTCGCCCGATCACATCCCCCTCCTCCCACGAAAATAACACAGCCAAAATAGACTGCATCTCCTCCCATGTACAAACACCTGGTCCCAAAAACAGATCCAGCTCTTCAGCTAGTCCCACCAGACTCTCCAACAACCTTCCCATGGACACCCCAAATTCTAGCACCTCTGAACTGGTCAAGGGCGCACCTACAAAACCAACTCCCCCCTGGGCTCCCCGCACAGGCACCTCTCCTAAGGGGCACAACTCTGGGATCCCTCCTCTCTCCCATTCACGCCCCTGTCCATCCGCGCTCCGTGCCCTCAGGGGACCCAGGGCCTCCTCCTCTGACTCCTGCTCCCCCTCTGCCCCTGGACCACCAGTTAAAATCTCAGTTTTAAGAATTTTTAGAGCACGGATGTTAAAGAAGCAAAGCAAAAGGTTTCTTGGCCAAGCTGCATGCATGCAGGGTGCCTCGCCACAGCGTTGCCACTGGGAGGCACACCCCGAGCAGGGGAGGGGTTGTTACATTTATACCCTCAGCGCCACGACCCGCCCCCCCGTCTCTCCCCGGGGGCTCAACCCCCTTCTCTGTCCATCTTGATGTTGTCCACAGCCGGTTGGATGTTGCTGTATCTCCTTGTTCCTTTGGGCAGTTTCTTGCTGACTGGTGCAGCCGGCTGGCCTATTGGTCCCTCTCCCTGGTCACAAACCCTGGCAACAGCCCCCTTATTGAGGCTATTACCTTACAATCTTCCCGTCCATTCTGCCTGGTCTATCCCTGTGGGGAAAAACCCTTCCAGAAAATTCAATTATAAACCATTAACACAAACCCCCCTTATTAACTGTAATAATTAATACGTAACTTCATCATTAACTTTAACTTAAATAACCTACCGCAACGAACCCCCTCCACCCATTTCTCACATACAGAGTTCAAAATGCAAAGTTCACAATGCATCACAATACAGAGTTCACAATACATCACAATACATCACAATACAGAGTTGACAATACATCACAATATAGAGTTCACACTTTATCACAATACAGCGTTCACAATACATCACAATACAGAGTTGACAATACATCACAATATAGAGTTCACACTTTATCACAATACAGCGTTCACAATACATCACAATACAGAGTTGACAATACATCACAATATAGAGTTCACACTTTATCACAATACAGCGTTCACAATACATCACAATACAGAGTTTACAATACATAGTTAACAATACATCGCAATGCAGAGTTCACAATACATCACAAAACGTAAAAATACATCACAGTTCATCATCACAAAATGTATGTTTTCTGTCGGTTATACAGCTTGTTGCACTCAAACCAACATGCAAGTGCCCTGCACTTGCCTTCTACCTTCTTTTCATACTCCAACGTGGCACTGCTGGAGGGACATTGGCATAAGCGAGCATTGAGAGTCTCTTTGCTGCGACTCGCAGCTGCCAAGGAAGTGTAGAGCACTGCAGTGCGTCTCGAGTTTAGAGCTGGGAAGGGCACTCTTGCTTGTCTGTGGACTGAATCCAATACTCCGAAGAATCAACCTTTCATCTCAGAATGCTTTTCTGGGGAAGAGATGCAGAAGTACTCTCCTTACCAGGAAAGGCATGTGAAGACATAATCAAACTGACAAGGAGGCTGAATGGCACCAGGTTAACGCCTTAGTCCTTCCTTCTGGATTCTTTTCCCCTTCCCATTCTGCCATGCTTCCAGTGTCTTTGCAAAGAATAAGT
>VXAU01003931.1:544655-632774 GCA_013399695.1 Formicarius rufipectus | reverse complement strand
GGGAAGTTTAAAAGCCGAGCTGCGAAGCTCCCTGTGCGCAACAACAACAACCACGCTGCTCCGGCATCCCAGAACGACCTCCCCGATGCTCGGATAAATCCTGCCGCTCGGAGGTCATTCTGCTGGAGGCATTTACACCACCAAAGCCCGGGTGCCCTCTGACGGAGCCGGCAGCCCTCGGTCCCTCGCAGGTGTGCTCTCTCCTTACCTAGTTGGGCGGCCCCCTCTGCCGGGTACTCGGGGAACTGGCCCTCGGAGGGCACGCTGATCGTGCGGCGCAGGCAGCGCCCGCGGGACGGGTCCGGCGGCTCCGGCATCCCCTCCGTGGCCACCTGCGGCAAAACCAGGACAAAACAGCTGTTAATGTGCCGTCTCCATCTGGAGCTTCGTTTTCTGCTCATGCTGCCGCAGTTTTGGCGACTCTGGCCATACCACGGGAGTCCAGAGGCTCTCTGGGAAAGCGCCGCGGGTGCTGCGACCTGCGCTCCACGGGTATCCAGCCCCAGCACAGCCCACCCCTCCGACCAGCGAGGCCTTTCAAGGCTGCTTCCCCAGTGTCAGATCCGGCTTTGCCCGTTTCTGCACTGGGGAAGTCAGGCAGAGGCTGCTGGTCAGATGGCTACATCCAAAAAATTGGAAATTGTTTGGGAAAACGAAACTCCCGAGAGCTCCCTGCTGGCCAGCAGTGCAGCACACACAGCCCCGGGCTGCAGAGAGCCTCCTCCAAAGACAGAATCACAGAATCAGTTGAGTTGGAAGGGACCCACAAGAACTGTCGAGTCCAACCCTTACCCCTGCACAGGATCATCCCCAAGATGATGTGTGCCTAAGAGCATTGTGGCTGCTTGAGCTCTGTCAGGCTTGGTGTTGTGACCACTGCCCTGGGGGAGCCTGTTCCAGTGGCAACCATCCTCTGGGGGAAGAACCTTCTTCTACCAAGACCTCTGACCACCATGGTTATGACCATGGTTTTGCAGGTCTTTGCATGGTCAGAGAATAATTTAGCTCAGTCTTGCTGAATTAGTGGATTTGCAATAGTTCTCATCTGGACAAATGTGCCCCTGAGTTACTGCTGTAACTACCCAGGTAATTGTGCTCCTCATCTCTATTTGTCACCACAATGTTGTTTGGACAGAAATTGTTTATCCCTGAGCTCAGTCATCTGGTGTCTGCTACCATATCTGGAACCTGTAGCCTGCTAGGGCTGCCTTAAGCTCTGTTATTCAACAGGTGGAAGAAACCCCACGGATGAGGGAGATTCAGCATCCAGGGGCTGAAGGGAGGCCCAAAACATCTCAGCACACTTTTGAAGAGGACTTTGGCTTCAACAGGGCAACTGCAATACATGCACTAAGGCAATTTCTTTCCACAGGGACATGTCACAGACAACTTGCAGCTAAAGGAATAAAAACCCCTGTCCTGTTTCCTGTGTTGCTTATCATTTCATATCTACACCATCATCTCTGAAAAACGAGTATTAATAGCAAACAAATATATCACTCATTTGTACTGAAGGTTGTAAAAGATGTACAAGATACTGCACTATTTTAGAAACAGGCTGCACTACAATGGCTCCCACAAACTAGTTCTGGCATTTCCTGACTTCTAAGCACTTAGCATTCTCTTAAGGTCATTTTATAATGCTATTTATTACTCTTCTGGTCTATTTGTCATTTTTCAAAACAAGTTTCCCAAACCCTCAGTGCTTATTCTGTTGAGGCTATTGTCTTTGCTGGTAGATTTTTTACAGCAGCTTCTTTGCTGCACAATCTCTGTGCAAAAGCCCATTAGGAAGTTAAACAGAGACTAATTTTGTTAGTTAATGCCACATCCCTTCAATCAACTTCACGTATTTGGCTTTGTGAACATGCAAAATCAGCTTGGTCAGCAACTCTCCATCTTTTGGGGCTGGACATGTTTTAAAGAGGTGTATAAACTGCTCTGTGGTCAGGCAAAGAGATTCATGGATGGGGAGGCACCAAAACACAAGGAAGTTCACAAATAAACACCACGTAGAGCACAAGGCAGAGATGTGCAACCTTCCCAGCACTCCTCCAGCCCCTGGCACTGCAGCCAGCAGTTCAGCAGGGGACTGAAGGGAAGGACACAGCCTTGCAGAGTCAGGACTTTAATGGTGAGTCAGCCTTTCAGCAGCTGATTTCTTTTTTTTTTTTCCCCATGCAGCTTTGTTATCCTGTTCTATGCTCTCCTGAGACTTCACCAGCCTGGGACTTGTCTGACCCTGAGCTGACATGCTGAAGCTGCTGCTTCAGGGCTGGACTCTGAGCACTGCAACTCTGGGATAAAAAGGGGCAAAAAAAGGACAGTCCAAATGCTGATTATTTTGCCAATCTTAAAAATTTTCATCACAGGTTATGTTTCCCTGACAAATTTCACAATTTAATGAGGAAGGGTTCAGAGCTTGGACCAAAGCCCTTGAACAGCATCCCAGCTCACCTACCATGGAACAGGATTTTTAAGCATAAGAAGCCTGTATTGGGGATTTCTGGAAGTTTGGTGATGAGAAGATTTCAGAAGAAATAGGAGCTTTACAAGCATTTAATGACCTAAAGGCAAACTCAGACAGTCTCTTTAAAAAAAATAAATTAAAAAGTAGGGACAAAAGTTTCTTCATTGCAGATAACATTTTTCAGGATTTGAAAGAGTGGCTCAAGGCAAAAACTGACTTGAGAACCTGCAGGCTCTTCTGAACTAATAGTCAGGGAATTTGGAATTGTGTCAGCAAAACAGTTAAACAATTCATTTTAATTTTTACCTTCTTCCAGAAAGTTAGAAGCTGGCTAAAATTTTGACATGGAAATCCACCTGAAAAATGTTGACAGCAAACATTTCTCTGGGCTTTTGGGAAACATACAATTAAAACCGTTTGGGAACTGAAGCAACTCTTTTCTTCTGACTGGGTTCAGGTTTGACAAACTACTATTTACAAATATAATGTATTTGCTGTGAGATCCCAACGTGACAGGTCCTTTGAGAATGGCAATGGGCCTTTCTGAAGAGCAGCCCCTGGGGCCCCACACAGCAGTGACTGCTCTTGGGATCACCACTGTCACACCACTGCTGGTGTCAGTGACAGGAGATGGAAGAGGGGGAGAACACAGCCCAGGCATCCTGCTGCTGGCTCCTGTCACCAGCACCACCAAGCAGCAGATCCTGTCACAGGGAATGCAGGTCTTGGCTATCCTTTGCCCTTGATTAGAACCACCCCTAAAACCAAGAAGGAAGATGAGCTTTGGGTGCAGGGAGGAAAGAGTCTAAACACGGTGAAAAGTGTTATCCACCTTCATTTCCAACTGAACACAAGACTGGAACATTCTGCAGCCAAGTTAACTGACAAAGACTAACCCAAAAGCAGCCCAGACCCAGCTGTTTGTCACATCCCTCCTGGAAGGGCTGTGCACAGTGTTGTCTGTCTGAAACCATCCTCCCTGAACACTAAGCCATTCCCAAGCCATGTTTAAATGGCACTGACTTTGCAGACACTTCTACTCCACCCTCCCAGCCCCCTCCCCATGGAACGGGTTTCACAGAGTAGATGAAAACATCTACACCTTCCTAACAGGGGGAAATCTTCCTCTACTGAAAATACTTGACTGTACATGCATCAACCTAGACCTGTTCTCCTTGTCTTGGAGGATGATGTTCAACATTATCACACCAGGATATGTTGTAGTAATTGCAGGTCTCCTGTCACTCAGGACTCCTTATTTGCTATGTCGTCTCTGATGTTTCTACTGGGATTCATTTTCTTTCTACTTACTCTTTTGGGCATTGATCTTTCCCTTTCATTAATAATTTCCATTCTACAGTCTCATCTATTCTCATTTTAAGAAGTTGACAAGGTGTCAAGTAATTAATATTTCCCTATGCTGCACAAGATGATACCGCCACACTATTTTTGCCTGAGTAATTACAGATATTTTTGGATCAACTTGTACTTCAAAATGTCTCTGATTTCCAGCCTACTCTTGTTCTTGAGCAGCACAAAGTCTCTCTTGCACATACTCTATTCAAACTGCCTTGATAAAATATCCATAGTGGTGGGATGCTGTAAGAAAAGTTGGCTTTAAGACACTGTTTATTTCTGTACTGTTCCCTCTTAAAAATCTGTGCAGATCTGTGGAATTCACAACTCTGTATTTTAGCAGCATTAACTGAAAGAAACCAAACCAAGCATTATACCTGAAACAATTAAGATGTCTGTTTGCATTTTGTATCTGACTTGGATGCACATACTTGCAGAGTGATTTTACAAAGTACTATAAACATCAAACATTTCTGTCCCTTCCAGTTCCACACTGGCCAATCTTCTTGGGTTTTCATTCCATGAGGTAACAAAGCAGATGCACAGAGGATAAAATGATATGCTTCAGGCTTTCACCTTTATGTCAGCCCTGTGATGATGCAAGTGCTCTCTCTGGGCTGCAAGGCCACTCTGCTGATGATATGAATTCCTCCTCTCCCCCACTCACTTACCAATGGGTATCTTTCAGTCCCTCACAGTGTTTCTAAGATCCTCTTTAGCAGTCCAAAGAAATTCTGACTTACTCTGCCAGCAATAACCGTACTTAGAGCAGGAACCTGTCCAGCTCCTCTTGCCTATCACTGTGTTTCAACAAAACACCTCCTCCAGCATCACCTTTACAATAATTTCACCCTAAACACAGTTTCAATTTTCTTCTTTAAGTAACTTCCCTCACTGAGCTGGCCTGTTGCTTAGGCTCCCTGTACCTGTGGTCCCACTCAGGAGCTTTTTATGATTCCCCTCCTACATACTTTTCCATCATTATGCTCTTACCAAGCACCTCTCCCCACTGCTGCCTTAGGCCTTTGTGCATTCTTATTTCTAGATCACATTTCAGGGAGCCTCTTTCAACTCAGACTGACTTGCCAAGAAAAATTTCTCTATGTTGCCTCCCCTCCCCTTTCTCATGAAAGCTGCAAAGGGATACTTCTGGTTCAGAAAAATTAGAAGGTGTGAATCCAGAGCATCAGGTCTTTGCCTCCCTCTTAACCAGCAGTTGTAAACCTGGTGTGTTCCTGTAAGGGACTGTCTGTACACTGCCCTGTGTGCAGACTCAGAAGCCAGACTAAAGCAACCCTTTATTTTCCTACAGAGCACTCCTGACTCTGCAAGGAGGTCCCTTTTTCACTTCACAGTAGTCACAAATTACCTGAAAATCAGAATGGCAAATCTGACTCCAGCTACAAGCACCTGAAACAAATCACATTGCCAGCAAGTGGAGTCACACCTGCACCAAAGGCACCTCTGCCTGGCCCATCTGCATGCAGCACTTCCCAAAACAAGCTGTTTCTCACTGGGATAGTGCAGGAAGCCTCCTTTGAGAGCACATTGCAAAGATTTTCACTACTGCTTGGTTTCTTGGGGTCACTGCTACACTTAAACCCAAGGCCTGATATTGAATTTCCTCAGCTTCTGACAAAAAGCAGAGTGTATTTAAACACAGTACATAATGTCTTAACACAGCAGGGATTCATCAGACTTCCCACGTTTACTCATCAGGATCTAAGCAAGAGACTCATCTTACTCTGAGCAAAATGCTTTCACCTCTCTGTGGCAGGAGAAATTAAGAACCCCTAAGTTCACGATTACCACCCTCAGTTAATTATTTGTGATATCAGCCAGTGTTTTTTTTCCAATTATATTTCTTTAATGAGATGTATCCTTTTGGCACAGCTGTGCTGGTACAGTACAGTTCTAGGAATTATTCTCACATCTCCTTAAGTTTCTTCAGTATATACTTTAATTACTCAGGTGACAGTCCTGTCAGACCAGAAGAAGAATTACCCAGTAAACAAATACCATTAAATGGGCCTACCCTTTTCCCTGCATTTGATCACCTCTCCCACGCATTAACATCGAGGCTGTTCCCTTCTAATAACTCAAGTCCCTCTCCAAACCACTTCCTCCTACTCTCCCCAGCAAGGGAATATTTAATTGTAAAATAAGCTGCAAATAAACCTGAGCACAGCTGAGTAATATTTGGAGCTACACCAGAAACAGGTCTCCTACTCTCTGGAACAGCCATACACAGAAGCTTCAAAGGAACCAAATAAAACCACAAAAACACAGGTCATCTCCAAATATAGGAAATTATGTTATTAGACTAAAATTCATGGCCTTCACCTTTCCCTACTTTATGCCTGCAGTGATGTAAGGAGGCAGGTTTACATAGCTGAGGTGGCTTCAACTACCTTTAAAAGCAGCAATGACATAGGCAGATGTAAGAGCAGACTTACAGACGGGCTGTAGAACTCCAGGAGGGAGTTTGCACACGATTTGCTGTCACCTTTCCCATGCCACCAGCAGCTGGACCAGCTGGATTATAACTGTGCCCTGTGCCATCCACACAGGACAGCTTAGCTCCCCTTTTCAGGGAATCACAGGGGTTGGCCTGAACCTGAAAGACCACCTTGTTCCCACACCCCACTGCCACAAGCAGGGACACCTCCCACTAGACCAGGTTTCTCAAGGCCTTATCCAACCTGGCTTTGAGCACTGCCAGGGCTGGGGCATCCCCACCCTCCCTGGGCAATCTGTGCCAGGGCCTCAGCACGGGGCACAGTAAAATACTTCCCAAATTCCCTTTCCCCTCCACCCCTTGCACTTATGTCAACGGATTTGTGAATGAAACAAAGGGGAGATGAAAAAAAGCTGCCTTCCCACGGTGCCAACAGAGCCAAGTGGCAAATGCCAAGTGGGCAGCTCTCACCTCCTTCTCCCTGTTGAGCAGCACCAGCTGGCTGTCGGTCAGGATGCAGTATTTCCTCTCCCATGTGGTCATGTCAGTGTAGGGAGACTGGCCGCAGGACAGTCGGTGTGTGGGTGGTCCTTTCACATCTGCAGACACAAAAACCACAACGCCCCAGTCGTTAGCACGTGGCATTAATCAGCTTCATTAAGTGCCGTTCTGCAGCGAAGTGAGAACCAAAACTGCTCTCTGCGCTTCTTTCAGCGTTTTGAAACCAAACTGGGAATCCTGGGAGGCACCCATGTGGAACACTGCCTAAGGTGCACTGGGAATACGCATTTATCCACAGCACGGCTTACGAAAATGGCAATATCTGAGATGAATACAAATGTCTTTGTCAAAGGCTGAAATATAATGAAAACAAAAAACCGAGAGCTCTTATGAAAACTTAATCTTCCCTCCATTCCCTTCTCAGAACTGTGGTTCAAAGGGGGACAAACCCTGAATGTACTCTAAATCTTAATAAAGTGGATTATTTGAGACTAAGGATAGAGAGATATAGGAAGGAAGATGGGGATCAAGAAAGGCAGACTTGAAGAATGGAAGGAAAAATTCAAAGGGATGGGCATTTAATTGAGAAGGGCTTACCAGCATCTTTTAGGGGGGAATCTACTCAATGAAATTGTGCATTTTCATTTAGCCACAGCCACTACAGAAATAAAAATTGAAACAAACAAACAAACAAAAAATAAAACCCCAAACAAAAAACCCCAAGACACCAAACCAAACCATAATCCAGCTTGTTTGGCTCCCAATGACAAATCTTTTGCAATTTATTTGAAAATCAATATTCTATGAGACTCTCAGGCTCGAGCTGCACGTGACTTTGTGCCTCTCACTACTAACAAGTTCTCTCCAAGCCTGGGAGAGGAAAGCACAGGAACAAGTGCAGCAGACAGACTTCCCTGCCAAGCTGTGCCCAAAGGCAGAGGAAACCCTGGAGCAGGAGAGGGCTGGGTGCAAAGAAAGTTGCCCTAGGAAATCAGGTGTGCAGTCAACTTATAAAATCTCTTTTACAGGAGACAGAAGTTCTAACCGAATGATAGAAATCAGGATGTAAGTAACATATCAATTTAGAAAACGTTTTCCAGACATTTTCTATTATCAGTTTCCAGTTATAGGGTGGGCAGGCCCTGGCACAGGTTGCCCAGAGAAGCTGTGGCTGCCCCATCCCTGGAAGTGTCCCAGGCCAGGTTGGACAGGGCTTGGAGCAACCTGGGGTAGTGGAAGTTGTCCCTGCCCATGGCAAGGGGGTGGGAGGAGATGAACTGTAAGGTGTCTTCCAGCCCAAGCCTTTCTATGATTCTTCTCTTTCTAAAGCTTTGAGCTTAAGGTCTGGTTGCTTTGTAAGATTCAATTTTTTTCTTGCACTCCAGTTGTACACAATTTTGCTTGCACTGATCTAAAAATCAGCCCTTCTCACTGTAGATTCCTGAAATCCCTGGAATACCTCTAAGGGGTCTAAAGCAGCCACTGCAAATATCAAGGGGTTTCCTTTTTCCCAGGACCTCCTTTAACTATTTCAGGAGCAAAGAGTGTTCAAACCCAGCAACATTACTTTCCTTTTAGCGCACATACCAACGTGCCCAGAGCTAAACGCTGCTTCTCGTATCCTCTCCCCAGCGTCACCACTAGAGGCCAGCGAATCCTCAAACACCCGGCACCTTCAGGGAAAGCCAGCACTGAACCTGGAGGGAGGAAACCCTCCAACTCACCTCACTCCTTGCAGATCCTGCGTGTGCCAAATCCCACCTCGCTATTAACGAGAGCTGCTGCATCTTCCTGCTCTTTTCCCCTAATTTTGCCTCCACAAGGAAAGGAACGTGTCAGCTTCTAGAGCCAGAGGATTAGCTTGGAAGGTGGCTTTTGTTCAACCTCGTGTTGCATTGGGATTTTTGGGATCAGATGAAAGCTTGAAACAAGCAATCTGATACCTTTAAGCAAGGCGAAGAAGAGGGTTCCATGGCTCCCACTGTTCTGAATCATGAAGTGCTCCTTTGCCCCCTTAATTTCAGGTGCAATATTTCAGGGAAGAAGCTGAGATGCAGAATGAGGCTCCACGTTGATCCCTGCCCAACACAGCTCAGTTTGCAATACTGATGAGCAATGCTGTCTCTCTCAGAACTGCCCAAAACTCTGTTTGGGTGTAAACATGATTAAGGGAAACCACCACAACCTCTGTGAAGCAAAACTGGATTTTGTGCAAGCTCCTGGAGCACAGCAGACTCTCCCACAAGTTATGTATTTGTCCATCTTACAGACATGAACCCTCCAGGGTAGATTTTTGGCACAACTGCAACTCACATTTATCATGGTGTCGAACCGTAACCCAAATCAGATGCAAAATAAAGCCACAGCTGCTCCTTAGACCTTGGTTTCCCCAACAGCAGCACGAGAGCCCTACCCCTGCCTAAGTACCAGAAATGTGTGAGCAATGGGTCACAGAGCAGCGATGAGTGAGCAGGATGAAGCCGTGGGCTCCTGGCACGAGCGTGCAACAGGAATGGGAACACCAGAGCTCTGGGGAGCTCATCTCCTGGGTGCTGAAAGCACATGACAAATCACCAAGGGGGAAAACAGGCTGAAGGCCTGCATGCCCTGTCCTGCTCGTGTGGGTGGGCTGGCAGTGAGAGTGCCTCCAGCTGCTACGCTGAGCAATAACCAAGCAATCTCTGCTTTGAGCTGCTGGTAGAACTTTCTTGGGGCAAAAGAAAACCCTCCTGGACCATCAGCTCCAAGGCAGAATCCGCAGTCCCGACTTGCCCAGCTCCAAAAGATTTTTGTGTTATAGTTTCTACTAACTCCAGGCCTTGGCAGGATACCATCCAACAGATCCATGGGCTGCACGAAGGAATTAAGGAACAGAATGACTTCTTCCACTGCAATAACAACTCCAGGACTTCACTGAGTCATCAGGCACCATGAGCCAGCCATCGCTCCGTTGCCAAGTGGGTTGAATACGTCAGAGCAGCTTTGCACAGGCTGCTGGCAGCCTGGCATGCCATCCTGGTGTCTGGAGCTGTCAATCACCACTAGAGAACACCACAGAATTACCATTTTCTGTGTGTGTTGGTATCCCTCTGAACACGTCAGGACACAGCCCCACCATCCCAGCAAGTCTGACCAAGTGCTCTCTTCAACAAAGAGCAGCAGTGCCAAGCTGGTTTTCTGGTGTATCAGATCCCAGAACTTGAGCCCTCTGCCCGAGGCTGATGCTGCAAGCACAGGTTGCAAACCACACAGATGCTGTGGTGTGCATCCAAGAAATGTGTGCTCCAAGACAACTCCCTGCAACGAAGGCCAGAGCAGTGGAGCTCTGGTGCAGCAGTCCCACCTAACTAAATTATTTCTCAGCTCACCCTCCTGTGTGGCTGATATCTTTGGAGCCGCCTGCAACAGCTGGGACTTCAACATTTACTCTGAAGTATGGTACCAGTTTAGACAGGAGACTCTTTGGGACTTTGCACAGTATCACATTTACACTTGGTCGCTTCACAAACCCCATTCTGCTTTCCGGGACTCTTCACCTTCAGTTTTCATTTTACATTCTTGGCTCCAGCTTTTCACGTGAATGTAATAAAACCCACCAACCCCTTCCACCAAGGCCTCATAAAACTAATTAACCACCATGGTTTGAATTGCTTTGGAAGTGGATGGCAAAACGTCCACGTGTGACTGGGAGCACTTAAAACTTTTGGGAAAGACCACAGGTCAGGGTTGTGCTTTCTCATGTGAGGCCACTCTCTGTCAGCTCATACAGCAAGGCTTGAGCTTTGGAGATGAGTGATCACTCACTGAAGAATGCAATTTCAGAGAGGAGAAATCAGGGAGGTGCATCTGCAAGCTCTGACTTTGCAGATGTTACTGGGATGGGCTCACACAGCCACACACCTAAATAGGCAAGTTCTGGTGACAGGAGATTTCTCTGGGGCCTGATGCAATCCTTTCTATTCTGCAGCATTACAATGAGGCATTCAAGTAAGCAGATCAGCCAGTCTACACACAGGATTAAAGGTCAGGCCTTATGTGCCTTCAAATGCTAATATCAGTTAAGTAACAGCTTGGGAAAAAAAAATCCCCCTTCTTGGTACATCCCTACAGAAGTCAGAGGAGCATTGCTGCCACATCCGACATCGCTGAAGGCTGAAACCCGCGTTGCTTCTCCTCAGGGCCATGTTATAAATACTCACAAAGCTCCCTTTCTTTCATCCAGCTGACAACTTACACCTTCTTATTTTTTAAGTTCAGAACTGATTGTTAAAAAGGAGGGGATACAGAGGGGCAGTGATGCCATAACCACACAGCAACCCAAGTGCTGTGTGGTGCAGGGCGAGGGAACACGGAAAGCAGGAGCCAGTGCCAGGCTGGTCCCCACGGATGGGCAGGACACTTCCTGAGAACTGAGGCAGTTCAGCAGTATGTAGGGAGCACCACAGTGCTATCAGATGGGAACATTTCTGAAGCTTCCATTGCAGGCGTGCAACAATTACTTTCCTTAAAATTCCAAGTGTGTTCACGAGTGGAGAAGACTTTCCAAAAAGCTGACAATGGGCAGAGTCAGAAAATGATTTCCAAGAGATGACAGGTGTTCCAGTGTCATTTAGTCCCCAACAGCTCTTCTACAACCAGAAGAGCTGCATATTCTCTCCTCAGAGCTGCTGAAAAGGACAGAATTACCAGAAGTCAGGCCAATAAAACTACATTAAAGGTAAATTCATGCCTTCAGTCTCTGTGCCAAAAAGCAGTCTACTTGCCATCAATAAAAACATAGAAATAACCCTCCATCCCAGTGATGACAAGAGCACCCCTGGCACGACTCAGGGCTTTTTTATTTCTGAGCCACGCTCTTCCTATGGTGAAATCAAGGGCTCACTGAAGTACTTGCCAAATTTTCCTCCACTTTATTAGGGTCCGTATTCTGTTCCCAGTGTTTCCAACAAGGAGCTGCCAAGCAGCTGAGTAACTAATGTGGTGGCCAAGTCTGTATGCTGGGAGGAATCTTTTCCCCCCCCCAAGAGAGAACAGTAGGAGCCCTAACACCTTCTGACAACAGGTCTCCT
Organism: Formicarius rufipectus; assembly: GCA_013399695.1. NCBI lineage: Eukaryota > Metazoa > Chordata > Aves > Passeriformes > Formicariidae > Formicarius > Formicarius rufipectus. The sequence goes on along the minus strand of VXAU01003931.1, from coordinate 620,920 downwards.
TGCACAATGTCAATGTTTCCATGGTGTTTTATGTACTCACCATAGAGACAGGACTCAGGGCGAAGTGTTTTAGGTAAGTGTTGCCATCTGAGAGCTTGTCAGAACCCCAACCTATCCAGCTGTGCACAACCACACAGTCCTGTTGGAATCAGCAGCAGTTTGAACTTTACCGAGCGAGTTGAGCAGAAGCTGAAACAAGCCCTGCTATTGACACGGAGCTTCAAAGAGAAACAGCAATTATAAGTTCTTTTGTTAAACATGCACCATCTCTAAAAGCTCATGAAGGGATTCAAGGGAAAGACATGGCAGAAAGGGAAATACATCATGCCTCAACAGGTTTCTTTCCTTCAAACCTGCATCTTATAACAAGGCAGAACTTCTGCAAAAGAAGTCACTAATGTGAGTGCAAATAAAAAGCAACAGCAGTTCTGTGACACACAGCTGTGTATGTGCAGCTATTTCAGACAGCTGCTGATGTTCAAGTGAAGATCTGCAGGGTCTGGGTATAGAAGAGAAGAAAATTCCAGTGCTGCTGCCCTGAGAACAGACATAGGTGCTCAAGCAACCCTGGCCCAGCTGAAAGAGGGACAATCTCAGCATTTACACAGTGCAGATGAGAGCAGAGGTCAGCCACCAAGGCTCTGCTAGGAAAAGCACAATGAAGACAACTTCCACTTTCTCTCATGATGTATATATAGCTTTTGCTTATGTTTCTTATTTCTCAAACCAACTCCCAGCCATATGAAATGGTCTCTGATCTGAGCAGGGTCAGAACAGTGCAGGCAGACACTATATAAACAACTGTTCAAAGAAAAACCCACCATGATGCACAAATTCACTCTGAAGAGGAAAGGACATTCCCCCCCCACCCCCCGCCCCGATTTTGTAAAAACAAGCCCCACAATACCCCAAAACAGAACAAACACCACTCGTGGCTAATGGTGTAATACGAGGAAAACTCAGCACATGCTGTGTGTGGCAATGCAGAGACTCACATACTACAAAGAGAACACGATGCTCTCAGAGTTGATTAATTCTTCTTTAAATCACAATGCACTTAGAGATATGACCAGCACACATTAGAAACAGAACCATTAATCTTGCCACTTTGTTGCAAACCACAAAGTAGGCAGTGACTGCAGGTTTTCTGGGAAGCTTCTCATAGCTATTGTGGCACACGGCAGTGCTCCCTTGCCCCTCTCAATCACTCCGTGGCCCAGCTCCATCTCAGTGAAGAGTTACCTACATTTTCGTGGTCACAACAGATCCCTGTGGTGAGGCAGGTGGTATTTTAAGTGCAGAAACCACGAGCAGACCCTCTGGGATGAGAGGTATGCTATTTAAGAGGGATGGCATTACAGAAGTGAGTATCTAGTGTGAATTCTTCCCGTTGCATTTAATACCCACACTCAAAGTTCAGCACACAGGCAAGGGCCAGCCCTCAGTTCAGCTGAATCCAGTTGCTCTCCTGCAGCAGCTGCATGCAACCATAACCCTAACCCAGCTTCTTACATGGAAACCGAATACTGTGGGTAGGAGGTAAAGACAGCTCAGTCAAACCATCAGGTTTCCTTACAGCCCAAATGCTACCTGGAAAATCCATTCTGCACAGAGTGAAGCCATAAAAGGTTTAAGTAGGTGAAAATGGTACTTTAGAAGCCATGACCAGTGCCATGACTTTCTCAGAGGCCAACGGGTTTGGCATTTCAACACACATTCTTCACAAGATATTTAATTTTTCTAGTGCAGGCCAATCTTGCCAATTTAACCTATTAACTTTCCACTGCTCTTTTATTGAGTGGCAGTGATCAGACACAGCCTCAAGACTGGTTTTCTACTCTCCCCTTATGAGCCACAGGCAGATTAAAGCAAAAACTGTCCGATCAGGTAAAGTTTTCATGCCCTGTATGCTCAAAGAAATATCATTGTGGCAATTTTTATGCTTGTTGTGTGTGCTCCCATGACCCTCCAGTATGCCCAGTTCTGCAAGGAGGTCTGAAGGTATCTGCCCTTCACTGCTTATGAGTAAGTTTTGAGGATTTTCCCCTCCTCTGAATGAGGACTGTGTGTCTCTTCTCCCAACAGCTAAGGGCACAGCTTTTCCCCAGCAGCTGCCGGACAGCTTTGCTGAGATGTGTGATGGGGTGGGAAAAGGGTGTCCTTGCTGGTCTGAATTTCCCACGTGCAGCAATCTCACCTCAACACCAAGAAAGAAAGACACACCTTCAAAGCTCAGTGAGCATCAACATTCTGTCCACTACCAGAGCTACCAGCCAGATTCTTAAATGTCCAGCAATAAGAAAATATGTCAGGAGCAATTTTTATGTGGGAAGGAATAAGCCATCAGATGAGTGAATAGCTAATAGCAGCCAAGGGCTGTCTCCTTTGCAACCAGCGGGAGACAGAATACAGAGTGCCACTGTTCCACGAGCCTGGCACCTCCCAGCAGGATGAGCTCCTGCTGCCTCTCCTCTCTTTGCTGACATCATTCCCAGCCCTTCAGTTCCTTCCCTGGGAGAGATGTGACTTGTCTGTGCAGGAGTTGGCTGGCAGGAGCGAGGTATGGCAGGCCAGCTCCCCCAGTCCCCAGTGAGTACATCTGCCCTGTTCCTGCCACGTCACCACCGTGCCTACCCCCAGCTCAGGGGGTTTCACACCACAGCTGAGACCCACGGCAGAGACCAGCCGAGATTCCCCCTCTGGCATCCCCGTGGCACAGCCCATCCCAAACCCCAGCCTTCCCCAAGGCCTGTGCCAACCCCTTTGCCACCCTCAGCCCCTGATTTTGCTAAAAGGGCTCCGTGTTTCCCCCCCATCCCCAAACGCTCTGTGGAAGCTCGAGAGCACAAATTCAGCTGGGCCAGAGCCACGCGGGCAGTTCCACCCACCCAGATCCTGCTTTCAAAAGGAAAATCCATGGAGTCGTTCCAGAAAAGAAACCACAAGTCTTAAAATCTTACGACTAGTTTAGCGAGCAGATGCTGAGTGTGCCAACAGGCTCAGGCTTCCTTGCAAAGTCCTGCAAAAAGGAGGGCTGAGGGGCTAAGTGGTGAAGCAAAAATGAGGCATAAAGCTCAAACGGGCCTGGCAATTCTGAGTAGAAAGCAGAAAGCTGCACCAGCTCGCTGTGGCCATGCAGCTGCTTTGAGCAAAAGGTGTGGGGGGCTCTTAATAGCAGTTTAAGGCTACCAATTAACTTGAACACTGCTGAGCTCCTCTAAGCTTCTTACGTGCAGCAGAGCCGATTGCTGAACTTCCAAGGGGTAACTGATCCTCCTTTTCCTCCCCATCCCTGTCTCCCTGCCCTGCGCCCTGCCAGGCTCACAGAGACGGCGTGAAGGATGTGCCTGCTGGGAGACACCAGCGCCTGGGTCTGTGCCAGCAGCTCCCAACCACCCAATCACCTGTGGCTCAACAAGAGGAGCCAAAACTCACAGCCCAGCCAAGGCGCGGACCTCACGCAGGTGTGCTCCGAGCTTGGCCCGGCCGGCAAACAAGTGGCTCATTGTGCAGCCCCGTAAATCTCATGACATCACCACGACAGAAGCTGCTGCCCCTGGAAGGAAACAATGGGGTTCCCAGGATAGCCAGGATTTCACATCACCCGCAGTGGCTCGAAGCCATCGCTGGGACCCTCCCGACAACGCGAGGAAGGTTCCCCTTCCTTCTCATGCAGGTCTCGTCCCCTGCCCAGGACCACTCATCTTTGCTCGGGAATATTAAGCACATTTTTCTCTCACAGTTCAATTCCCACTTGGCCCACAAAACACTTCGGAATCTCAAAACAGAAATGGTTATTACAAACCTGTAGAGAGGATTATAAAAGATTACATGCCCCTATTACACAGCTGCCAAGTTCTGAGAAGACTCTCAAGTGACACTTCTCCCCAAAGCAAGGAGAGGCTTTCGTGAGAGCTTTAGAAAGTGGAAAGTGGAGAATAGCAGGAAAGTTAATTATTTGTGGGAGGAAGAAAAAACCTGCAGTTTCATTTTTTAATTTATGCACGGTCCTTTTCTGACACAGCTCTATACCCTTTCCCTTGTTCTCTTCTTACTCTCACCAACCCCTAAGGTCCAGCTCACAGCCTCTGCAACACCAGGCATCCAGACTGGCCTGTTCCCTCTTCAGTCTTCAATTTTTGCACCAGTAAAGGAAGAAGAAAGGAGAAGCATCTTGGACTTAAAAAGGACCAAGGCAGCTGTGCAAAGAAAAAAACAAAAACAAAAATACAAAAACATTTTAAAGCCAATGTTGCCAAGTTCCTGCATCCAGTTTGGGTGCACACACACACAAAAAATGTACCAATGCACTTTGGGGTCAAATCTAAAGATGTGTGTGGCACAGGCACGCACAGCAAAGGTTCACAGACTGCTGCACCCCCACACATGCCAAGAAGGCATCACCAGCTGACATCTATTTGCTTCAGGAGAGCAAGACCCTTCTGCTTCCTCCTGCCAGGGAGGGAGGCATGGGGAGGGCAAAGGTAGAGGAACATTGCTGCACAGATGAGGAGGCTCAGGGGCAGAGCATGTGCTGAGAGAGGGCCCACAACAAGGCAAGAGGAACAGCTGAAAACCAAACCCTGACAGGCAGTCACGGGCAGTCTGAACCACACCATGCAGCTTGTCTCCTCTTAGAAGTTTCCATCTTTGGATTTCCTTTCAGAAAATCACTCTGTGTCACTGATCTCGACCCATAAAGTTGTCAGAGCAATGGCAGGATTGCCAAATTCCCCTTCCTTTAAACCCACCTCTACAGAAACACACCCTTATGCGACCCCAAAGCCATCCCTCCTTGTCTGTGGTGTAGTTCATGATGAGAAAGCACAAAGAAAAAAATAAAGAATAGTAAGAATAAACCCCACAAAGCTCTCCTGTGATGTTTTAAATGCTCACTCGCTGCATGGCCTGTTGCTGGTAGTTATTTTCAGCCTGAATGTTTCTCAACACCCAGATATACACATGGGCAAGGAGGAGCTTGGTTTGGGGTTGGGGTTTTTTTGCCTCAAGAGACTTTTGGAAAAAGAGAATATTGTGAGCACTGCTGATGTCTCATAGAGGGGAGTTGATCTTCCCTTGTCAAAGGGAATGTTCACAGGACACTAAAATCTACCACAACCTTGTGCATTTTTTTGCATATTAACCAGGTCATTCAGGCATATAGGCTAAAGTTAGTTTACCTATTTTAACCACTTAAAACAAATGACTTAGTAAGAGGCCACCTCAAGGGATTCAAATAGAATGTAAAAGCAGCCCTGCAGTATTCCCCATGCTGTTTATGTAGACAAACCCACTCTGCTTCCTTCTGGCACCCTCAAAATGTTCTCAGCAGAACGTGGAACCAGCTATTACACAGCAATTCATTGATTTGACCTGCTTAAAAAACAAAGCCTTACACAAAAGCACCAGAATGCTCCTTGTGCCATTTTCCTCCCTCACATCAGAAAAGTCTTCATGCATCCCAGTAATTCAACACTCATACACAAAGGACTGGGCCTTTTTCATCCTCTAAAGATGGTTCAGATGCAAAACTTTAGAGGAAGGAGACTGGATCTTCCATAAATGCAGTGGGGAGCCTGAGCCATATTTAGATGTATGCAAAGAGATGTCTTATGGCAAGTAATCTGAATCCCACATTTAATGCAGGACAGCAATGACCTGTAATACCTCTTTGATCAGCTCTACCCTTTAACCTTCAGCTAAAGGTTATGTGAGGTTGGCTTCCCTGTGGGACTTAACCCAGCTACTGTGCCTGCTTTAGGGAGGGAAAAGCTGGCCTGGAGAGCAAAATCCCCCTTGGTTAAGGAGGTTCTCATCACCATGGTCAAAGCAGGACACTGAGCTGCTGGCTGGGCTCACACTTTGCTCTTCTCATTGCCACACAACATCAGGATTGGCAAATCAAGCTCAGTTTTGCCCCAGAATTTCAGAACGTGGTGGGTGATTCCTTCCTTCTTGCCTGCTCTGCATGCTGTGCCCACAGAAGCTGTGTAGAAGTGTCCAAGGCCAGGCTGGATGAGGCCCTGAGCAAGGTCTAGTGAAAGGTGTTCCTGCCCATGGCAGGGGAGTTGGAATGGGGGGAGCTTTAGGTCCCTTCCAACCCCTGTGATTCTGTGCTGTGGGAAACTTAACTGTGCAAGAAAGAGGCAACATGGGAAGAAATAACAGTGCCAGGGCAGAGAACTGCAAGTGCTGGCAGGGCAAGGACATTCTTGCAGGCCAGCTTGGTGGGGACATCTTTGCCATGCTGAGATCAAGGCTCCTGAGGTACCACCACAACAGGTGGAGCAGGTTCCCCGTGCTTTTGGCAAACCCAAAGCAGCATGATTAATGTGTCCTTTGAGGATGGGCTAGCTAATTAAAAGGATATGGAACTGGGGTGCAGTATTTCAGGTATTCTTCAGCTGGGTTTTCCCTCCACTTAATATGTTTCCTTCTCTTTCCAGTAGTTTAGGCTGTGAAGAACAAAGGCAGCCCCACATGCTCACCTCAACACCCTTCATCCTTGAGCCCTCAGCCACTTATTTTGTTCCTCCTTACTCCTGCTACGTTCCCCAAAACCTGTAAAATACAAAGTTTGTTCCTCCTGACTCCTGCTACGTTCCCCAAAACCTGTAAAATACAAAGTTTGTTCCTCCTGACTCCTGCTACGTTCCCCAAAACCTGTAAAATACAAAGTTTGTTCCTCCTGACTCCTGCTACGTTCCCCAAAACCTGTAAAATACAAAGCTTGGGAGCACCGAACCTTTTGTTCCTCACCAAGCTTCTTTTTAGCTGACTTGTGTTTTCAAGCCAAATTTTTACATTGTAATTTTATACTTAAAATTGTATTTTGATTTATATTTCCATTTAATGCCTAAGCATAAACATGCATGTTGTGCAAACTGCCACGAAGGAGCGTGAAGCTCCCACAGCGAATCCAAATTCCCTTCTCTCTGAAGGGTAAAGGCACAGGTGCTCCTCTCCAAAATCCCAGAAGGAGAACAAAGGAACCCAGTAGGGGTAAATAATAACCAGTGGAGAGAAAATGTCTTTCCTACAGCAATGCTAAACAGAAATTTATAGGTCACAACCTTGCAGAAAGAGGCCTGATAGCATCTAATTAGCAGTCCTGCTGCTCAACTGTGTCTGGTAACAGTAAATCCAACCAGACCAGGGGACAGGGAGAGGGGAGGTTTTATATAAATACAGTAATTATAATATTTTGCTGAGATTTGCTTTATGCTGCTGATTCGTGGTGCTCCCCTCCCCAGTGGGAATAATCACCCAAGACAAGTGATTTTGTGAGTTACTACTGAAATGCATTTCATTCCAATTGGGAAACAATTTAGAAGAGCAGCACAGACTTTTATTAATTGTTTTATTTTTAAACTGAAATGCTAAGAATTCTGTTTGCTGCCAGAAGATGGGTGGAGAAGGCAAGGAAAGTTCACATACCCAAGAGACTATTAACTAGAACCAACTTGGACAATGCATTTGAGAAGCATTTCCTTCCAGCTACTGTAGAGCACTGTCCTTAACATGCCTTTACTTAAGCAGCCAATTTTCCACCACTGAGTACAATGAGATTTCAAAACACAGACGAAATGAGAGTATAAACAGACACAAACATCCCACTTAGTGACATAACAAAAGAAAATACGGGGCAGAAAGCTTGAACTTCTCCATTTTCTGCCCTTCATAAAAATATCTTAGTGTTTTACACATGCTCTGCTCTCCCCTCCCCTCTTTTTTTTTCGTTTTAAGTGACAGTATTATCACTAAATACCCTGCTCAGCTGTCTTAGCAGTGGTGTTCCTGAACAGAAAAATATTCCTAGGGGTTGAGGGATGCATTTCACCATGTTATGGCACAGGGAATGGAGGTGCAGAGGAAAGGCCTGAATGAGGCAGCAGGAAGGGGTGGTGAACCAGGCAGAGCTGCTCCCTGCCAGCTGCACACAGCAAGGACGTTTGAAATACGTCTGAAGACCATGCCACAGGCAGCAGGAATGACAAACAGATGAGAGGCAGCACTGAAGAGTGAAAGACTAAGGAACTCCCTTTCCTTAGGAGTTTTACTTTGCCAGAGACAGATGGTGCTGCCTCCACACGGCTCGAGCTGGATGGTACCCTACCCCCCGCCCCCCACGGATGCAAACTTATTTTTATAAATCTCTGGTGATAAAAACCATCCCTGGCATCTTGTTCATTTCCTCCTTCTTGGTTTGCCAAAAACTTTAAGCTCTGCTTTCCTTGCCACATCTACAGACCAGCACTATTTGTCCTGCTCTCCATGACCAATGATGATTGTGCACATCTCCTTTCTTTGCAGAAGCCTCTTTTAACAACAGCACGAGAACTGAAAATGATATCTCAGTACCTGGGACCACTTTGGTTAACCCTCAAGCAATCAGACACGATGATGAAAAGAAAAAACAGGAAAAAAAAAACCTATTTTTTTCCTTTCCCAAACTCTCATGTGATTAAAATCCATTAAAATGCAAACAGGCTTGAATTTTATTTTATCCATCAGTGGCCACACTTCACTGTCCCTGGGCTATGGCTGTCTCTTTGTGAATTCCCTGCACGTAAGAGGAGCCAGGCTCTAGGTTTAGGAGCAATCAATCCAGCAAGCCTCGCTAAATATATATGTGTGTGTATATTTTATAATGATTTCCATTTTTCACCTTGATTTACACTGATCACTGAAAAGCACATTCAGCTTCATGTTTGCTCAGCTCTGAATAAACAAAGCGAGGGCTGTTTGGTATCCAAAGACAAATGAGACATTACAGATGTAGACAAAACCTATCATCACCCTGAAAGCATTTCTCTTTGAAATTATATAGCCATGCAGAAGTTATTTAGAGAGGAGATTGCTGTGTGTGGTTTTAATTCAGCCTGGGCCTGTTGGGGGCGGGGAGGGACTCTGAGGAGCTTCTATGCTATCACTTTTCCCCCCCCCCTCTTTGTACCTGTCAATTCAGAAATGTCTGACTCAGGCTGATTTTCTTCCCCTTGTATCCTCTACTTTCCATTTCTCAGGGCAGGTCTCCTTAGGTGCATGTGTCTAAGTGCATACATAACACATCCACCTGGAATTTCCACCATTAAAATTAAAGTACATGCAGCAACATCCATTTGAACGTGTGATTCCACGTCAAGCACAACCATGAAGAACCAGCACAGTCAGTGCTTCAGCTGGGTTCACACCACACAAGAGTATTTCCTTCTCATCTGCAGATTTTGCCTCCTTTTGCAGACAGAAAAAAAAAAGCAAAAAAAAAAAAAAAAAAGCCCTGTTTCAAGGCCATGTTGGAAATTATAGTTTCCACAGTAACAGCAGGAAGGTGTCAGAAGTCTGGGCACACACACAGCACAGCCAGGCTCCTGCATGTGGTGGCTCCTGGCTCTTCAAGATGCTACACATGCACCCAATAAATTGTTTTGGTTCCTGTGCAGACACAAATTTCTCAATTAGTACGTTGGAGCCATTCATGTCTTCCGTCCAAGTAACTCAAAACTCCTGCCCTACACATGTAACACCCTCCCCCAGACAAAACCAAGGGCATTTCACAATTATATTTAAGGGCCTCCACAGAAAGCTCAGAAGAAACTGGACAACAGACAAGGAAAAACGTATTTCCTGGAAAGAAGTCATCCCCTTTTGCAGCTAATAGAGTACATCCAAGCAGGAGCTAATGAGCTGTCTTTATAATGAGCTCCTCAGGCAGGTTTTGTGGCAACCTGCTCCTCGCTGCTGTGGATACCGCAGCTGAAAACTACCTTGTTAGCACGGCTAAAACAGCGGCTGCAGCAGCCACGGATCTGCAGCAGGAGGGGAAGGGCCATCAGCAGAATGCTGGGCTGGATCTGGGTAGACCCAGCAGCTGTCTCAGCTCCCCAGCCCTGCTCTGTGCTCATCAGCACCCAAGGAGTGTGTAGGAGGGCACCAGACGGATTTTGGACAAGTACAGGATTTGCCTCTGCTGGACCAAGATATGGAAAATCTTGCACCATCTGGCAGATGCTGGTTTGCTCTGCCCTTATATTGATTATGTACACTGACTTTGCTGAAGCACCAGGGCAACTATCTCGGTCATTTCCTTGAGATTATGTATCAAAAGACATAAAAAAAGAAATATCTAAGACCTGTAAGCCTCTTGATGCCTAAAGGCACAAGGGCCTCACCACCTCCCACCCTGCCGGAGTATTTGACTCCCTCCTAGTGCCCCATGCTTTCAACATTGCTCTGGATTAAAAGGCTTTTACTGCCACAGGTCACCCCCAACACTGAGACACCGCACAGAAGAGTCACTTCTTCACATGACAGTTGCACATGTAAGTGGGGGTGGAAGTCACTGCTGGAATTAAAGAAGGACAATGTTGAGACAAAGATGTGTCTCTGCCACAGCAGATTGAACACTCATCCCTTCCAAAACATCTTTGTATTTTTGGTAAGAGTAAGTCTCAGTATCGTTTGGTGCTACCTCAACAAAGGAATGGACAGTGATTTCAAGACATCAGTGGCTTAAACCAGTCATTTTATCAAGCTACAGGAGGGCTGGCAGGAAACCTCCCACTAACCACACTGCAGCCAGAACCCTCCCCTTGCTGAGCAAACCACAGCCTGCAAGGGCTCACTTCAGAAAGCTGGCAGAGGAATTGGTTACTGAGACAGCCCATTTACACAGGACACAGCCAATACACTCCATCAGTAATAAAGGAGCTGTTCAGATCGGTGTGGTCACCTCCTTCCCTTCACAGGCAGTTCAGTGGCACTGCCTGGAGCCCTGTCGCCAAGAAAGCCTCTTCTCGTGTAGCCAGAGCTAAGAGGAGAGAAGGTAGATGGAGACACTGCAAGAGTTTAAAGTTTGGCAGATTTTTTTTTTTGCAGTAATTTATAAAAGCATTTGCCAAAGCATCTGTGTCACTGCCTCCTAGAGGAAAATTTTTTTTAAGAGTGTCTATGGCTGCTATTTTTTTCTGTGAAATGGATTGGAAATTCATAGACACAAGCAGAAGAAAATCTCATCTTAGGATGAGGGAGATGCAGCTAAAACTCTGACCATACCATCATCACAGAAGTATGTGATAATCTCAGATTTTATTGGGGAGTGGTCACAGTGTGGGATGCAGGAAAACAGTACCTACAAAACATGCAAAAGCAGCAGAAGACATAAAATGAGTAAGTAGGTCAGCTTATAACTTGCCATTGGACTTGACAGCGGACTTGCTTGCATTTCACCTTTTACACAGAGGGATTTGTCTGCGACAAGGAAAGGCAAAAAGGGTCAGAGATCTTTGCACAATAAACAAATCTCAAGAACTGGAATTCAGACTTGATACAAAGACTAGAAACTATTAAAAACCCCACACACAGCTCTGTCCCCTTTGTCTCAAGCCTATAGACAGCACCAACAGCACCATGTGGTGACAGCTGACACAAATAGATGCATTTTGAGCTGCAGAAGTGAGTTTGCTCATTGCCTGTTCTCACACATCACTGCCAACCATCCAGCTCCTCTCTGCACCAGTTTTCAGGCAAGTGGTTCTTCACTGAACCACCAAATCCCAAAGTGGTTTGGGTTGGGAGGGACCTTAAAGCTCATCTTGTCCCACCCCCTTGCCATGGGCAGGGACACCTCCCACCAGCCCAGGGTGCTCCAATCCCTGTCCAATCTGGCCTTGGACATTTCCAGGGATGGGGCAGCCACAGCTTCTCTGGGTGATCAGTTCCAGAGCCTCACCACCCTCACAGCAAAGAATTTCTTCTGAATACAGAAATTAAACCTGTCTTCTTTCAGTTCAAAGCCATGTCCCCTTATCCTATCACTACCTGACCTCACCAATACCCATGTTTTGAGAAGAATGCTTCTATACCAAGTGCACACATTCAAATGACCAGCTTATTCCCCATAAGAAATAAAGACAGAGAATGTCTGCCCCCTGAAACATGAACTTCTTCAAGGAGCTATTACTGTAATTTTTTTGTCACCTTCTTTGCAGGAAACGTTTTTTTTTAAAATCACTTGAACAACTGGTCCCCGTAACTTGTAAAAAGCTCTCACCCACAGAAGACCAGATGTTGAGCTTCAGCTTTCCTCAGAGCAAGAACAAAACCACTCAGGGGACAGTTGGTTTCAATGCTAACATGTCAAGAGTTTCAGGCATTAGCCTATTGTTTACACAAACAGCTTCGTTTAAACAAGATATGTTTCACAGGATTATGAAGTATTTATATCAGAAGAGTCTCTGGAGTAACTACCACAGAGAAAGGATCACCACAGAAAGCAGAAGGCTAAACGATAATACAAATTAACTAGTCACAGCAAGCCATCAAGTAACCCTATAGCAAAGCAATGGGACAAATAAGGGCACAGAGATAATCTTGCACGTGCTTGTTTACTTCTCAAATGCCATTGCTTTGAGCCCTAAATCACACACTGTTAGTATTACAAATCTACACCATTCGTTCTTTGGAAAAAACCCAAAGGCCTAAAACCCAAATGCTTTCCTTGGGGTTTGTTATTTTAAGGCAAAAAGGGTCAATGTGCCCAGGAAGTGCTCGTTTTGTAAGCACGCAGGCAATTTTCATCTGGTGCCAAGTTCCATTACAGACAGAATTTGTGGAAATGCAAACCAAGGAGCTTTGCCTGAAGACAATTCTACCACAACAGAACTTACCCTCCCTTACAGGCCCCAAATGGACATGTCTGCAAGAGTTAAGGCTCCCGTTCCCAGTGTCAAACAAGCTTAGCAAGGAGTGACCCACCGGGCGCGGTTCCCCTTTCTGCACCCTCTGGCAGCTGCGGTTTGGGCCTGTCCTTAAGAACAACACAGCATTTGGAGAAGAGTCCAACACTGTTTCTTCCATTCTTCCTAAGCCTGGGCTCACTTACCCCTCAAGGGAAGGGCCAAGGACCAGTCTGGGCCCCTCCTGGCCCCCACAGACACCCCCAGTCCATGAGCATCTCCCGCTGCCCTCTGGAGATCCTGCCCTGTCGGGTCTTACAGCTGAAGCTTCTCCTTCTGGAGGCTCACCAGTTGAAATACAGAGCTGTGCCAAGGACTCCAAAACCATCTGCTCCAGACACAGCTTCTCCTTTGGAAAGCAGACTGTTTTTCCTCCTGCAGCCCCTTCCTTTAGACCCTGTCTGGCCTGCTATCAAAGGAAAAGCTTGTCCCACCAAAACCCCAAAGCTTTACCTCACCGGGAGCCCTTTCTCCTAATCTCTACATTTCCACTCTTTGGCTGCCTCTGGGAAAGCTGCATCTCTTCAAACCCCTCTCTCCCTACAAAGAAAATACAGGGGGATAAGTTGTCTCTAGGACATGATTACCCTCTCCTCAGATAATTCCAGTGCAATAATTCCCCATGATGAAGGTAATCACAGATAATATTCCTGCATGTCCCAGCTGTCAGACTCCTCCACACAAGCAGCATAAGGTACAACATCCTGACGGTCCCACAGACACCAACCACAAAACCAACAAAAAGCGACCTGGAACACAAACACCCTGCCAGTCACTTGTGGCTTAGGGAGTCAGAAAACAGTCCTTAAAAATCAAAGTGTCCTCGTTCATCCCACTGGATGGGAATTTTTGCATTCTGACAAAGCAGTCTGGGGATTAAATACATGAAAATCACCAGTCACCACTGAGATAACTGAAACCTTCTCAGAGACACCACTTGTTAAGCGTAATTAAAATCAGATAAGCCTAATTTTACTGGCTTTGGATATTATGGCTAATTATCTTGTGCTCATAAAGGTTCAGCTGAAGAGTATTAGCCTACTGCCCACATTAAACATCACAATGCCTGGGATGAACCAGGCAAGGGGAAATAGTGGGAGGGGTGTTGAAGTGACACTCAAAGCTGTTGAATGCCACAAACAGTCCCTGCACATCCCCACGCCCCTGGAATTTCCCATATACCACAAACACAACATTTACTACCACAAAGCCACACTACAGTTAAAATAAAAAGAGCAACGCTGGACTGCAAGGTATTATTTTCATACTTACAACTACATAAAGGTACTGTCATTTTACTGCCATGAGGGATTAGGTACAAGCAGGTATCTTGAACCTGTTCTGACCATTAAAGGTGAAGGAGCCTGAACACCTTGTGACACAGCATGGGGATGGCAGCACGAGGCATTTGCACAGCACTCAAACCACCACGTGAACAAGCTCAATTGTGTGAAAGTTCACTAATGAAAACCCCACCAAAAATAAACTACTTAAGGGCACAAGAGATTTGGGAGCGGAGGAACATGAGTCAGGAGAAGGGCTTCTAAAATGAGAAAGTGGTTTTACAAACAGGAATACAGAGAAGCTGCTCCAATGAGTAATAAATACTAAATTCCTCCTCAGACAGGAAGAAACAGCTTCGTATTTTGGGAATTGGTGAAACAATCTGAACACGGACCTGCCTTGGCTTTGAGCTACAAATGGGAAAACACAGATCTCTAAATAAGTTTATCTGGAAATATATAAGAAATAAAATTTAATAAACTCAGTGTGTGAAGATATTAAAAAGAGCATAGAGTTTGAATAATTTCGGTGAACTATAAAAAACTCAAAATCAGTTCTGGAAAAGCAAAGATATAAAATATTCTCTCTCACTCAAGGCACAACAACCCTCTATAGAATGAATGAAACCTTGAAATAAAAATTGAAAGACTGAAGAAACATATCTTTATTCCAAGTGAAGAAAGAGAAGGAAGTAATTCTGAAGAATCCTCTTCATAAAAATATTAACAAGAGGGCAATTGTGAGAGCCAAACACATTCTAAATAAAAGAAATCAGTATTTACCCTCACCCCTCCAAGCCAAAACAGAGGCACCTGGGGAAGACAGAGGTAATTGATTCTACTGAGGGATTATTTTGTCATCAATCTACAATTAAACTTGCACCACCCTGAGATCCAGATAAGAAGCAACAGTGAAATAAATGTTATCTTAGAACTGTCTCACAAAGCCATTCTCAAGAGTGTTAAAAGGTCATGTAATACTCAGAAATCACAAGAACAGGTGCAGCTGCTCACCTACAACCCTGGGATCCAAGGCTTTGTCTGCAGAGCTCCTTCCTCACCTTGGTTCTACCCAAATCCTGCGATGTTCACAATCAACAAGTTTATCAGAAAGACACTTCTCCTTCCTCAAGCTGATACATCTACTAGAAATAAAAAATATTCTTACATTTCTTCAGTTGCAAATAACAATAATGAGTATAAAGCCTTTCACCTTCAGGCTTTGCACATTCCAGTGGAAATACTGCTTCCAAGAGCCTGGCTCTAGGAGTGATGAGCAACCAGCAGATAAGCACCAAAGGCACTTCATTCCTACCCAGACTCTGCCCCTGCAAAGCCCCACAGAGCACACTGGGACCGAGCTCGGCTCTCCCTGCTGACTGCCCACTCATCCACCCCCTTCCTCCCAAACCCAGGGGCACAAAGTGTGCCAGGCACTCCAGGGAGCCTCTACATGGCACCAAACTCTGGGCAGAGCCGAGGGAGGCAGCTCTCCTGGGGCCCAGCATCCTCCCATCGCCCAAGGGGGTGAGTGAGCCCATCCAGCAGGGATTTCCACAGCCAAGATGAAACAGTGACTGAATATGCTTCCCAGACTGTGAGACCAACTGGAAAATATTTATCCAGATCTTATTTTTTCTTTTTTAAATCCCACTTCCCTCTTCAAAGTCACCATGCAAACAACCAACCCTCTTTTGTTAGGAGAGCATTTCCTGAAGAAGGGAATTCCTCTGCCATTCTGGTGCAGAGATGGAGCAAAAAGGAGGCCAGGCAAGCGTTGGAAGGAAGACAAACTTTTAAAAAGTTGATAATCTTCAAGTATTTCAAGGAAAGTGGAAATAGTTTTAATTAAGTGAGCTGGTGGAAGTAAAGGACCTGGTTCCTTGGACAGAAGGGAGGCAGAACATTCCCCTCCAGGTTCTCTTGGTTGGACTCCAAAGCATGCCTCTGCCACTGTGTGTTTCACAACACAGAGAGGGTCCTCTGGGGTTTGGGTCATAGTGACAAGAATTTCTGTGTAACAGATGTTTCCTGGGAGACTTCCAATCATGCTTTTCCAAGTAAAACTGCTTGCAGACTTTGGAGAAACCCCATGTCTCACACCATCTCGTGACTGGTAAAGTGCCTGAGCACTTTTATCACAGATCTCATTGCCTGAGGATTTCCAAATCCTGCTTTTCATGGAAAACATCCATTTCTTGTATTTTTCCTTGAACAATACACAGGACTAGAGGCATGGGAAGAGACCTTCTGCCCACCCAAGCACCAAAGCAGTCAGTGGGCAATACAGTGACTCCCACCCTCCCTCTTATCTTCAAATCACCCCTCTCAGACATCAGATCTAAACCCCAAGAACTCACAGGTTTCACCACTGTTTTAGCAGATCTCAGCCTACAGCACTGTGTGGGGCAGGAGCCTCTGCTCAGCAGCTCCAGCTCATTATGGCAGCTCTTGAAGGACAAATAAAACCAGTGGTGAGCACTTAGTTGTCCTGTGGCTGTACATCCCATAGAGCAGCACAGGGGGAATTAGTTCTCTCAAACACAAGCTGTTCTCTGCTTGAAGGATCAGAGGATGAACCTTTGAGATGTCAAAGGCTGAAAAGAAACTCCATGAAGGTGTCTGTCCATCCCACCAAAAGCTCTGTTTTCCTGTGACAGTGGCCCAAGACCTCAAGCAGGACCTGGCTACTGCAGGTGATTTTAGGGGTGACTTCACTTCCCCAAACACCTTCCCGGCTACGATTTCCTCCCTCGAGAGAGTTTGACTTTTAATCTAGACACCCATTGTCTTTCTCTCAGTTCCTGAATTGAGAGTGTCTTTGCAAAACCAGTTTTGGCAGGCTCAGAGAGAGCCAAAAGGCTCAGTCATTCTCCCATAACTGACATGAAGTATTTACCTAGTGGTGGCTTCTCACAAACAACCCTCTTCCTCTGTTTATCTTTCACCCTTCTAAAAGCAAAGCATTCCAGTAACCCAGCGACTGGCAGTACTTACAAACGGAGAGAACCATCAAAGTGCACCAGAACAGAGGGGGAAAAAGGAACTGCACGGTGCTCTGCTCTTCACATACCCAGAGATTTTGATCCAAAATACTTCTGTCACACAGAATACCTTCCCAGGAGGTCCCAGCAGCAGTGGGAGCCTGCAGTAGAAACCTTTGTTCCTAATCTGAATAAGTACAGGGGAGGAGAAAAAAACAACCAAACTCTTCAACAGAAAAGGAAAGAAAGTGGTTCTGTTACTTTTTTTTTTCCATGTGTTCCACACAATTTAACAAGTATCATCAAGCCAAATTCCTGTTGAGAAAGGTCTTGGAGAAACAAATCAGTGACTGTACATAACTAGGGTTGAACAGATATAGTCCTCCTTAGTTATTTCTTCTTTTAGGCCATTCGTTTCTGCATTAAAGCAGCGTGACAGCTTCCAGTAGCAAACACAGGCCTGTCAGGGCCACTCCACCGGGACTGAAAGACTGAACCCCCCTGCAGACAGAGTATATTCTTCTTTCAACTACTGCTACTGAATTTTTTTGAATACTGATGACTTGTCCAGCAGTCTCAACTGGATCCAGATGTTATCAGGTTTTTAATACAATAATCTATGAAGTGCTGAGGTTTTGGGGAGAAGGAAGGTTTATTTTTGGGTTTATTGCAAATTTAAACTTTGTGGTTTTTTTCCCAAGCACCACCAGTTATCGGGCTCAGGCTGGGTAGCCCACTGCAAAGTTACAGAAAAGCCTGGGAAAAGAAAAGGCAAATTTCTCCCCTTTCCCCACCCTTTTACCCCCCCTCTGTTTTATGAGTGTTATTATAAGCAGAGTATATTGAAATGAAATCTCAGACTGGCATTTTGCTGACCTCAATCCCAGCTGGCTAAACCTTTGCAACACTGCTGTCCTTGGCATCTACCAGAGAGCAGGCACTGATTCAGCTGCTTCATTACGAAATGGAGACCCTGGCATGGGGAACTAGAGCCCTTCCACTGTCTGCAGCACTGTTTAGGAGACAGCTTAATTTCTCTCTCTCTCTCCTTAGTACTTCACTGACAGTAGCAGGCTTGATATCTCAATCAGGGCACCACAACACCACAGAGGATACTGTGCACTTGAGAGGGAACTGCTACTGCTACCACCAGGCGATGTTTGTTTTCAAGGCACCTCCATCAAGTTTTTCAGCACACATCAAAACATCTCACACCACTTCCTTATCAGCAAAGGCCCCTTTTTCAGTTGCGTTTTTTAAAGTTCAGACAGAACATCAGAGAGTCACCAATGTCATGTTAAAAAAGCCATGTTAAGAAACAGTTGAAACAGCTATCCTATGTCCCAAGAAAGTCTCACTACACTCACCCATTAACACCAAGAGAAGCTGAACAAACCAGAAACGAGATGGTTACCTGTACTCAAACCAACTGGATTATCCTCCGCCTTCCCTTCGTTGCTGGGTTCCCCTTTCCGACTCCTGATCTTTGAAAAGCCACTTGAGAGAGAGGAGAAAATGCCCCTGAGGATCTCTCCCTGCTGCTCAGCACCCACAGAGCCCATGGAGTGCAGGAGGGGCTTGGCACTGCCACCTGGGCTGCAGGGAACGGGCTCGGACAGGGATCGGTAGAAGGGAACACACAAGGCCCTGCTCCGTGTCTGGAGAAGAGTCTCCACCGGATCATCATGGACATCAGTGGCATCCACACTTGCAGAACTCTTGGCAAGCCTTGGATTGTTGTGTGCCCCTTTCAAACTGGAGGAGCCCTCTCGTTTGCTGATCCGCCAGGGAAGCCAAGGAGGTGTCTGCCACCTCTGCGCTCCAAGAGCTCTCTCTGAGTCAAAACTCATTTGTTTAATCAACCTCTTGCTCTTCACTTGGTGGTGCCAGTGATAGTCCTTCAAGGTAGCTGTGCCAGCATCTTGTTCTGACAATGATCTTCTGAAGGTCCTGGGAGAGAGACTGCGGTGCTTTTTGAAAGCACTCATTGTCCACTCCTTGGATTTCAGCACTTCGCTCACTCGTCACGTCGCTGTAGTTCCTCACTCACCATTTCACATCCCCAGTCACCTCATTCACTGCTGTGAGCTGCAGGACAGCAGAGGCTCCTCCTGAAGACCTCCAGCATCCATCCCAGAGCCAGGCATTCCTACATCTCCAGAAGAAGGATGTGCCCTCACCTGTAGCACACCGACTTCTAATGGCACATGAAGTCTCGCAGAGCTCACTGCCGCTTCCTGCGCTGTCCCATTTCTGCACTGAGCTCTCAGGAAATGACTAAAAAGAAGAGCCCAGCCATAGAAACCCCAGTGCTGCTCTGCACCAATCACACTTCGCTTTTTTCAGTCTACATTAAAGATTTGGTTGAAAAAGAAAAAGAATGTGAAAGCACTTTGCTCTAGAGACAGAGCAAAGTCTCAGAAAAGGGATAAAAACCCTGCAATACTCAACTACGAGTTATGCCCATGTTCTTCAACTAAGCAGTATATTACTATATACAGTTAAGCATAAAGTAAAGCTTCTATTTACCACAGGTATATTGTATCACTTAAGAATAACTCAGAGTTGCATTTTAGAGAGAGGTAAAACAGGCAGATTGATCAGAATCAAGTGCTGGAAACACCAGAGAGCAAAGCAAAGGGGAGGAAAGGAGTAAGGAGAACAAACGTTGCCACTTAATGCAGTGAGTGTAAATACACTGAAGGGAACTAAGTAAAGGGGAGGAGAAAAGGGACTGAAAGGGTGGGTGGGACTTCACCAAACACAGACCAGAGGAAAGGTTTAGAGGCATGGCAAACAGAACAGGGCAGCAGGCAGTGTCCTTTTTTCCTCCCCCTCCCTCCTCTTTTAAACAACAGAATAGGGGGTTATTTTTTATAAATCTAGTTGGAATAAATGAGATGGAAAAAAATAGCCCTATGAGTTTAACCAAGAGGAAAAAAACCCACTTTCCTTCACTACAATTTAAGAAATGGCTGACTGTTTTAAAATCTCATAAAGAAAATATCCGCTGGTGAGCGAAGATCACGCTTGCCAAGTTTGAGATCAGAACACTTAAATCTCAAGTCTACTCAAATCCCTGAAAATAGGGGGTTTATAATGGAAATGCTGACAGGCCCTTGGCAATAAAGTAACAATGAAAACTCCTTCTCTGGTTAAATGAAATGATAATCTTGTCTGGCAGACCAATAAAGCTTAACTGACCCACTGTGGGATCTCGCCTTTAAGCTTGGCTGCATTCATCAGCCAAAGGACATTCCTGACAGTTGCAGATGCAAAAACTTCCTTACTTATGTGTATATCTGGAATAGGGTACTGCTGCTCCTTAGAACTGGGATGACATTATCAAAAGACCTCTATCATATCAGGAAAAAAAACTTCTCTATTCAGTAGCAAGTCACCCTTTTCAATCAGAAGCAAGAGAAGCAACTATCTAAAATCACCCTATCACAGAATCCTAGAATATGTTTAACAAGTCTCAACAAATAACCTCAGAAGCAAGAGCAGCTCAGCCACTGAAATCCACATTCTGCAGCAAATAATTATGCTGCCTCTTCATGCAGAAGTTGT
The DNA here is from genome assembly GCA_013399695.1 of Formicarius rufipectus. Lineage (NCBI taxonomy): Eukaryota > Metazoa > Chordata > Aves > Passeriformes > Formicariidae > Formicarius > Formicarius rufipectus. The sequence goes on along the minus strand of VXAU01003931.1, from coordinate 600,346 downwards.
GCTGCTCAGAGTACGAGTTTGGAAGGACAAAATGTACCTAAAACCAGAACATTGCTACAAGTTCCATGCAGAGCGATGGTCTCTGCACCAGGAGCAGTGACTACAGAGACATACCAGGTGAAAATGACATGGAGACTCCATCAGGAAAAAGTTGGCTGGCTCTTGCCTTCTTCTTCTTGATCCCAGGGGTTGCTGGTCACCCTTGGATGCAGCACATCTAGACCCCTGGACTAGCATGGGTTGAGTTCTTTAAAGTAACTCCTGACATGACCCTTACCCACTGCTGGGAGCTCTTCTCCTTCTTGATGCCCTTCACCAAGCACAGATGCCTTGGCACTGCATGTTTCTGATGACTGAGGCAAACACTGCAGAGCTGAGGACCCCAATTTTAGCCAGGGCTGTCACTGGATCAGCCACCCCTCCCAGCAATGGGTTCTCCTTTCCCTTGCTGAGCCTTTTGCTGCTGCTGTGATGGTGCTTTGAGTTAGGGAGCCTGGTGGAACAGGCTGCATGGAACCTCGAGAGTAAGGGTGAATAAATCCGACTCATGACGATGTGGTTCACTCTAACGGCACAGGCCACAATCAGCAGGGAAAGCTGAGAATGTGAGGTAGGTTTCTGGTCAGCTCTGCAAGCCTTGCTTCCACAAATTTCCACTAACACATCGCCATCTACTTTTGGTTTGGGAGCACAGAAGGGCAGGAGAGGACAGGAAACTCAGACAGTGCAGGAACTGAAGTGCTCCTGGGGTTTGCTTGCTGCAGATGCCTAGTGTGATTTCTAACTCCTGCTGACATCTCAGAGCCAGGCTGAGCACCCACCCAGACCATGGTTTGAAAGAGCATTTTGAGAGCACTTATCTGCTCTATCAGAGGTCTCAGTATGACTGAGGAGAGACTCAACTCACACAATATGACACCAGCTGTCTTGGAGCAGGGATTCAACACAACAGCACTTTGGACAGGATGGAACTTTGGGTGAGGCACCGGTCATTGCCAGAGGACAGAGATGGTCACCAAGTTGCTCTCATCCTTTTTCACCACCATCCTGTGGCCACCTGGCTGCATGGAAAGATCCCTTCTCCTCCTTCCCAGCGCAGCTGGCATTACCCTGATCACCCAGACCACCCATTTCAGGAAGGGAACACACAGCAAGATTAGCCACATATCAAGTTACAGCACAAAGCAACATGCAAAACCAGTTATGGGTTAACTTCTACTCCAAACTACTTTTATTGGTGTGGCCAGGGGTTGGACCACAGCTCTGTACAGACCTAACAACACAGAGTAAGGCTTCAACAAGCACTCCAAGTAAAGCCCAAAGAACATCAAAGTCACAGTATAGTTTAAGTTGGAATAATATTGAGAAGGCTCTTAACTTCTTTTGACTTCTGATTTCACTCGTGATTTCCCATTACCACTGCTCAGACAAATGCATTTTGTGATCAAAGGAAAGTTATCCAGCTGCCTTGGCCTAGCTGAGATTTCCCTGTGAACCCTACAGAGACCAAAAGGGTCTTTCTCCATGTGCTTCTAGAAAGGCTACAAGGCTTAGATGTTTATTAACATAAAACCACTGATACACAAGTTTGCTTAGTCTACCAACAAGACAATTCTTTTCAATTGCTAACTCAAAACTTTTAGCCTGGGCTTCGAGTCAAACTGGTCTCTCTCTCGCTTGTACACATCATCAGAAGCAATGATGATGCCCAAACAAACCCTTTTTGTCTACACTAACCCACTGCCACAGAGTTACAACTGGTCTCAAGTGGCTCCAGCATTTCTTGTGTACACAGAACGTGCAAGGAAGTCACTCATGTGGCAGAACTTTCTCCTTGCTCTGCAGTGCAGTTACTCAGGAGAAAACCCAAGTCCTTCCAGAGCAGCAGTTTATCTTGGGAAGCATTTACAAGGTCTCACTATCACAAAGAAATCAGCTTAGAGCAGAGCCTGCCAATGGATTAGTGATGTGAGATCCCCAGCCATCCTGAGCCACCCACACAGCTGTCAGCAGGTAATGTCAGAAAGGAGTTTGTCAATTAACTTGAGAAAATATGGAATAATTTCACTCCTGTTTTTAATACCAACTGCCTACAGATGTGATCCTCCACTAGCAAGTCCTCCTCAGAAGGTGTTTTTTTTTGTAGTGTTTGCAGTTCATTGTGCCAAGTCATTCATTTAGCTTTTCAGAAAATTACTATTTTCTTCCTAACAATCGAGTCACTTAATCATCCCATTTGACATGTTTAACAGCATATATTTCACCACTCCTAGATATTTAAGTAATTTATGCAAGAAACGCAGATTTGATATGTTGGAATGTAGCTGTATTTCAGCTCTAAGATTGTATTGGGAAAACAATCTCTGCTAACTTTATAACATTTCACAGAAAATGTACACAAGCAGCATTGCATTTGCACTGAGCATATGAAGATAAATCTTTGGCAACGGCCTCCTGTGTGGGAAGTCCCCTCTCCACCATTCAGCTTCCCAAAAAAACCTACCCAGCTCTGCTCCATGGAGCTTCAGCAAAACCTCTGAGTATCTGCTGTTTAATAAATACTACCAGCCAATTAAACAACCAATAAAGCACTACCACAAAAAGCCCCAAACGCATCATTGCCAAGGGACTGGAGGGAGAACCTGTCTCTGATGATACAACTGAATGTTTAATGCTTGGCTGCCCTCTCAAAGCTGTCTGGTGCTTGAGTACAGGCACTCCAACAAGTAAAACTGGAGTTCATAGCTTATATTGAGAAAAATATCAACTGCAACCTCCCATGGTTGAGCTGCTGAGTTTTAACTTAGTTTTGGACCACACAAAAACTTAACAGCTTCTCGTTCTTTTCAACTTTGACAAAGAGGAAGAAAGGGGAAAGAGATTACAGTTGAAAACCAAAAAAACCAAGGCCAGATGACACACAGCCACAAAAATCCGTGATAAACACTGCACATTTACCCACCACATTTGGGTTTTCAACCAAGTCCTCTCTCTTAATTCAGAAGGACAGCAAACAGCACTTCTGAGAAGGTCCCAGCTTAAGTCCCCAACTACCAGTGATCAAAAGAACTTTAACCTGCAGAAAACTAAAACAAATTGCACCCTGCATCCTCCCCTGAGAAACCAGAAGTAGTAGAGGGGGAGTGGGATCCTGGATTTTGCAGTCAAGCTCCCCTTAAACTCTTTTCCCATTGAAGAGTAGCCCAAAGCTCAGGACATTCGAACAGTTCATGAAGGAGGAATCAATATACAAAGCAAAAACCATCACAAAAGTTTTCCAATTGACCCAACTTGACATGCAGCTAAATACCACAGAAGATGAAAGATTTTTCCTTCCCTTTAAATTAGAGACTTTGCAAAATATTAAGTTTTGTTTATGCAAGGCTAAGTAATTAATGACCTAACATCCCCTTCCCATCTCCTATCACCAAGATGCATCTGTTTCCCTCTGCAACATTTCCTGCAGGTGGATATCACTTTTTCTCAGCTCAGGGCACACCAGTGCACCTGACTTACTTGTCCACTTAATATTCAGTATTAATTAATGTTTAGAAGTTATTTAGGGTTAATTAATGTTTAGAAGTTATGCAGTGTTAATTAATGTGCAGAATTACACAGAGGAGGAATGAAACAGCACCTTAAAAAGTCTTGCATTTGGGAGATGAGTGGCTGGACAAGCACGTGTGACTTTGGGATTGGAGTGACTTGGAATTGGCATGCCGGGAACACAGAGATCACTTAGTGAGCCCAAATGAGAGTTCCTGAAGGCAGAGCTGCCACATGAGCCTCTCCCAAGCTTTGAGGGGGCAGAGCCTCCCAATGACCACACTGCAGGCTCACCTGTCCCACATAAATCAAGATACACCGTTCTCACCACGCTGAGACAGAAATGCCTCTGTGACCAAGCTAAATGGTGATACCAGTGCATTTAAATGCCAGAGAGCACCTCATTTTCCTCCTCTGAATTCCATTGCCAAGTCACACTGGAACTGCTGCACCATCCCTGCCCTGCCTGTCCCAGCCCTTCCACCACAGCCAAAGCTACAGAGATGCAGCCTGACTCGGCTCTGCTTTCACCATGGTCCTGTTCCTGAAGGCAGGTACTGAAGAACTCTTCCAGAGGCACAAGAATTTCCACCTGACATGAGGAAGAACTTCTTTACTATGCAAGTGACCACACACTGGAACAGAGAGGGTGTGGAATCGCTCTCAGTGGGGATATTCCAGAACTGCCTGGACACAATCCCGTGCCACGTGCTCTGGCATGGCCCTGCTGGAGCAGGAAGGTGGGACCACATGAGCCACTGTGGTCCCTTCCAACCTGACCCAGTCTGTGACTCCTGCTCCTTAACTCACTCTACAATTCCTCTGCTGATACAGATCCCCCACGTGAAAGTCTCCTGGCTTCGTTTTTCCGTGCTGTTCCTGCAATCTGCAGGAGAAGCTGCTACAGCCCTGTCAGAGCAGAGAGAGATAATATAAATTTATGAGATGCTGGGCTTTGGGTGGACGCCAGGAAAAGTTAGCAAGAAAATCCCCTTTCAATGCATCGCGAATAAACCCACAGAGCTGCGGTGCCAGACTTTAATTTCACTAGCAATCTTCTGTTGTTGTTGTTGACGACCAAACACAACCCGTGCCAAGTTTCAAGGGCCATAAACACAGACATTTAAGAGCCAGCCAGGCTCAGGCAGTGGCTGAGGGAGCCCACACACAGCTGGGCGAGCCACCCCAAACAGCCAAGGGTTTCACCAGCGGACCCTGCTGCAAATAAATAAATAAATGTATGACCTGAAGGTAAACACTCGGGCAACTTCTCTGCAGCCCAGAAAGGCAGAACAGCAAAAGGATCCATGTGGAATGAGTGGTGGCACTTGCCTCAGAAATGGGGGGAGATTTAGGGGATTCTGTGACACGGCTGCTCCTACAGGTCTGGCTCCTCCGGGGGCTTAACATGGGGCCAGTGACACATCCCCGGGAGCTCAGGCTGGGACAAACCCTGTGGGGACACAGCTCCCCACTGGCACCACTGAGACAGACAGCTGCACTGGCCTGCCTCACTGATGACTATTGCAACTCCATAAATCAATTAATATATTTCTATGAACATATAAACTCTGACCATATCAATAAAAAAGTGCTTATGCCCACTCTGACATCTGTTTCTTCATGATTACAGGTTGGGCTTGGTGCCCTCCCAAATACTATTCACAAGCTGCTGATTTCAGTTTTCAGCAGTGTTGTTTTTCAGCAGACAAAATTACCTTTCCATCACCCCACTCCTTTCCCAATTGAAGTGTTTGAGATTTTTGTGGAGAGAGTGGGGGGAAAAAAAAAATCATTACTGCTGCAACCTTAAAGCAGTACCAGCAGAACACAGTTTTATTGCTCCATGTGGTCCCTGCGTGCATCAAACCAATTGCAGCTTAAACATTACAGGGAGAAAAAGTAGTTATAGTACATAGGCAAGTTAATGGGCAAACAACACAAAAATGGTCTTGGTAACTGTGCCCCAATAGCAGGTGCATATATTGGAACTTTCCAGCCTTTGTTTTTATGTAACTACAGAGGACCACATCCTCAGTGCAGGCTGTTGCAAAAATAGGACCTACCAGCTCTAGTCTCTATCAAGGACATCAGGAACTGGGTTTATAATTTCATTCTGTATATTTTTCTTAATTAACTGCTGGAACTCTGTTTGCCTTATTTTGCCCTGGTTTAGAGTAAATAAACTATCTTTATATCAACAGCTTCTTCACACAATACTAGCTTTGTAAATATCTTTTTAAAAGAGCTTCTCAAACACTGGAAATCCCACTGTAAAGCCAATGAGCAGCAAGAGATAACCCCCAGCTAATTCAAAACGCTCTCCAAAATCACTGGAGAGTGCACTCTTAGAGTGTATATAAATAAAGAACAAACTTCAGCAACATGCATAATTAAATTCTTGCATTTACCATCTAAACACCAGCAGTAATAGAAATACTGTCTGCTGTGATGACTTTTGAGATGGAATTCAACCATAAGCCCAACACTGCCAAGTGCACCACTAAGCCGTGGTCCTAGACAGTGTTAAAAGCATTAGCCATGGACATGGGCACTGGCACCTGGGCATACAACCCACCAGAAGGAAGAATTTACAAATCCAGACTTATTTCAAGCTCTGGGTTTAGGTAGGGAAATTCCTGGAGCTGTATGAGAACTATCCTGACACCCACCTTGCAGCCCCTCCAGAACGTTGTGCTAATATTAGCAAATTAAAGCACAACCAGCAACAGATCAGTGACATCTGGAGTTTAAGATGAAACCTTTATCTGACTGGAGAAATGAATCACAGGGAAAAATGATGAAGCATGCCAGGGTCTCAAGACACCAAAAGTCTGAAATAAAAACACTTAGTAGCAGAATGGAAGGAGGGTCTGTGTAAAATTCCAGTTGCTGCAGCACAGACTACTTACTACACACCACACCGAGAAAGCAGCAAAAGAGGAGGAAAAAAAAAGAGCACTTATTAAATTCAAATGACCTTCTAACCAGAGTGTTTTCCCTCCACAGATTGTCTGTCAGGAACAGTCCTGAGCCAGTGCACAAGCCCCGTGTCAGGGACAGTGACGAAGCGCTGAAATGAAGATGTTCCTTCTGCCAGCCTGAGCCCAGCACTGGTGCTGGAGGAGCTTCCACAACTGGTGCCAGTGTGAAAGGCCAAAGGATGAAACAAGGTGACCTACAGGCACCAAAACTACACGAGGCACAGGGAGAGAAGGGAGTCCTTGACTGAAACCTCCCGTGCTGGCAATGCAAAGAATGAGTAAAGATGCCCGTTGTAGGACACAGCTTGTGATGCACCCCGTGATGTCAGAGGTGAACCTGTACATCCCAACATGAGCCTGGGGTGGGGATTTGAATTCAGCCCCTCAGAAGTTAACATTAAAACGTGCTTGATGGTAACATGCACAAAAAGAGTCTCTGCCCAAAGGAGAAAGACAGAATGACTTGAAGCTTAGAGGGAGAGGAAGAAGGGAGGGAGGGCAAGAAAATCACTTCTCTTGCCGAGACTGCTTAGGGAACCAACCTGTGACACGCGCACACAGTTCCTCACTGTGAATGAAGAAAGAAGTGGACACTGTGAAAAAGGGTTTGCACGAAGCACAAGTGCCCCAGGCAGAGTCCCCAGGCAGCAGAGACACCCCAGGAACGCTGTCGGTAGCCCCTGACAGGGAGGCTGAATCCCACCCTCCAGCAAGCCTTGCCCACCGCCAGCACTTCCTTTCTTGGTGGCTTTTTGAGCAGTGTAACTGTATTACAGATCACTGCTCTTTCAAGTTCCAAATTGCCTTTGATTTTGTTTCATTAGGTGTGAATGCTGCCTTACCAGATGATAGAATTGCCTTTTCCCGAGGTCAGTCCCTCACAAACTGAGCACTGCAAAATCCCATTTGTGAGCCTGCACAATCAGCACTTCCAGCAGCCAGCCACTGTTCAAAAATCTTTTAAAAAAATACATATTCTCAGTTATTTTCCTTGTTAAAAAGAAAAAAAAAAAAAAGGCAGTTTTCACAAAAATGTTTGACAGGACCAGGGAAAAAAAGGAAACAAACCCCAGAACTGTGTGCTCTTGCTTAGAGCAAAATCTTCTCCAGCTGACATTTCTGAAACACCTATTTGTTTTCTCACTTCATCATTAAAAGGGAAAAGGAGCTGATATTTGCTATTTTTACCTTGACCACACTAGCACTGTTAGTAAACTGTGCTCCAGCCTCACCGAGTGGCCCAGAACTCCTGTGAACAATCAAACCAGACTTTGAAATTGTATCTTGAAGTCTCAAACCAACCTGCCAACGAATATTTGCTCGAAATATGAAACACAAAGGCACTTTGGGATTTGTAAGTACACAAACAACCACCAAAGTTAGACTAAGTTAATGAGCATGTGTATTCCAATGCCAACAGACAGGACAGCACCCGTCTGGCTTCACTTAGGAACTTGTTATAATCTGTGCCTTACAAAAAAGGCTTTTACACACATGAAACACTCCTACACCAGTGAGACACAAAATCAGGATGTAATCAAATCTCCACAGTTTTATGTACAAATCCCTCAGGACCTGAAGCTGCAAAACCAAACGAGAATAATTGCACCTATTTTCTAATAAAGACCATGTGCTTTGGGACACGAGTACACAAGTTTTCAAGAGCCCTGCATAATATTTTTGGAGGCATTTCTCCTTCAAGCCAGCAGAGGTAAACACGCACACACATCGCTGGCCTGGTTTAAACAACGCACCGATTATTGCGATAAACCGGGTTGCCAAACCTAAATATAGACTTTAAGGGAAAAACCACTGAAGTTTGAGTAGGAGACAACCTCCTCCTATTTATTGTTTACCTAATTACCCGAATGACTGTGCAGTCTTGCCTCTCTGCCCCCTTTCTGAGCAGCCAGGAGAGCTCTGCAGCGCAGCATGTCCGGCACATTCGATGCTGGGAGCGCGCTTGGGGCGATGTCAAAGCTTGTCTCACGGTCCGGGTATGTGCACGCTCTGCTCCCTGACACAGCCCCATGCCTGACACAAGGCAGACAGGCACTGCAGGGCTGAGTCACTGCTACACAAACAGGCTGTTCAAAATCTTTTTTTTTAAATTTTTTTTTCAAATGAAGGCACGGGGAGGGGAGGAAGAGAAATCACATTCAAAACCCACTCTGAAGTTCCCAACTTCAGGTGCCCGAGCAGGAAGTGAGGGTAAAAAGGAGAAAGTTTTCCTATTTGAGGTTATATTTTTAGACTATTACTAATTTTGTTTTGTCACTGTGCTGCAAGAGCCAGACCTGTGTGAATTAATGCAGCATTATCCTTTCTAATTTTTGCTAAGTCCAGGCTGCAGCCTTAACCTAATCTCCTTACGTGGGACACAGCAGGGCACTCGCTCCCCCTGCCCTGCTCAGGGCTTTCCACCACAGACACTCCTGGCCTGCAGCACAACCAGCCAGATATTCCCTTTCCCCCCAAACCATGCAGGAACAAGGAAAGCTCACCACTTTCCTGTGGGGAAAAAAAATAAAATAAAAAACTCCCTGTGCTGAGGACAGTGAGGCTGAGCTCCTGGTTTGTTTTGAAGAGCACCAGGGTAACGCATTTATGACCGTAACGTATGGGAAGGAACTCGGCTGAAGTGCTTTTCCTTCTTGCTAAAAATACTCACCACTTCGAGTGCCTTCACCCTTCTTATCTACTGATATTTATAAAAGTAAAGCCCAATTCTGCTGGGCAGGCTGAGGCTGGAGGAGAGAAATCTGTGCCCCCTATTCCCTGCTCCATTTTAGTCCATAACAGTTATGCAGCCCATTTATTCTTATTGTTCCAAAACAAGTTAGTTGTAACTTGGATTTTTTTAACAAGTTTCTCTCCCCAGCTGTCATTGCCAGGATTATTGTCCAACTATTTTTTTATTTCCTTTCTCCATGTTTGCATAGCATGGGCCAAACCCATTTGCGACTTTCCTCCCTCAATGCAAGTTGCCACACATAGATCAATTACACAGAAATATAATGACTCACGGTAGAGAAATCATTGGGGAAAAAACAAACATGTGGAGCTCAACTTATTTATAAATATCTTCAAAGAGGAGCCTGGAAACATCCCACCCTGGGCTGGCCAGACACGAGGCAGAAGTGGTGGGTAGTGGCAAGGGATGAGGCAGACAGACAGACAAGGATTTTACTTTTTGTCTTAGCAAAGTTTTGTTTTCTTCTTTCCAGAAAAAACAAGAAAGGCCAGGAAATCCTCAGAATTCGGCATTCCCAACACCACCTCGCATGTATGGAAGGCCCTCGCTTCCTGTTCCACACCAAGTGAGGATGGAGCAGGACAATGCCCATGTCAGACCTCATGGGAATGCCACAAACAGAGCAAAAGCCCCACAGGTCAACCCCACACAAAATTGGGGTTACACTGGTTACTTCTATCCCATACTAATGCATCCAGTTTTTAACTAAGAAAACCCAGATCAAGTCTTAGGGTCAGTAAAGAACCTCGTACACTCCTCAGCTCAGAGCCAAAGATTAACTGGTCAAGGCTCCTGCAAAATAGGCTGCACTCTTACCATCACCGGCTGGGAGGACTGGGAGGTAGAGATGCTTAAATGGGAAGGGATGATGGAAGGAAAAAATCCCAAAGCCCAGAACAACTCTCTCCACACTGACAGCCCTGGTGTAGGGGGAAGGAGAAGAACAGGGATCCAGCTGGTGCTGCTCCTGCTCACACGAGGTGTGGAAAAGTAGGCAAGGTGGTGGAACACACATGGAAGTTCCCTTTCCAACCCATGCCTTGGGCTCCTGCTTTGGAGCAGCTGTGCCCTCCTGCATTCCAACAGCAGAGAGGGGGCACGAACAGCCTCGCCCTGGAAGGTGCTGGGGCACAGGTTTAGCACAGTTTTCAGAGCTGGGAGAGGGTGCTGTGGGTTTATGACCTTGCAGTTGGCTTGATGTCCAGCAACGGAGGCCAAAACTCACCTCCCTGTATAAACACACACGGGGGACACACACAGCTGAAATCAAAACAAAACCAAGTTCCTCCTGTCTGAAAAGCTGTCAAGCATATCAAGTCCTTCTTTTACCTTCTTGACTGTCTGAAAAAACCTGACAGAAGAAAACTGATTATTACTCTGGAATAAACTGGAATAAAGAAAAAAGGGATAAATCTGGGCTTACCTTCTTAAAATATAAACCCCTCAAGGAATACAATTTGCTGCAATTAAATACAAAAAGACAATCCTTGAGATAAGCCTTAACAAATCACCTTGAAAAGTTAATAAGCTGTGGTTTGGTTTGGGGGATTTTTCAGTGCATTTATTAGTAGTTTTAACTGACCCGTCAAAGCTATTTTGGAACTTCTCACACACAGTGAACACAGGAGCCAGAACAGAAAGTGTGCAAGACAGTATGAGACCACTGAGAGAACTCTTTCAATAAAGAGGGTTTGAATATTTAATTATTAAAATAGCAAAGAAGTCTCAGGTCTCAGCTTGTATAACTTCACTGAACTTAAACTCACATAAAAACTAGGTCTGCAGGGGACATTAGAAAGAAATTCTCCCCTGTGAGGGTGGGCAGGCCCTGGCACAGGTTGGGCAGAGAAGCTGTGGCTGCCCCATCCCTGGAAGTGTCCCAGGCCAGGCTGGACAGGGCTTGGAGCACCCTGGGCTGGTGGGAGGTGTCACTGGGCCATGACAGGGGCTGGAATGAGATGAGACTTACGGTCCCTTCCAAGTCAAACCAGGATTGTATGATATATGATATGTTCACCTACTTGTCACCATTGAAAGCTGTGCATCTGCCATCCAACTTCTGCACTCAGACTCCCATGGGTCAACAAGAAATTCTTGATACCAAAGTGCTTGAAAAGAGCTGATAATGTTAAAGGTATTTACTGTCCTACAGGAAATAAACTGTTGCTTTTACACCTGCAACAAGTTTAATTGTTGATATCTCAAATAACCCTTATACACTCTTCAGGTAAAAGAGTTATTTTAACAATTTGAGTCTCCATTTTCAGTCTTTCCTTTCTGGGTCACTAAAGGTTAGGTACAGGCTGTATTTCAGATGCACAGAAGGCATGAGCTCTTCTCTCCCTATTTTCTCCCTTGCTTTGTTCCATACACAGATGATGTTCCCCAAGCAGCTGGGAAGTGGAATGCTCTGTTCCCAGAGCTGACACCATGATTCACTGTGTGCTCACAAAACAGGGTACAAGATCTCCCAGCACTCTCCCCCCAAATCCCAACCATTCTGCAAACTTGCATTGTGCCTAAACTGAGTGGGTTTGATGATCAGGTGAATAAAAATCCCCATTTCCTGCCAAACCACTAAACCACCTTCAAATCATAGAACACGCCCCCAGTTTAGCAGGTCTTAGCGGTTTGGGTGGGAACTCAGGTACACAGAGCCCAACTTGACAAAACTGCAATGGGCAGCTTGGCAGGAGGAGGATCCTTAAGCCTGTCAAGTCCAGGGAGAATCAACTTTTACTGGATCAGAGAAGTAGAAGCCAAGACCAGCACCACCAAATCCCCAGCTCCCACCAGGCTGCTGCGGCACCCTGTGGAAGCTCTGGCCATGAGGTGACCTTGGGGGAGCAATTGGCTGCTCTGGGCTGTTTAAAACCTTTCATTTTGGTGACTGTGGATTTGCAGCTCCTCAGTCTCAGGTGGCTCATCCAAGGAACCTGCAAGCAGAGGTGGGAGGGCACAGATACCTCTTAAACTGACTTTGTTCATGAAATCAGTCCGCAGTGGGATTTCAAGTCTACAGAAAGTTTGCCAGAAATAGTGCATGATTTATAAAGAGGTGATTGCACATCAATTCCTGCTTCAGAATCCTTGTCACATTCACTGGGGGAAAAAGTTGGCTTTATTTCTGTCCTTCATTCTTGTTCCTGACTGGGTTTTTTCAGTTCCTTTTCCCACTCCCTCTCCTCTGCTCTTCCCATGTAACAACCATCAAACACAGCCAATAGATGGATTAAATCACACGAACTCTCCTGTTATACCCACTGTATTTTTCACAGCTGAATAGTCTGTACTCATGCCATTCCATTTCAATTTATGGGTATTTTAAGAGATTGAATATCACTGAATTGTGAAAAAGAGATCACCCACCTGGACCCCTGCTTTCAATCCATTTCTGAAAGTCCTTATAATCACAACTGTAGACTACCAAATGAATCACACTTCAATAGATTTAACAATGCCAAAAATATCTAACACAAATTTATATTTTCTCTTTCCAAAGTTGGCAACGAAGGCAAAATTAAAATAGAAACTGCAGCTCTTTTACCATTAAGACCTCTGAATTCTTAACTATGTAGATATTAAGGGAATTTCTGAATGAACCAGAAGGTGGCAATTTCTGGGTAATCCCATCAAAGCCAGGGGGGAGGGAAATCACTGCTCTCACATTCTTTTCTTATTATTAAATGCAATGCAATGAAATGCAAGGGTTCCTGGTAAAATAACTGAAGCCAATGGCCACAAACTACATTACAAGGAAAATTAGGCAGAATTTATGCAGCAAGACAAGAGAGAGCAGTGACACACAACACAATTTCTCACTAAGGAGGAATAAACGTGCATTTGCAGCTCAGAAATTCAGAGCCAGGAATAACAGGGGAAACAAGACAGAGAGGAAGGGGAAGGGAAGGAACACGTGTTTATTATCTCAAGATCTTAACTCCAGGGATTGCAGAGGGAGTCAAGAAGCAGCAGAGAGGTTCCAGTGCAGCTGTTCCTGACACAGCCAGGTCTCATGCTGCCATTACCTGGCCATACACATTCGTGGAGCTCTTGAAATCTGACAGCTAGAGAGCTGCAATTTAGCAAGGATGGTTATTTGGAGCACTTAGTAGGAGAAAGCTGAATTCAGCTCACAGAGGAGCTTCTGGCCTGTGATTGGCCCACAAAGTACCTGATGATGGCAAAAGTTTCATACAGGGACTTCTAAAGCTTTAAAAATCTACAGACACAAGCAGGAAATTAAAGTCTCTGTTTTTCTGACCAGCCTAATTGTAACTTTCAGCCCTGAAGTGACTTTCAGTAGTCACAGAACTCAGTTTAAATTCAGTCTTCCTTCTACCTAAACTATTCTGTAATTTGTCATCTCAGGCCCTACTGAGACTGGAAGCAACACTTCCAAAACTAACTCTCTCACTGTTACCAGGTAACAACCTTCAGGATTACAACTTGATCATGAGAATAACAAAATACAGGGACAAGGGAAGCCAAATATCTTCTGTATTTACACCAGCAGCAATAATTGGTGGTTTGTCATGTCAGAAAGTGACTGCAGGTTTATCTCCACAAAGAAAAGTCACTAGAACAAAACGAATGGCCTTGTTGCAGCCCCTTAATTAAGAGGAGATACACAGATAAAAAGCAAGAAAAAGGTTACATTTAATATAAAGCATCCTCATAGACAACATGGTTTATTGACAAAGTGATTATTACTAATCTGACTTGGCTCTCTAGAGGTTAAAATGTTGTCGTTATTTAAAGAAAATTCAAAATAAAAGATACGTTAAATTCCCAACAAACAGAAAAATGAACTTAACACACATTTAAGATTTTGTACTTCACACAGCTCTATTTCCTCTCCCTCCTGCAATTATCTGTCTGTAGAGGAAATAACACACAACGTTCTGTGCCTGCCTAGAAGGTTCATCAGAACAATGACTATACAAGGTAATGACACATTATTGGGAGGGGGGGAAGAAAAAGAAAAGTAAGACTATTCTGTTTAAGAAAATTAAAAGCCTTTCTGCAGACAGGCTTTCCGACAGATCCATGACAGGAGAATGCATTGCTAAATGCAAACCAGATTCAGAGTTATTTCTGACACCTGGACTGCAAAAGACTGTCACACATGAGATGCCTTTGTTAGTAAATATGTTTTAATCACGTTCACTCGAGCGGGCAGCACAAATGTCACTGCACTGAGGGGATGAAACCCACCCTGGGGCTGCCTCAGTCGTGGGTTCTGCTGGGACAGCTCAGGGGCACCACCTTTAAGAGCCACACTATTTCATGTCACTGTAAAGGTCCCTGATGTGTCACCCCCATCACTATTTACCTGCCAACAGGCAGCACCGCTGAGACAACCAGTAGGGCTGTTACTTTTCTGCTGTCTGAGGGCTTTGATGTGACAGCCTGAGCCTTCATTCCACAGCCTGTTGCATCCACCCTCACCCTGCAGCACCTGCAGGTGAGGCAGCTCAAACAAGGGGTGGCACAGGATTAGAAAACAAAGGATGCTGCTTAGCTAAGTCCTTCTCGCTGAGTTTTTGCTGCTCTGCTGCTCTTCAATGTGTTGTTTTCCATCCAGTTTGCATTTTTAGACTTTTTTAAGGTGAGCGATGGTGTTAAAGAACAAGCAATTTCAGTTGATTTATGTCTCTCTCTTCATCCAGGGCATGGCTCACACTCATTTCAGTTTAGCTCACACCCAAAACATGGCTTGCATTTTTTGCCTGCAGTTGTACAGCAGGAGACAGGCCAATTAAAGAGCATTTAAAAGTAGCAGGGATCTCAGGAGAGGAGAGATAAATACAACAGCATTTGTTAGGCTGGCAAAATGCCATTTGCTGACTTTGACCATGACATTTTATAACCTCTTTGGTTTAAATAAAGATCAAAAGCTTAGGATGTTCACTTTCAGCACCACTTCATGAAGTGTTCACAAGTTCTCTACCATAGTAAACCTTAAACATATTTGTACATTAGTGAGGTCATTAAAATATTACATTATATAAAATATTATATTATATAGGGGTCATTAAAAAACAACTGTCTTGAAGTATGTGAAACATAAATCCTGCTGAAATAGCCTCTGACCACATCTGTTCTTACACAGAACTCACCACTCAGAAGTCCCTTACAAAGACTGATGTTGTTTCATTAATCCTGAAATCTCTGAAAGTTGCTGTGAGTTGTTCAGGGCTGAGCAAATGCATAAATTTGGACCACACAAAGCCAAAAACACTTTGAGATTTCCTTCAAGTAAATCTCCCCTTAGCAACTTAGATTGAAAGAAAATATTAGTTTTTAATGGCATGAGAAGAGTTAACAAAGACGAGTGGCAATCAAACACAGACTGTACACAGCAAAGACAAAATGCTCATCGGCCTCTTTGCCTCTTTTGCAGGACTTCTTTCTGCCAAAACTACATGTTTGAACAGAGTAAGGTGTAGAACTGTATTCTTGTTGCTCCTTGTACTATAAACACTGGAAAATAAATACTGTGTCTTTTCTGCTTCTCCCTTACATTTCCTTCCTGTGCCATTTCTTTCCCCCCTGACCGCTCACTGCAACGTTCCCCTTATCCATGGACCAGCAGAAGATCCAGGCAGCATGCTGGGATTCCAAACCCCAGGTCTCAGCACTAGAATTCCCCAAATGAACAAACCCAACTGGCTTCAACCACTCCCTATCCAAGTGCTTTTTCCAGTGGGTTCACCTTCCCACCAGCTGTGTTTCATCCGACTCTCCCATTATCCTCAACTTCTTAACATCCTGCAGGTATTTAAAAAAAAAAAACAACAAACACATTTAACACATCTCCCCATGGCATAAGCAATGATATTTAAATTTAAAAACCCCAAACCACAGCTCTGCAGGGATTCTGAAATCATGCTGAAAGATTTCAAGCCAAGGCTTTTTACGTGTAGCCCTATTGGCCATGTTTCCCTCAACAAAGAATTGTGTTTTCAAACACTGATGGGCTAAAACTTCTCTAAAGAAATCTATGCAAGGTAAATGTATGCTCAAGAAATTTAAGACTTGCCTATAAGAAAATTCTCTATGCTAATTCTCAGACTTTTTTTTTTTTAAGTGACATTTCAAATAGAATTCAGTCCTTATTTCTGAAGGAAGTAAAAGGGGCTACAAGAAGGCCTTTGGATAAGGGACTGGAGTGACAGTACAAGGGGGAATGGCTTCAGACTGACAGAGAGCAGGTTTAGATTAGATACTAGAAATAAATCCTTCCCTGGGAGGGTGGGCAGGCCCTGGCACAGGCTGGGTAGAGAAGCTGTGGCTGCCCCATCCCTAGAAGTGTCCAAGGCCAGGTTGGATGGGGCTCGGACCAACCTGGCCTGGTGGAAGGTGTCCCTGTCCATAAAAGGGCACTGGAAGAAGATCATCTTTAAGGTCACTTCCAACCCAAACCATTCTAGTATTCCAGGACATCTAATTTCACTCACTTTCTTACTGTAAAGACTGGTTAATTTACCCAAAGTCCTAGGCTATTTACAGAGAGATCAAGGACATCTCTACAGTTTCCTGTATTTGTCATGCCATGATCAAGGAGATTACTCTGCTTCAAGTCATATCTCCATTTTTCCTAGAGACCGAAATTCATGGCTTCTGAGAAGTCCTGAGTGAGTGAGTGAAAAGAGACCCCTAAGTTTGGGCTAGAGTTGCCCAGCAAAGGACAATGGCACAGCCAGTCTACAACTTCTGCACAAGAGATGTGCTTGTGCCTGAACTGTCCCCTCCACAAACAGTGTTGCAGCCTC
This sequence comes from Formicarius rufipectus, assembly GCA_013399695.1. NCBI lineage: Eukaryota > Metazoa > Chordata > Aves > Passeriformes > Formicariidae > Formicarius > Formicarius rufipectus. Next base: position 583,283 of record VXAU01003931.1, on the reverse strand, counting down.
AGGAGATATGGGTAGCAGCCAGGGATTCACACCAAACTCTAATTCCCAAGAACAACCTTCCATTAAAGTTCACACACACTGACAAAATTGGCACTTGCACGAATTTTACCACATGTGGCTGAGGTTGTACCCTCCTGTCCTTGTCACAGCCCGGAGCAAAGAAGTTGTCCTGCTTAGGGAAGGTGGTTTCAGTCTCCAATAACTCACCTAATCAGTCCTAATTAGCCTGAGTCACTGAAGAGCCTTCTGCCCTATTAAAGATTCATGCCTTCAGATATGCCACTGCAGAAATTGTTTCCTGCTGAGGGAGTTTGTGATGTCTGCTCTGCAGAGGAGCAGCACCAAGAAGGGCACTTGCACCAGAAAGACATGAGGCTAATAAAATCAGTTCTTGAAATCTGAGACAGCCTCTTAAAAACAGTCACTGGGTATGCATGTAATCACAGTCTATAATTATTCTAATTTGCACAATTAAGAGCTGGATAAACACCATAAATTTAAATGGAGAACCCCAGGCACAGGCTGGTGTTGCTATTGCAATATTTTAAGATCCAAAATACCCAGCACAGCTGATGACAATTTCTGTAACCATGCAACCTTACTGAAATCCAGTCAGATACTTGCCACCAAACAAAAAGAATAAGAAGAAAACAATAAAATATTTTTTCCCTACACCTCATTAGCATGGTTTTCTTCTCAACCTCATCTTCTGGTGCAGGCACTACTGACACAACAGATTAGGTGCTCCTGAGATGCTCATCTCCTGCAAGATCCCCACTGCCCCCAACCTCCCGAGTTCAAGGGGATCCCATTCAGACAGACTGCTGCTGTTGCAGAGCCATCTAAGGCAGAAATCCCAGGGCAGGCTCAGGAGCAGCCTCCAAACACACATTCCTCAGGTTAACCATCTTCTCCATGGACAAAGGCTTCGGCACCTCCAGGCTGCCATCTCCCACCGGAGATGAAAGAGGCAACCACCAGCTCTCTGCCCACATTTCTCCTCCCAGGCACCCCAACCAACCCTTCTGTGACCAGTTATCTTCCCATCAGCAAGACGACATTTCTCCTACTCACCACTCCACGTCTTTGCCTGCACTAGCACCTTCCTCACCAGGCTTGCCATACTGGATTTTTTCCCCGTGTTGTCTAAACCTGCTCAGGACCAAAAAAGCAGGTGGGAGAGGTCAGAGAGGCCGCCTGCATCTTGTCCCTGCAGCTCCACCAGCGCCGTGGCTTCTGCTGGGGAGGCTGCTCAGCCTCTGGAGGAACCAGGCTGAACACACACACGTGCATGCACACGCACAGGAAGCTTGGGACTGAATCAGGATTAAAGGGACTGGCTTCCTCCTTCATGCTGCACCAGCCTGGCTGTAAACAAGCCCTGCACATTCGCCGAGCGAAGCCGAAAAGCCCAGCAGCGAAGGACAAAAGAAGGGAGTGGCTCCGGCAAGGAATAACTATTTTAAATCCACGAACATCTTCCCATCAGATTAAAACTAGCTTTTAAATTAGGCAGATTCTGAGGCCATTGTTGTGACAGGGGAACTCAAGACAAACAGGAGACGCTGCTTCCTCCTCTGGAGAGGTCTTCTGGATTTCCAGGACGAAGAGTCCCATAAGCGTTCCAAGCGCCTGGGCAAAAAGTGTTCCTGTTGCTCCAGGGCCAGAGGGCAGAGAAGGGGGAGACAGATGTAGAAATAAGCCCCAGAAGAGGCACAACCAGCTACAACTGCAGCACTCTGAAGGAGCAGTGGAAGGAGCTATGGAAAAGCAGGGGATGGATGCTGAGTTCCTGGCTGGGGCTACCAGCCTGCCCCACAAGCCAGCCCCCAACTCTCCAGGAACAAGTTTAGCCTGGCAGGAGGGTGTTTGTGTGCAGGAATTCAGCAGGAGCCAAACACATCCTCCCCAAATGTGTTTCACAAACAGCCTGTGGGTGCTCTGGGAGATCTCCACCTCACCACTCACAGCCTCAGGCTCCTTTAGTCTCCAGCGGGTTTTCCCCACTATTCCAAGGCATTTACCTCCGGGCAGCTCGCCTCTGAGCACACAGGACACACCACCAGCATGCACCAGACACACCACCAAACCCTTGTGCACAGGTCCAGAGGGCTCTAACATTTGCCCCACTGCTGGCAACAAAAGCTCTCTCGATGGAGAGGAGAGCGGGCAGCTCAAGTCTTCCTGACCTGAAGTGCTCCAAAGGAAGATGGTGATGATGGCTTTGACCACTCCACTGACTCCCCAGCAAATCTGTGCACTTGGCAAGCAGGATGTACAAAGGCACGCAGAGCCCACGAGAGAGCAGGCAGCAGCCACTTGTGCCCACCCACAGATGCCCTGCTGCAGGCTGTGCCAAGCTGGGTGGCTCTGGAGAGTGTCCCACCTGGGGTGTAAAGGGAGAGAGACACACACAGACACTGCCCATCTGCTCCACCCAGCAGCAGCTCGCCAAGCCTGCACGTCTGCTGTCATCAGGGAGATCTGTTGTCTCCAAGGATCCTTGGAAAAGAAAAGAGAGGATGGACAGGGAGGTTTAGGTCAATCCCAGCATCGAACAGTGACCATCCTCACCCTTGGCTCACACACACACATCTGCTTGCAGAAGGCCAGCAGCTGGAAAATGCAAGTCCAAAGGTGGATTTCTTCCCAGCTACTTGGGGTGGGAAAGGCTGAGATGTACCTGGGTTTGCAGCACTAGAAACTCTTCCTTGTCTCTGAAAGTACACCAGAGTTACAGTAGTTCTTGGTCTGGGACTGTCAGCAGGCAGCACCCCTATTGATAGCACTAGTGAAGCAGTGCCTGACCTCTGTGGTGTGGTAAAGGCTGAGTGAGGAGAAAGCCAACAGCTGGGCAATCCTTAGCCCCGAGATGGTAAGAAATGCCTCTCTGAAAGACCTGCCACTCCATGCCTTTCCAGACAAGTTCTTTATTTATCTTTCTGTCAAAGACCACTTGACTCATAAAAGACCCTTTATTGCATCCAAACTGAAGCACTGAAAGTGCTGCAACCATTCAAACACTTTCATTACCACCTTGCAAAGCTGCTACTAAAAGATACTCCATTTTTTCTTACTCAGTAAGGCAAAAGCATATTCCAGTCCTTCCCTCCTCTTTCCACCTTGTCTTTCAAGAAATGCAATTCTTACAAAAGTATCCCTTCAGGTAGCTGTGACATCAAGGGCTTTGGGGCCAGCAAAGAAACAGGGCTGCTCTCAGAATCAGAAAGGTCACAGGAATCTTTCCAGATATGCTGGCCAAGGTTCACAGCAACCCTGCATGTAAGAGCAGTCCAGCTGCAGAGAGGCAGGGGAGCACAGGGCAAGTTGGGTGCAAGCCCAGCAGCCTTGCGCTGATTGTGCTGAAGGGCTCCTTCTCCTCGGTCCACTGTCCAAGCCTGAGAAGCAACACTTGATTATGGAAGAACTGGGCACAGTTCAAACCTTCATTTCCATTTCACCGTGACCAAGTTGCTGGCTCATAAGAGTTTGACTGAGAAACCATCCCCTGTCTTTGCTCCCCTTCACTTGACTGGGTTTGGGTTGGAAGGGACATTAAAGCCCACCCAGTTCCAACCCCTGCCACAGGCAGGGACACCTCCCACTATCCCAGGCTGCTCCAAGCCCTGTCCAAACTGGGCTTGGACACTTCCAGGGATGGGGTAGCCACAGGGAAGGATTCCTTCCAAAAATCCCATCTAACCCTGCCCTCTTGTCAGCTGGAAGCCACTCCCTCTTGTCCTATCACTCCATGCCATTGTAAAAATTCTCTCCCCAGCTCTCCTGCAGTCCCTTTAGGTACCAGAAGGTCTCCTTGGAGCCTTCTCTACTCCAGGCTAAACAATCCCAACTCCTTCACCCTTTCTTCACAGAGGTGCTCCAGCCTCTTTTCCAGATCATCTTCACAGTCCTTCTCTGGACTTGCACCAAAAAGATCCACATCCTTCTTGTGGGGGAGGGTTTTGTGTAGTCCAGTATAGCAGCCAACTGTCTCAATACAAGTGTCTATGTGCACATTTACCAAAAGACATTCCCAATTTAATTCTTTAAGTGTAATGAAATCACTGCTATGATACGAAACATAAATCACTTCTGTAATACTCATCAGCCAAGGAAGGCTTCACATGAACACCCTCATCTCTGCCAAATACTGAAACAAATACCACATGAATACTGCCAGGGATTCCTTGGCAGGATGGTGGGATTGTCACTGAGAACCTCGGGAGACACTGCAAGACACCTCAAATTTGTATGTATGTACAGAGCAGTTACTTCAGGCAGAAGAGGCTCCTCAGCCTGGTTACAGAGGGGATTCCAGGCAGCAAAAGGAACAAGCCCCAGGATGAGATTGCTTGGGAGCAAGGGAGAGAAAACATTGCTGCTTCCAGCAGCAGCACTCTGAGGAATCACAGCCCCTCATGCTTCATAAAGGGAAAAATGTGACAGCAGCTCTGCTGCTTCTCACACCCCCCAAGGGGAAGAAAAATGGGATCTATTTAAGGTCCCATAGAAAGAGGAGCCTGGTCAGTTAACCCCTTGAAGAGGTTTTCTGGGATAAACCAACACACAGAGATGGGAATTAGGAGAATGGAGAGCAGCACACAGGCTTCACACCAGCAAAGCTGTGCTCAAACTCTTCCACTTTCAACCCTACTTCCCCAATGTTTGGGTCTTTCACCTGTTACACGCTAAATTGAACAGTGTGTTTTACACTTCTGTGGTAAAAGCACATTACAGCTCCTCACCTGGCTCCAGAAACACATGGAGTCATGCAATTTCCTGAGCCGAGTCCAGGTTTACAGCTCTCCTGGGAGCTAAAACTTACAATCTTCAAAGGTTTACTACTTTAAAGTTTCACCAGCAGCACCTTAAATCTGGGCACCCCCCCCTGCCCTTGCTTGCCATGTGATTATGGAAAGCCATAGTAAAAGCTTGTTCCTAACAAACATGTAAGGTCAGTCATATTTTGAATGTTACATAGAAACATGGTAATTAGAACTTTTGCTTTAATTACAAATACACTCAAACCCAGAGAAATTATCAGCTTAGGTAGTTAGGAATGCAGGATGTATTTTAAGCTTGGGATCCCACATGTTTATGATACACGATTCTGGACCAAGACAGAAAGAGGGTGTCGTGATTTCAGGTCACGTTTGTTCTAAGGATCCACTAGCACCTCTGATTTTATAGGCTTTACCAAAAAGGAAGGACATCCTCTCTCCACCCTTAAATACAGCTGCTTCTACAGACCCTCAAAAAGGAGAAGAAAAAAAGAAACCAGTTGACACCCAGCACAGTGACCTGATGTTTTCCACGCATTTGCCCTCTGATAAGCACAAAATGCCTTCTGCTGGGCGTTTTCCCTGTTAACCTTCCTGAGCAAAAACATTAATGCTCGGGAGAAAACAGGACCTAATGCAGCGGGTAATGATACTAAATATAAGCAGTGAGTCAAATCACTTTGTTTCTCAGGCATTCAGCTCAACAAGCAGTTTCACAAGTTCAGAAACGCAGGCCCTAGAACAGCTGATCATTCCTCATTTTTATGGAGGAGTTTTTTGGGGGGGATTAAGTGAAAAGTATTCTTAGAAATAGAGTTCCACAGAACTCAGTGAAACAGATGCAATCCAGCAACTTTTTATAGCAGCTGTTACTATCAAACAAAGCTCATGCCCAATGACCATCTAACAAACATTATTACAACTGGCCTGAGTAAAGAGAAAGGAGAGAGAGAAGAAAGCACACAGGGCTGGGAGCATTCAGGACACTGTTGTGATTCCTTTCACATTGCTCCTACCACAGCTTTGGCAGCAAAACCAGGGAATCATGGCATGGACAGGTTAACATGGCTCAGATGGCCATGCAATGGGGAATCTGCTCCCCAACCCCTCCAGCTCCAGCAGAAGGACAAGGAAAGTCCAGTGTTCAAGTGAAGCCAAGCCTTCAGGATGCCACGGTGACAGGGAGCAGCAGGAGGTGCTTCCCACTGTGCAAAGGACAGCAGGAGGCTGCTTTTGAGACAGAGAACACACACCTGTCAAACAGAAGAGAATAAATATCTAATGGACAAGTCATGGAGGAAATGAAGGATGCATTGATAGATGCAATCATTTTCAGTATTTGCACAGTCTGCATTCAAAGATCCTCTTGGAAAAAAAAAACAAACCAAACACAAAACCAAAACACCAACAACAAAAGCCAAAACGCACCACAGATCAAAGGCCTCTATTATTTAAAAAAAATAGTAAGTTATTTATGTAAAGTTCACCTCTACAGATAATCACCAATGCCCTATCTCTCTCTGCCCTGTAAATTGTGTCCAAACTGGAAAAAAAACATCTACCTGGAAAACAACTCAACAAACTCAAACCTTTTCAGTACCACGTCTCTCTGCACATTAACTAGGAATTAAGACAACCAAAGAAAAGAGCACTGAGACTACATGGGAGATCACCATAAGTTTGTGTCCAGAGACAGTCTTTATTTGGGAGCAGAAGTATATTTATTTTCTATGTTTAAATGCCAATAGCAGGTTCGTGTCTCTGGTTTGTTTTGCTTTAGCAAAACTTAAACCACAGGGAAATGATCATTAAGTATCCCAACTAAATCTACCCTTCCTCAGCCTAAAGCCATGCCCCCTGATTCTGTCAGCAGCTACAGGTGGTGGCAAAACCAAAGAGGCAGTTTGCTACTGGCTGTAATTGTGTGTTCTACCTCCATACAACACCTGCAAGGACATGGCAAAAAAATCCCTCCCAAAATACCATCTATGCAGTGACAGGTGTATCTCACCTCTTACACAACATTCTCAATGAAGAAATTCAGTTTGCTGGAGTTCATCCAGTATTTTAAGGTGTACTCAAAAAAAGAAGAGAAAAAAAAAAAGTGTGGTTTTAATTTCTGTCAACAAAAGGCTCTAATAAGGAAGAATTTGCAGGCAAATCTCTCCCATTGCCCTCCCTCCCTTGGGAGAGACAATTTTCTGCATAAACATGAAAGGAAAGACATACCAAGTGTTGCTTTTGAGACAGACAAAAAAATTTAAAAAAAAAGAAAACAAAAATATGAAAAGCTAAACTCACAGGATGGGAAATCTGACCCTAAAGAGCTGCACAGGGGACTCCACTGCCAGTCAAGAGGGAAAGCCTTTGTGGCTGCCACGCAGCCCTGTGTGCCAGCCTGGCACATCCCAGCCACAAGCAGCTTTCAACAGCCTCACTGCCTCCCTTAACTGTGGAGTGGATAGCCCAGCACCCAGACAAGCAGGAAAGTCACTGGAAAACCAACAACAAACAGCCAGTGGCTCATTCTGCACATTCAGGGGCTTTTAAAGGGAATGAACTACTACGGGGTCACAGCTTCCCAATCAAACCACAGTATGAAGGATGAAAGAGAGGAAAGAAGGGAAAGGGGAAGTCAGGGAGGCTGAGGATGGGAAGCTAAAATTAGATGAGGTATCTACATCAGATTAAATGGTATGAAAACAGAAGAAATGTGCATTTGGGTTAGTGTTCACATACTCACACGGTCCCTCCCCATGACTGCAGTTCTTAGCCCAGTGTAAAAAGATCTACAGAAACTGGAAATGGACAAGGCATCACTCCAGAAAAAGAATTTTGTACAAGACACAAGAGTGTATTTCTAGAAGCACATTCAGCACAGGGAGGAAATGCTGCTGCACCTGCACAACATCCATCTCACTTCTGATCGCTGTTACCACAGGACTGTTCCCAGTTCTTGCCACTGGCTCTGCTGAGAGGTGAGGTGAGTGATTCTGTTGTCAGCACTAGTACAAAGAAAAACACATCAGAGCTCAGCCTCCCCCACACCTCTTGTGTCAGAGGAGGATTTCCAGCCAAAAGGTGCTAGAAAGACAAAAGAACAAGTGTCTCCTCACACAGTTTAGTTGCCCATGTGCTGCAGGAAGGGTCCATAATTCATTAGCATGCTAATAAATTTCCTATTTTATTGTAGGGTACTGCCAAGGTAAAACAATGAAACACAGCTACTATATTAGTGAACTACCTTATCTTTATAAATAACAAAACATGCAGTTAACAGACAGTAATTGCAGCTTTGGCTGCTCTGCCAAGTAGAAGAGACTCTAAGGTATCCATTTCCCTCTGTCTCAGTCACCCCCTGGTGATATCAAATTTACTCAGTGCAGCTCTACTGGTAATTCTGGAAGCCTGGAATAGGTTTATTACAGGTGACAATATGATAAGAGAAGGATGCAGATATTAATCTTTAACATAAAGGTTTTCTTTACCAAGAAGGTCAGGCAACCAAGACAACCCTTTAAAAAAACCAACCAAACGAACAAAAACAAAACAAACAAACAAAAACAACAAAAACAAACAAAAAACCCCCACACACCTTTCTTTAACACAGAACAATTGTTCTCCTTCTCATCTGCTGAAAACAGTTCTTAAAATACTAAAATACTCCCCTAAGTCTTAAGTCCAAATACTAAAAATGCAAGAGGTTTAAGCCCCTTCTGCCTCCTCAGCTTGTCACCTTTCCAGGAAACTGCACCCTTGAGACAGCTCATGGCCACCAGTTTGTCCCCTCCAAAAGTAAGGAGTCCTACACTGAGTGCATCCCACCAGCTGATTCAAGTCCCTCCTCAGTCCCAAAGCATTCCTCTAACCACCCATCCCAGGACTACTGAGCTCCAGAACCAGTACAAGAGGAGAAAAAATTCAGGTGGCAGCAAGCTGTGATACTGGTAAAGGGGTGTTATGGAACTGCTCCTGCAGACAAGAAGCAGAACCAACCCCAAAAAGCATCATGGACTTGAAGGGGACAGTGCAGAGCCACCCTCCACCTGGAGAGATCCTCCAAGTAGGAATTTAGTGTGGGAAGCCAGACTGCAGAGGTCCTCCTTGAGAACAGCAACTGAAATTGGCTGGTGCCTCTCCTTCCCAGGATCTCCCTCTTCCACCGCCGCAGACCAGACACGTCTAATGGCTGTGAGTGCAGATGAGATGGCAGCTTTGCTGTTGGCAGACAGCTGCCAGAAACCCCCTCTTAACCCCTGAACTGGAGCACATTCCTAAGGCAAACAGAGGGGTTTAGAACCACATGAGAATCTCCTCATTTGCTTTCCAAAAATCACCCTAAAAGCCCATGGAAATCCAGGGGCAGAGGAGAGCGCTCTCCCTGGTAAAACCTCAAAGGAACATTTGGATCCCATGTCATCCTGGGAATCAGCACTGCCCTCTTGGAAAACTCAGGGCTTTACAGGCTGGCTGGTGAAAGGCTGAATGCACAGCTTAATGAAGCAATTGTTTTTCCTCCAGCAGAACAGGAGGGCAGTTGTTAATTGTCTCACACAACTCTTCCTCATTGGTTTCCCCAATGAGATCTTTACCTGAGCACACAACCCCTTCCGCCACGGGGCAGGCAGTTGTACCTCACAGTAGGTGACAGGGGGGAAAAAAGGCTACAAGACACAGTAGCCCCCAAAAGCAGATCACATCTTCATACCAGATTCCAGCCATGCTATTAGATGAAAATCTGGACTTTTCTCCTCCTTTATGCTTGTAGTCCTGGGCTTTTGTTTGAACTGCAATTAGAGGCTACCAAGCAAGAAGAACCACCACCTACCTTCCTCTTTCCTCATCTTCATGTTTGTCTGGAGGGGGTAAAAGCAAGGAGGTGCTAATTTTACTGCAGAAATTAGCAATATGTGGAAACATGAGCAACAGTTGCCTTTGTTTAGTGAAGCAGAGTGGACCCAACCACTTTTTGCTTTCCTGCGAGTGTAACTGAGTCAACACTGGGCTGAAAGACCTCAGGGTGCAGATGATGTTATGCCAAAGGTGCTCAGGTTTTTCTAGGAGGGGAGCAAGTCAGACATTTGACAGGCTCTTGGACTGCAACCAGTGGAAGCAACAGGGAGCCAAAAATTCAGTTCCCAAGAGATAAGCCTTCTCCGCTGGCATAAAATAGCTCAGGGTACCATTTTCATGCAAGGCAAAAGGCACTCTGGCCCCCAAAGCCTGGTTTCAAATGCTGACTCACCACTGGCATGTCAATAACCAGCTAGAACCACCTGTGCAAAATAGTCCTATGTAAAATGATTGTTCTAAGGGAGCAGGGGTAGGGGGAGTGATACCCACAAACCCTCTCGTGCTTTTACCCTCCTGAATGAAGGACAAACTTGGAAGCTGAGTGAGGGGACAGTAGAGATTGTGCCCTTGGGACAGAGAGAAAAGAAGGCTTGGCCTCCTAGTGGCAGCTGCTGCAAACCTTTCTAATTCTCCCAGGGGCTGAGAAAGAGCTCAGGTAAAAGATATCCTAAAGAACATCACTATCCAAAGGATAAGAATTTCAATCTAAAAATGAGAAAGATGGCACCACTGCTGCACGTGGGACAGCAGTAAGGAAGGGAAGCACACAGACTAAAGAGACAGGGTGAGAAATACCATGAACTACAGAAGGAGGACATAAGAGAGGAGGAAGACAAGAAGAAATAAAGCCAGACTGGTTGTTTTGGGAGTGGGAGAATAGATGAAATATAGGAAGTGCCACAGCCAAGTGCATATTACTGTTTCTTTCCTATAAAACCACAGGGGACAAGATCGTACAGGTATTTTCCACCTCAGCTAATGAGCACATATGCCCAGGCCTAGCAAGTGCCAGGTGTATTTTTCCAATGACTTGAGGAAATGCTTGTATTAAATTAAAAATAAAAGGGGACGCTCAGTTAATCTGCTCTGCAACCTGAGCCCCCCTTATAAATGGCAGTGGTTGGAGACAATGAGGAATTGCTGGATTACAGAGCCCTCTGCAATGCAGAGCAACAGCTGAGGGGAAAAGTTGGAACACCACCAGCGGCCTTCAGAATGCCAAATGAAGTTTGCTTGCACAGTTGTTGCTAATAAAAACCACAAAGCCTTCCTCTCTGTGTCTGCACTGTCTCGTTCACCCCTCTCCATAACGCTGCAATACAAGTGCAACCACAGAAAGACCCCAGGGGGACAAAAATCCTGTCCCCAGGATTGCCCAGAGCCAGGAGAGTGGAGCAGCAATGTGGTGAAGCCCGTGCCCGATGCAGACGGGAGTTGTCACTCCAGCTCATCCCAGCAGGAGAGGCACTTCCAAGAGGGGTCGTGTCAAGCCAATGATGTCACGACACACAATCAGACAGGGAAATATTTTCCTACTGTCTCACGGATAAACGGAACTTGCTGATATTTATTGAAAGGTCTCTTGGGAGCTACAAAACTGTTTTTTCCACTTTCTAAGGGTGTAAACTGCCCCCCTCCCACCCCGCCAGGCGCGAAGGGCTGTCCTGTGATTCCCAGACAGCGAATGGGAAGGGATAACGTGCCCTGAGCTCCAGAAGCTGCTCTGTCAGAGCTCGGTAATTACATGAACGAGCTGATCTATTAACAATGAGTCTAAATACAGCCCCCCAAGGGGCTACAACTCAATCAATGGCATTTTGAAAGGCGCGTTCTGCTGCGAGGGCAGAAGGGAAGAGCAGCCGTGTGGTTCCCAAGCAGTGAGGAATTACCTACTTATCGAATAATAGATTGTGCTATTATAAAAAAAAAGGCATTACACCACCAGGAACTTCATCTCACACGGGCCACATTTCGAAGTACATCAGTTAACTCTAATTTGCCTTTATATAGCAGATTAGCAATAGAAATTCTCAGCGTGCCTCTAAATCGAAGGGTTTCCCAACGGCATTAGCAAAGCAAAAAATCACAGCCCTGCACTTCCTAAGAGTTTTATTGTTGTGAAAATGGTTCTGACTTCAGAAGGGAGCTTCTCCTGCAGTAAGGGAGATGTGTCAGGGAATTAGTCAGCCCTTTGACAGAGCCCCACCAGCCATCCTCCTCCACACGAGGAGAATCACTACTGCAGCACAAAGCATTTTGTGGAGCAAACTGATCCCAAGAGCCCCCTAATAAAATTCTGTTGTAGCCTAAAGAGTCATCTTTCAAAGCAAGATGTGCTCCTGGCTGTTTTCTTGTGTAAACGACACTGTAAAACAGATATTTACCTTCACAGGTCAAGTTTACTCAATCACAAAACATGTGTTTTCCACAATTTCAGATTATTTCGACTTTGCCACAGTCCTACACTTAAAGACTGTGATACTGGAGGAAAAAGAAGATTTGGGGAAATACTTAACTCTGCTGAAGAATACCACACTCTCTCATTTTTGCAAGTAGCCACTATAGATATCATCAAATCCAGGCATGGCTCTCACCCTTGTTTAAACACTCTATGGCATGACATGCTGCTCCTCACAAAACAACAGCCCTACTTTCATCCTGGACATGTTATATGGATTGTTCTGGTTTTTTAACAGTGGTTAGAAAAAAAAAGGAAATGCTTCTCCGTTATTCACCTCTCCTCATTACAACACAGAGAAAGAAAAAAAGCACCCAGCAGGAGCTGCTCTATATGACATGCAACTCAGCACACAGGAAAAGCCCTTTAAAGAGGAGGATTATTTGCATGTTAGCAGAGCCCCAGAAGTCACAGAGCAAACACAAAGAAGGCTGCACAGTCAGAGATGTGATGCTGCATTCCTTAGAAATACTATCATTTTATTACACTCCTCTTCAAGGAATTAGGCAAAGCTGCAGCTCTTGTGAAGATGAACAAAAGGAAAAAGGGATAAAGAAATGAAGGTGTGGCAAACCATAGTCAAAACCAGTATTATTCACATAGACACTCCCATAAACAAACATGCTTTGTTGCTTGCTTTTTGTTTTGCATCTTTGACATACTTGTCTGCTTGTGTTTGTGCATATGTTTGGTTTTTGTCTTAAAAAAAAAAAAAGAGAAAACTGCACACAGCTTGGACTGTGCCTCTGAAAGTGCAATTCTGTATGATCAGGGAACAGCCACAGGCCAAGTCAGCAACTTCCAACACAGCTGGCATCAGGGATTCCACACACTATGGTCCTTTTGTTAGCAGAGCTGAGGGATGGCAAATACTTCTCTCATTTGACCAGCACATATTGCACTACCATGCTTGGATTTTATGCAGTCTGAGCTTTTGTCTGAAATAGAGAGGAAGCTTTTAAAGTTTCTAGTTTTATATTTCCAAACCCTGGTCCACTGCAGCAGACAACCTGAAATGATTGCTCTGATAAGATGTTAATGTTCTAAATTTTCTCTCATCAGGTTTGTAGTAAAGCAGAGTATTTGAATTATAATTAATTTTTTTAAATCAACCATTTCAGTCAGAATTCCTCCTAAAGAAAAGCCACACAACAGCACATTTCAAAGATTAGACACAAAAGAAGTAGCAGTGGATCTTAAAGGGAAACCTTCTAAGTGAGCAATGCTGATGGCAAATGAAAACCAAAGTTTAAAGAAAATTGTTGCCCTACACTGTCAAGGGTTACTTTATGTAAACTTGCATCAGTAAGGGAACTGCTGAAATGCCAATGCTGGGCTGGTGCTCACACCCCACCAGGTCCCAGTGCAGCAGGTGCTGGCAAAGGAAGCAGCTCACACTCCATTCCTTTGTGTTTTCAGGGGGGAAACCCACCCCAAAATCCCTTCCTTTCTAACACACTCAAGTGTCAATTAGTGTTTGGAGTAAATAAAATCATAAACACAAAGACCACTCCTTATGCTGCTGAGAAAGACCATCTCCACACGCAGTGACTTGGCACAAGAAGCCACAACCATAAATTACTCTTATTAAATGTGATTTTACCTTCAGTTACACTGCACCACCAGCCAGGGTTCTTTGGGAGGCCAGTGCTCCAAGAGCCCAGACACTCTGAGGCTTTTCTCCTGCATAACACAGTCCTCAGGCTTTCCACCAGTCATCCTTGGGCCAAGGCCAGCTGTTTCCTTCAGCATTTCTCCAAGAGGAACATTCAAACTACACTTCCACCAGAGACACTTTAGACTCCATCCATGGGTAAAAGTCACCAAACAGGACATAGGCGTGCATGAGCATCTACCCAGAAACCTCCTGGGACTGCTGCCAGTAGAGAAATGATCATAAAACCAGGTTTATCCAGCAAGAAAAATGATATCACTTCTGCAGGAAGCCTTCTTGCCCTGTCTGCTCTCTAGGCACTAAATCTAGACTTGATTTAAGGCACAAGACTGACTCCTGCATAAAGTGAATTAGGAGAATCTCATCTTGAAAACTCAAAAGGAAATTTAAGACAGCTGTGAGCACGAGTGTAAAACAATGAGGAGGAGGAAGGGAAAGGGATATGAACATTTCTCTGAGGCTCAATATTGAGGCAACTGTCGAGGGAGGTTCTCCTTCAGAGCAATCCCTCCCCAGTGCAGAGGAACACTTCAAAGCTAAGCTACCCCTCACTGCAATTCTTCAATTAAACTGGAGCAGATACTTCGAAAAGAGCTTCAAATTATAGAGATGGGACCTGAAGGCTCCTTGTAAAATTACTGTATTTAGATAATCAATGAAATAATAAAGACTGGAGAAGAAGTGTCAAGAGCAGCACAAATATCCCACTTTCAGGGGGGAAAAAAAAAAAGGACACAAAAAAAGACACCCATAATAAAAAATAAAAAAGGTACCAAAAAACTACCAAACCCCACACTTTAGCCTTCAGAAGTCAACCTTCTGCCTACCCAGAAACAATAGGGCTGTGTTCTCTTTGTGCTCCCAAGATGTTTTATTTCAGCCACCACACCCAGTTCTGGGAAGGGCACCCGATAGCCGCTGATTTGTTTGCAAGATGGTGCAAGGTGAAGTCAAAGTTACTGTGCCTATATCCTGTTTAATTTTTTTTTATTATTTTTTTTTTCATTTCACACCAGTGAATGTGCAGAAAAAAAATCACTCATAGGCTAAAAGGAAAAGGGTGGATGGAGGATAGAGGTGGGAAGTTATCCTGGCCAAACCATGGATTAAATCCCAAAGTGATGCTGCAAAGGAGTGTGGCAGAGCTCACAAAGAGCCCTAGGCAACAGAGATGGAGCAGAGCCCCTCGGGCTCCGGGTGCTCTCCCAGCTCCCAGGGCACAGGCTGGGGCAGCCCAGGGCACAGCACCTCACCAGCTCAGCCTTCATTGGCACAGGCTTCAGAGCCAGGAAGAATTTTTCCCCGCTCCCTGGACATTTGGGGCCCAATCTTTGCAAAAAACAAAAATCAACAACAGACACAGAACTCTTCTTTGGGAAGGAACAAGTCAAAAACCAGATTGGTTTTGCATATAATACCCTCAGCTTGTTTTCACTGATGACCCAGGTAAATTATTCCAGTCCACACTAAATCAAAACAAAGCAGCTCGTGCATCGCAGGGAGGGTGTATCTGTAATACTTTAAGTCGTACATCACATGGCACATCAGAACCCTTAACCAAGACAGAGGACAAGCAGGTAAGTTGTTACAAGTCTGTTGTGTTGTGATCACCAGGCTGGCCACAGCCAGAACAATAAAAGGATTTCAGCCAAACGAGCATTACTTCCTCCAGACCGTCTCTTAAAAATGAAACCCTGTAAAGATAACAGCAGTCATGCTCAGAGCTAATTATAGCAGGGATGTTATAGGGGCTAAAAAACGCTAAAAAGAAGTGGTGGGAAAGGAAGGAAGATAGTTTAAAGGGAAAAATAAACCCAACAGGGAATGATAAACATGTCATGTGTCTAACACACTTGGCCTTCATGTGCTGCTCGCAGGGAGAGGGAAGGTAGGAAGTACACAAGGTGTGTGGACAACCAAGGTCCCAAACCCTGAGAAACACTCAGAGACAGACTGAAGGCCCACAGACACTGCAAGAAAACTACTGATGTATGAACGATGTGCAAATGAAGCAGAAAAATGAAGACAAGATTCTCACCCTGTTTTTATTCCAGCTGAGAGCACAAGGGAAGACCCACCTTGCTCCATGCACCAGACCCTCAAAGCCCAGCCTGGACAGAACACAGGTACTGGGCCACTGCATTTTGGGCTAAAGGAGCAGGTTGCACTCAGGAGAGATTTTAGCAACAGAATTGTAAACCTGAAGAAATCCCAAAGCCAGCAAGCCCCACAAGGGGAGCAGAACGTGCTTGCCAGGCTCCCCGAGCAGCTGAGGAAGAATCTCATTTTCATGTTTAATCTGCACTTGCATTTTCTTCCTGTATGATTTTCTTTCCAACTCTATAATCAAACATTTAGAAGCTACTTTGACAGCACACATACCACTTTTTCCTTCTATTCCTAAACTTTGGCTAGTAAACAGGTGATCCAACAAAGGGCAGACTACTCATTTCTTCGGGAGTGGCAAATCAATGAATGGAGACAAATTCACAGCAGCCTTTGCCCAGCACTATACCAGGTTAGCACCTTTCCTTCTAGCAGGGTTGGTTGGCTGTGCCTGGGGCTGAATCTTTGGGGAGCCACCTCCTTCTCAGATTAGCGAGTGTGAGAGCAAAAAAATATCCAGAGTAAAATACGAGAAGCCTCTAATTAGTGAAGCTTTCCAATGCAGCAGGGCATGTGCATAAATTGACTTAAAACACTGACCTACAGTCTTAAACCCACCAGAGGATCCAGTGCAGGTTGGGGGGTGCAGAGGGATCCAGCAGCATGAAATGACCATGGAAATGCCTGATGTCTCCCTGCCCTCTCCCAAAAATCATAGGATCATTAAGACTGGGGAAAAAAAAGTGCTATTTTTTCCTGCACATGCAAGTGGCTGTGAATTCACAACTGCTCAAACCCACACACGCTAAGAACTGTCCTTATTTAAAAGTTTCCTTGCAGTTGCTACAAGCCAGAAATAAAGTAGATGAAAAAGTATTGCAAAAAGCACTGCAATGTGAAAAATTGTCAGCAGAAAAACTGGAAGGTTACAGGAAAGGTTTCATGGTTATTCCTGCTGGTTACACTGGAGGATGATTTCCTCCCCACTATTCATAAAATCAACATGTAAAAATGGGAAAATAAAAGTTTCCCTGTTTGTGAAATCAGCAGAAATACCAGGGACTGTAATCTGAAGAGAAGTTCAGCTCTGCGCTAGGCAGGCTAAAAAAAGCAGTGGGTTTGGATCACTGAGGACGCCTAATCCAATGGTACAGCACTCAAACAAATCTGTGTCCCCAGGCTGCAGCACATCATCATTCCTTATATTCCCCGTGGGAAAAGGAGTGGGGATAGGCATTCAATCACAAAAACAAACCCCAAAATTCAACAGACAGCAGAAATTAAGGAAAAAAAATAATTTATAAACATGTCCTTTATAGAGACACAGCAGTGCTGGCTCTCCTCTGGGCTGGAAGTCAAGCTGGAAGTCAATTTTCCCTGCACTTTGTCTCACACAGCAGGTGCAGCCAGAAGGGCTATTGCTACAAGTCCATGATAAAATGCCATTTATCCCTGCAAATACTAATATTCATCAATTCTTCTTGCAGATAAAACAATAAATGTTTGCTTCCACAAATGAAGGGAATGTTATTTAAACCATGATACTGCTCTAGTAAATCTGAGACAGATGGGCCAGGATTCAGGGGCAACTGAAGTTGCTGTGTTGCTGATAAGGGAATTAGAGTGACAGAAAGCTTCTTGCTGGGGAATGGGAGATCTGGTAGATCTGCTTTTGCTTCATGAAGGCAAATGTTCTACAAATACACTATTGAAGAGGCCAGTGAGCCAGAACAGTTTGGAGGTAGTGGGTCAATCCTAAGAGGGGGCACCCAAATATCCAGGTAATTGCTCCACCAAGTACCATGCACAGAGGTCTGGCAGGTCACTGCATGCAGAACTCATTCCAATTTTTGAAGTATCCTGCTCCTCTCTCAGTGTCTAGAAACAGCGAGTGGGGAGAAGGAAGAAAGTGGGAGAGAAAATACCCCAATCTCTCAGATCACAAACAGAAGAAATAAAGGGAACATATTCCAAGTTTAATTTGAAGCATATTTTTCTTCAGCATATTAACAGTGACACAGAGTGTCTATGATCTACTGACAGCAGGCAGACAGAGCAACTAAAGCTTTTCCATCTCATTTAATTAAAATACTATTGAAACGAAGAGAGGATTCACAAGTGCTGTACCTCTACCTCCAATTTGGCTTAAGGTTAGTTAAGTTTGGTGGGGTTTTTTTTGATCCAGCAAAGAAAGAGTCAAAGGTGTTGACAGAAAAGTGGACCTGGTACTCTGTGACCAGGGAAGCAAAATTCATCCCCTTCAGCAAATGTTGACAGAGCCATTACTCAGGCAAAGCTTCAGATAAGTCACCACTGAAGTCCTGAGCCCCGACATAATGCAGGGGTCCCTGCTCTTGGTTCATTTCCCACAGCTGATAACACACCAGGGGAAAGAAAAAAGTCAGAAAATAAAGACAAAAGGGCAAGCCTGGATACACCATTGCTACAGAAAGTAGAGGCACACAAGCTGTAATAAGATGATGTTAAAAACCTGGCATTTTTCTAATGGTCCTGATTATTTTGATGATGCTGTCTGAAGGAAGGATCAGGTTAACAAGGCTGCAGGGCAAAAATGAAGACATGAAGACACCAATCACACATATATGAACTGAGGCAGCTGCCAAGTTACTTAAAATGTTTAACTGAACATGCAAAACTCTGGTAAAATTTAACCTGAGTAACCAGGTTTACTGAACAGAATCTGTACAACTTCAGGCACAGCAGATGCTGCCCATCTTCCTCCCGTCACACTGTCAGTCTGCTCACTGATTTTGCACCTTCAAAACTCAGCAGCGGGGATCAGATCCTGCTGAACTTCTAACAGGGCATTTTATTTTCCCCCTTGAGAAAAATCTTTGAGCACAATAACAAAGTAGTTCCTCTACTCTGCCTGTTTTAAGCATCATCACCCTGTGAACATCAGCCTGCTGAGAATAATAACATTAGTGTTACTAAAGACTTAGAGCCTGTGAGAAGAGACACAACCCTTTTTTTTGGATGTATTTGGAGTAAATGAGGAGGAGGCTGAGATACTGCAAGTTGAAACAGAGGACAGAAAAAGCATGGGATGAGTATGTGCTGCATAGCTTAAAATAAGGAAAAAATTTACTTCCTGATGCTCAAACTTCGAATCCAAGCAGAAGAAAAAAAAAAAAAGTCTAATTCCAACAAGAAATGCAGGTCAAAAGTACTGAAATCAACAACTTAACATTTGAGATGGTGAAAAATAAACATATTATTATTGATGTTCAGAGGGTCAACAGGCAGCAGTATCTTCCTATACCTCGTGTTAGAAACAGGGCAAGTTTAAAAGGCCATAATATTTCTATGTATTTTTGCCTTCACTGATTCTACAAGACAAAATTACAACTAAAATAGAATGGAAAACCAACTAACAGCTCATGCTTAGCAGAACAACCTTCTGAACCTGCTCTGGTCACATCCCCTGACTCGATAGTTGGTGTGACAGGGCAGAACCAAACGAGCTGGGCGTCTTCACAGAAGTACCACCTCTCCTGCTTTATCTCTGCCTTCCTCAAACACTTTCAAAAAACCAAAACGTTACCTAAAATGCAAGTGGGAGAAGCATTTCATCTTTACAGCAAAACCTGTTTCTTCTGGTCTTATCATTAGAGGTGCTTTTAGCTCCTATCTCCCATCTTTACTACTCGTATCCATACTGAGGGTGAAACACTTTCAAAGCGTGTAGCAGGTCACGGGCTGTTTTCTTCCTACATTTTTTTCCCAAAGTTTCTTAGAAACAGTTTCTTCCTGCAGAAATGAACATGTTCCTCTGCACCAGAGTGAAATTCCAAAGCCTTTGTTTACTGCCTCATTTGCACACCATCCTGCTCCACCTCCCCTTTTAAAACAGTGCAGTTCGGGGAGGGCACGATTTCTTGACAGGCTGTCCCTGGAAAAGCCTCACAACAGGAATATTACTGTCACTTACCAGCAACCAGGGAGCTTCAAAAAAGGAAAAAAAAAACCCAACCAAATCAAAGCATATCTAGACTTGGCTGTCTCTCCTCAGTACCAGCAGATGTGTGACACTTCTGCAGTGATTACATTTTATACTTGCATTACAGAGGTTTTGTTAGGAGGTTTTGACAGCTATTAAATTCTCCTCCTGCGGTTTTCTTAGGTCAGGAAATTTAGCTGCTCCATTTGATCCATCTTGCTTTGAAAACAGATGTCCCACCCCCACAGCCTAAAAAGCAGGGCCAAGCAAAGGATGAGGTGGTGAGGGGGAAGAGACAGGTGACAAAAATCAGTGTTACACACCAGCACTGATGATCAGGACGATATTGTGCTGGGAGATTTTACTTGGGTTTCAAATGCTTCCCAGACACAGCTCTCAGATCTCTCAGCCAACATGCTCCAGCTCCTCTACTCACTGACAACAAGCTTGGCAGAGTGTGAGACAAAATGACACTTGAGCAAGAGGACAAATACTCAGAGTTGCTGATGGGGAAGAAACTCAGGAAGCAGGAGTGTTGGAGTCATCCCAGACAACATTCTGAACATGAGATTGTTGCGGAAAACTGAGCCAGTAACGAGGAAAGGTTTTGGATGGAAGCAAAGGATCCCAGTACAAGTATGTTATGACCATGCCTAGAGCAGTATGATATTTTTTGACATTTCTGGTGCTCTCACAAACTGTCAGCGAATAAAAGCAACAGCAGAATGCTGAGCTGCAAGACTAAACCTATGTAGTGTGACAGACTGAAGCCTCACCAGCTTCAAGAAACCAGCAGTAGTTGTGGGTTAAAGAATCCTGGCACAGCTTGGGTTGGAAGGTACCTTAAAGCTCATCTTGTTCCAACCCTCTGCTATGGGCAGGGACACCTTCCACTATCCCAGGTTGCTCCAAGCCCCGTCCAACCTGGCCTTGGACACTCCCATGGATGGGGCAGCCACAGCTTCTCTGGGCAACCTGTGCCAGGGCCTGCCCACCCTCCCAGGGAGGAATTTCTTCTGAATACCCAAGATAAACCTACTCTTAGTTTGAAGATATTCTCCCTCGTCCCGTGCTTCCAGGCCCTTTTAAAAATTCTCTCTCCATCCTTCCTGTAAGTTCCCTTCAGGTACTGGAAGGTCATAATTATGTCACCCCAGGCTGAACAGTCCCACCTCTCCCAGCAGAGCTGCTCCAGCCCTCTGAATCATTTTGGTGCCTCCTCTGGACCTGCTCCAACAGCCCCATGTCCTTCCTGAGCTGGAGGCAGCACTGCACAGATCCCTAATCCCAACAAATCCTACTCTTTCTATATTCCCCCAACCTTTCAGTCACAGCATCAGCACAACACGAGGCTTCACTTATCATTGTCAGCAAATAACACACACCCCAAACAAAATGCTGCAAACAAAATTCGAGGTGTCGAACGTTTGCTCCAGCAAATCATTCTCCAGACACTTGAAAGATTCAAATAGGATAAGATGCAACATCTCTGCATTGACTACCAAATAAAATTAGAAATTCAAAGGTCTTGACACTCCCCAAGTGTTCCCTGGGAAGGCCTCAAAAGCACTGAGAGAAACTGCTGAGGCAGCACAACCTGGGACGTGAAATTAAACTGGAAATACCTACAAGCATTGCTGTAAACAGATCATGCACAGCTGATGGGGATAAAGGCTGCTGTGAAAGACCAGATAACCTACTGAAATATTCAGCTGCTGAGGATATGAGGGAAGGATATTATTAAATGTTTATTATGGTAATCATCGAAATTAATTTGGAAAAATCAGCTCCCACTACACAAGGCTCATAATGAGCTTATTGCCTAAACACTGATGCTTTGTCAGATTAAGCAGACTTTTCTTCCTTTGTATTCTATGATGTGATGTAGCGACATGCTGGGTTTTTTCTTTAAAAGACATCTCCTTCAATATTCTATTACCAGAGAAATAGGGTTGAGAGACACAAGTGTCAGCCTTTGAAAGGCAACAGGATTTAGAAATGAACTGAGAAGGGAAAATGTCCAGTTATCTGTTAATAGGAGACCTTTTTTAAATGTTTTTGTCAAGCAAGTTAATGTCATTTTACAGATCAGAACTTACTAGTGTTGGGTTACAGAGATAACAGGATTAACATGATCATGACAATTTTTAAAATAACCCATCACTGTTACTAAATTTTACTTGTCCTGCAGACAAGTCAAAGCAATTTTCTACTTGTCAGAGATGATAAATCAGTTTTCTAGTGACACTGACAGGTGGATTTGTCAAATCTCCCTTGAAGAACTTCAGTCTGTGCTCTCAGGCTGCCTGGGAACTCCTGAGAGTGCAGTAACATCATCGAAGAAGGGAGGGATTAGGAAGAGCTTGGATTTTAGGGCTGCTGCCCATTTCCTCAGCTTCCTTGGCAATTTTCCTTTGGCTTTAGCAGAGTGGGTGCACAGCATCGAGCTGCTGCTGAGTTTTATTCTAGCACTTCACCCACAGAATTCCAGTTAAAAGTAGAACAGTTATAAAAACCTAAAACCACATGCTATATTTGAAAATACATTATTTGGCTTAAAAATACCAACCTCTCTTTTCTTCAAGACAAAGGTACACCTTAGGAGATATAAAAATCAAACCCCCTTTTTTTTTCTCCCCACTCTGCCACTGTACAAGTTACTGAATAGGAACAACTGGTATTTGAGTGAGAGAAAATCAAGCAACAGCAGAGATGTGTACATGGAAGCTCATACCTTGTGCCTACCAGCCACAAAAACATCCACTTACTAACAATAAAAGTGGAGATGTTCCAGTGAAATACTTTAAATAGTGATGTTTAAAAGGGTTGACAAGACAACTAACACAAATTGTTCCCTTTATAACCCTTTCTTCACAAAATAAAGGAGAAGGATATTAATAAGCTGTTTGGACTGTACTTCTCAAAGGGATGAAATTGTGCTTAGGAACCACGGTGGGTGTAGTACAGAGAGCAACTCATTTGGAAAAATAACAAGCAACAGATAAAATAGAAGAAATGAGAAAATGAGGCAATGTTTTCTTCCTATTGCCCTTGGAAGGCTCATCACTTGGGCACTGTCCTCCTCCAGGGCTCCTCACTGAGCTTCCAACACTCTTGATCCAAGACCAGGCAAATGCAAGCAGGAGCTGCCACTGACCCAGCAGACAGGAAAGGATGGAAATCCCCAAAGTGAAGCCCAGTAGGCAGCATTTCCAACCGGATCCTCCTCCCAGGCAAGGGAGGCTGTTGGCAAAGCCTGTCAGGCACCATTAAGCACCACCTCCTCCAGACTTTACATACAGACCTTGGAGTAACAAGGTGGAGCCTGGAGCTGAGTTTGACCTCCAGGACTTGCTCTGCTCCATCTCCAGGGCAGAGCAGCTTCCCTGGGACTGCACACACCACCACTGCCTTTGGCACTCGCTCCCACTGCTATAAAGTTCAAAGAAGTGGGAAAAGCAGCTCAGAATGTTTCCCTTGCCAGACAAACTGCGAGCTGCCCCACAACTAACAAAAGGTGACTCCCTCCTCACGAGCCTGTTGTTCACTGGAACACCTGAAGAGAGTAAGGTTTTTCATTTTATGTTCTCCCTCTCAGCAAGGAGTGCTGAAGTTTGCAGGTTTAAGATGGAGCCCTGGCTTTGCTGTGTCCTAGAATAACATTGGTACCATTCCTCCAAATGTCCACATTAAATCCTCAAGCTTAAGGACATTTTTATATCATTCTGACAGAAAGACAGTTCATCCTAATTCCTGAGCTGTTGGAAAGCAGGCCTCTCTCCTGCATGTTACACTCCATGTACAATAAATGGGGAAAAAGACATTCCTGTTGCTGACAAAGCCTGAACAAATCTCCCAGCAGTGGCTCTCAGTTCCCTGTATCCCTGTTTATCCAGGGGCTGAGTCAGAGCTGTCTTTCCCCACTCTGTGCAGGCAGTGTGGAAATGATGACAATCTGCTTTAGAAGCTACAAGATGAACTAAGACCTTTGGCATTAGTGTAATGCAGACACAATTCTAACTCTAATAAAGTCATTTATTAGAGCTGCTAAGTGCAGCTGTTCCTCCCATACTGTCCTGTGAGCAGCAAGAGTGGAGCTGAGGGCTGAGGCAAAGGATCCAAGTGGGAAAATGAAATAAATCATTTGGAAAACAGCTGGATGGTAAAAATGGCCAGCCCTTAGGCTGGAGAGCTCCTACAGACCCCACATTACCATTAGCTTGGATCTAATTGCCATCTGTGTAAGTAAGCTACATTTTAAAAGACACACACAAATTCATCTGCAGTTATTTCTAAAGATAAGCTGTCACCTGAGTAATACTCCTGGCCAGAGAATCCAGAGTAGAATTGCTTAAAGTCTTTAGAGACAGGAAGTTTTTTCCCCTGGAAGTACTGTGATTTCCTCAAGAAAAATTTATTGAGGATTTCTTCTTGGCATGAATAATTTATGTGCCTTGGTACTCATAATATTAGACACAATTATGTACAGAACAGGAGATAACTCTTCAGTGTTCAAACTTGCCTCTAATTCAGGCTTCATTTGTATTGTGGGGAAAGGAGGATCATTCTATCCACTCTCCCCCCTCTGCTGTCAAAGGAAAATTGGGCAAAGCGTAGACCCAGCCAATATCTTTTAATCCTAAACCAACAGCATTCAGCTTGCAATATGGGTTTCCAGAGCACAAAAGGGGAAAAAAACACAGAGGAATAATAGCCACGGTGGCTTGTCAGAATATTAAGGAGACTGCAGATTGTCAAAGCTCTGGAATCAGATGCTGATAATTCATCAGAGCTCCTGCTCAGCTTCCAAGCAATAAAATGCGTTTGCACGTGTTGGGGAATAGATTTGCATCCATTGTTTCATATCTGCTGATGAAGGGCAAGATTAAAAAAAAAAAAAAGGTATCAAACTCAGTAGCTATCCCTCATGTTTCACTGGCACTGCTGGTTATTTCAACCAGAGAAGAAGAAGAACATCCTAAAAACACTGCAAAGCACTAACAGCTTTCACATGCCGAGCCTCTGGATGAGCGTGGCCTCTTGTCCCGAGCCTGCTTCCAACAAAAACAGCACCACTCCTCTTTCACCCAGCATCCTGCTGGCAAGAAATGTGGAGAAAGAGCTGGCGTGTGCAGCAAACCCCTGGGTAACTCAGCTTGGCACCCCTGCTTTTGCTGAATTCTGCATTTTCCGCCCCATCCCCTGCAGCTGCTTTACCCTCAGAGCCCTGGCAGTGCTCAGCCCAATGCCCCAGGTTGCCTTTTGAGGTGAATTACTCCAGTGCAGCCACTTTCAGCTGTATTTTCAGCTCCTCAGCCTCTTCCAGCACTCCATTTTCAAGTATAATCCCACCCCCAGGTCCAGTTAAAGACAATACAAGGCAACAAGGAAGGCAGTGAGGATTCTAACCTGCTCCAGTGGGCTACAAGAAGAACTTTCTCCTCCAACTCCTTGCTACTTGCAGCACCAGTGAACATCTCTTGCAGTTTAAGGTCTCCATTCACCTCCTGGTAAAGGTTTTCCGAAGAGTGTTAAGGGCACTGCACACCTAAAGCTGGTGGAGCCAAGATAAGTTCATCTCCAGACCTCACTGGCTGCTGAACATCACCTTTATTGAAAATCCTTTGACACCTACACACAAAAAAAACAATTATCCTCGGGGTTTGCTTTGCTGTTCCAAGCAAAAACTGCACAGCTGAAATTAGTAGCATGCTCATTTTATAACAGAGACACACACACACAAAAAATCTGCCTACTCTTTGCTGGAAACCAAAAAGCCACCAAGGTTCCAGAAAAAGGACTGGAGGGGATTTTTCTTTTGGATAACCAGTGTTTATCCCAATATGACACCCGAGTGACAGGGAGCAGGGGAAAAAGCAGCCAGTTTTAAGAGATGATGATTACAAATGCTACATCCACTTTGTGAAATTACACAAGTGAATTATTTTTTTCCAGTAAGGCATTAATCCCTCCATAAGACTTAGCTAACGTTATGTATCCACTGAAAACCACCCATCTGCATCACAGTAACTGGTTTTTAAGTGTCCCCACAGAGAGGCAAGCACATACCTCTTGCCCCAGATAGAAAGCAAAGGCACCACTAATTGAAGAGAGAGAGACAGCTTAAGCCTCAAACTGAATCACCACCACGAGTGGAAACTACAGGAAAAAACCATCAGGAGCAACAGCAAAGGGAGAATCCCCAGAATGAGCAAAAGGAGCAAGACCTGGGATGTTCCTCCCGCCAGCTGTGCCAGTGCTTAAGCAATGAGCACATGACACACTGCTGGGCCCTGCAAGGGCAAGAGGCTGACCAATGCCCTTAGGAGTCACAGGGCTAACCAATTCCAGCCATGAGTAATGAGAGCTCCAAGGAAATACAGGCATTTCCTTCCCCAATTCTCCAAACACCCACCTCCAGGGGCTCAGAATGGTTAGCAACAGGGCTGAGTAAGGAAAGTCCCCAAGAGTCACTGGTGTCATCTACCCTGGGTGTGAACAGAAGGCCACTCGGCCTGGTCCAGGTTTCCATCTCCCAGTATTAAAGACTGGCTAGTGAGCTTCCAACATTTCTCACGGAAGGGAATGAGAAAAGCAACCTTAAAGCGGTGAAAGTAGGTCACCAAGAAGCCACATCAATAAAGTCTGGAAACAAAACAGGGAGGGATCCTGTGTCAGCTATAGAAGTGAGTGGTTGTTATAAATGAAAATCAAAAGTGCAGCTAAAACATTTCAACGTGTAAACTGATGAAATTAAAGCACACTATAAGTGACACACTACAGCTTTTCCTTTCTAAGTCTCCTGC
Source organism: Formicarius rufipectus (assembly GCA_013399695.1). Classification (NCBI taxonomy): domain Eukaryota; kingdom Metazoa; phylum Chordata; class Aves; order Passeriformes; family Formicariidae; genus Formicarius; species Formicarius rufipectus. The sequence goes on along the minus strand of VXAU01003931.1, from coordinate 556,642 downwards.
AAAGCTACTCTAAGTTCTAAACTTAAATGCATGCCTTTTAGACTGAACTCATGATAACCTCTCTGAACTCCAGCAACCACAGCAGCAGTCCTGACAGCAAAGATTCATGTTGTTGGGTATCAACCCTGCAACACCCTTTGTCACCACAGCTTTAACCTCAGATTCAGCCCAAGTTACCTCGGAGCCATGTAGGCACAGAATGGTCTGCAAGCAGATGTGCTGGTTATGTTCTACAACTGCATGGATATGTCAGCCAGGAGACCTCACAGCTTGGCCAGCAGATACCTCTGCTAACCCAACAGAGCCAGCTATTAAAGGTCATCAGCCTCAACGCAGGGGAAACCAGGGCCCAGCAGTCCACTTTGGCCTTTTTCTCCCCAAATGTTAATGCAACATCAAAGCTAATTTAACCCACAATCATGGCAAGCAGTTTCTCAGCAAGGAAGAAGCAGGTTCATTTAATCCTTGGCACGTGTTTTATAGGAACCTGCTAATATGGGAAACTACCTCAGCTCCCATCAGAGGACTTGCTGTGTCCCAGGCTGTCTGGTTTCCAACCCAGACTGAGAAGGGATTTGGACTGCAAGGAAAACAGTTACTGTCTCTGGACAGCAGCAGTTATTGCACTTCAAATTCTTCACATAGACAGGGCTTAAAAATGTTTAAAATATATAAATCAACACATAGGACTAAGGAGATAGTCTCTTGCTAATTATGGATAATTCACAGTCACTGGTTGGTACCTGTAATAATTATACATAACTGACAACATATCATTATATTACCATTATGTATAAGGATCAGGTTAAAGGTGCCAAGAGAGTCATTAAACCCAAATTATCAAGCTGTCCAATTTGAGATAACTGGCCAAACACCTTGATGAAATCAGGATCCAGAGAACTTTGAGACACCGTGATTCACGTGAGTGCTGGTTTTGCACCAAACATATATTTATCATTGACAGCCACGCTGCGCAGACAATTTTGTATTTTCACCCTTTTCTGGTTTCTAACACAGAAAAAGTGATGTGTTCTGACCAAAAGAAAAGGGAAAAAAAAAAAAAGTCGAACAAGTTGTGCCAGAATTGGGAAGATTAATGCCTTTTCATACCACTTAGGGTTTTAACTGTTATTACTTCATTCCTCTCCAATTTTTTTCCAGCAAAGCCTCAGACATATTTTTACTTTTACAACATGCAAATTCCCCTTTTCCAGCACCAGTCTGGAATTAAAAAAAATAAATATTTGCTTCCTTCTTATCATCCTTTCTCCTGCACATTCATCATTTTGGTGAACAGAGGCTGTTTACTTCACATTCCTGACTTCTCTATTAGTAAGTCAAAAAAAAAAAAAAAGGAAATTAGAGCAGAAAATGCTTCACTTCCATCTATAAAGCTTGTCCAGGCTGACAAAATAAATAAATAAATAGGCTTTATTCCTTAATTTGATTTAATGGTTATAATGATTTAATGGTTATAAATTGAGAAATTAGCAGCCACTGGAATCAAAATGAGGACAGTTGAGTTGGAAATGGCCTCGGCTCACCCTGCTGTGCCCCTGCTGACAGAGCCTGACATGAACAGCCACAGGAGCTTCTCTGAGCAGAGGAGTCACCAGCCAAAGGTAAGGGAAAGAAACTGACATAAATATTTATGGCAAGGCCACAAAACTGTTTTTGCTTCTTCACTGTATGGGACATAAAACTCATTATCTCCAAGCAGTTGAGGCTATTTGAAACCTTCAGTGAGCAAGGCCTTAGCTAATGGAAGGACTTAGGGAAGGACCCCATGAAATCCATGCAGCAGGGTAATCCATCACCGCACACCTCACTGGCATCCTAAGCAAGTGCTGTCAGACAGAAAGAGCCCCCATAAGCTTATGCCATCTAGAAGATAAATCTTCTTAAACCTGGTTTAGAAGGATGTTGATTTCTTATTTTCCAAGACAACGATCCAATACTCACCATCCGAAACAAAAAAAAAAAAAAAAAAAAAAAGGAAAATAATTACAGAAACACATCTCAAAATAGGAAATACTTACTGTTATTTGATGAGGAAGTCTAATGATTTCCTAGCAAGTGTGAGCACACTGGTTTTGGTGTGTGATGGACGTGTTCCAGTACATTCAAGAGAGTAGGAAGCCCAAGGAAGGCAGCAGCTTGTCTGCACAACCTCAGGTATAACCTCATAACATAAACAAACAGTTTTCAGGAAGCTTTTTGTCTCCACTTTCCTAGTGCCTGCACTACACTGTATTCCTAAGACCAAACACCCAACTAACATGGAAAACTGCTGTGGCTGAGTGAACTGTTGGCAAAGCCAACAAAACCTGTGTTACACAGTGGCACCAGGTCCCAAATGCCATGGAAAGGATGTTGGAGCTTGAGGGGGTTTAATCATTGCTCTAGGGTTTTCCAGGCTCAACCTGTGATATATTTCCCTTCCCCAGTCTACACTGAGGAGTTACCTACTTGAAAATAATGATTCAGGCAAACACCTGGCCCTGCTCACAAATTAAGAGCAGTTAATCAGTGCTGGCTACTCAAACTCCTTCATACCAGCAGTCCAGCCTACTATCACTGTAATGAGACATATTTATTACTTGGGGAAGGTCAATAGAACTTTACCTTTGGCTTTTGTTGTTTGGGGGTTGTTTTGTTTCTTTTTTTCTTTTTTTCTTTTTTTTTTTTTTNTTTTTTTTTTTTTTGGGCGGGGGGATGTCGTGGGAAGGAAAAAAGGAGTAAGATGTAATCACCTGAATGGAAGTCTCCCCTCTGAGAGCATCTTGCCCTGCTGACCTACAGATCTGCCAACTAATAGGGTATTTGAGAGGATTATTAATAGTCACAGAGGATCCAAGTAAAGCAGCAAGCTTAAGAGTACCCCAAACACGAAGCAGTGCAACACGAAGCAGTGCAACCCAAAGCATGCAAGCAAAGCGCTGTAGGTTGTCTCAGGAGACCTGGCTTCTGTTGTCAAGTTTCTTTTATGCTCTTGGACCTACTTGTGCCTCATTCCCTCACCTTCCCAGCTCTGGACGCACTCACACAGCGAGGCAAAGAATGGTGCGAGTGAGTGACACTGATCCTTCCTCCTTTAACCCTGATGGAATCATTAACACAGCTGTCACCATTTGCCAGGACAAGACGGGACAGAAAACTGAAGCAAAGCGATCATTTAATTTCTTAATGAGATTCAAGGGCTGGATTCAGCCCTCGCAGCCACTGCTGCTCTGCACACATTTCCCGGGAGCTCTGGTAGCTCGCAGTGTGCTGACTGGTGCAGCATCTGCACCCGGTCTTGTTGAGGGCGGTATCAGTTCGCTAAAGAGTCAGCTAAATGAGGGTGTGAATTACCTCCGCTTATCTCAAGCCAACCCACTGACTCAAGTAATGAGAACCTGAAGAAAGCAAGCAGGTTTTTAACTCTATCTGCAAGTCAAGTACCAAACACGGAATAGAAATCCCTCTAGAAGTGCCAATCCCACCTAAATTTCCTCCAAACCCTCACTGGCAAAGGATTATGTGTCGCCCAAGGGGGAAAATGCAGTTAGACTGTTACAGTCCGTGTAGCCACTCTGTTCTCCTGTGAAGGATAGCCCAAGAAATGGACATGCCATGAATTTCTAGGCTTCCCAATTTATTCAGATGAACACGAACACTGCTGTTCCAGAGCTGGGGAACATGAGTGCTTTCACAGGAGAGCTGGAAGCTGCAGTTGGGTCTCTGCCACTCAACAACAGCCCCACAGACCCCGCTGCCTTAAGAGTGATTCCTGCCTTTCCTTCTCACTTCCACACCGTGGAATACCTTGCAGGTGATGAAAGGACAAAGCCAGAGGTGCTGCACGCAGGCAGAGCTAACTCCTCTGGCAAGACATGCTGGTCCCTCAGGTGCTGGCCAACCCAAAAGTGCTCTGCTGGCTACCAGGGCTGCAAAGCCATGGCCAGCAGGAGACACGGGGCAGCACAGCTCCAGCTCTGCATTCCTGCAGCATTAAGCTTTGTCTGGAACATTGTTACATTGCCTTTGGTTCCTTCATGCCAAAAAAACCCTGAAAATAGTCCTGATACAAAACATCCCCCGAAGCTCCACATTGGCGGTGGTGGGCGCCCAGTGTTTGTTGCACGTGGATACAATAGACACAAATGTCGACTGCTAGTAAGTTTCTCTATCCTTGTTGCACATTTCATGTCAAGTTTCTCCCTCCTCGGAGTAAACTTCACATCAAAATTCAAGTTCTCCTGCTCTCTTCCAATATTCTGCCTCCCAGGACCTTGCTTCAATTCCCTGAGCTCTCTCAGAGTCAGTGCTACAGTATCTGTAAAAAGATTTTTCCATGGTTTTTTCATGCCGGCCAGACTGGGAACAGTATCGAGGTGAGGAGCTTCTGCAGAAGCTTTCAGCCTGTTACATGGAAGCCTAACCCTGGGAGGGATTAAGTCTGAGATAGTTTTTAGATTCCTCAACACTTCCTCTCACCACTGTACCCATTCCCACACTTCCTTGGAAGCCAGGGCTGAATACACCCAATCCTCTCTCAGCTCCCGACACTCCACCGTGTAATCCCCCAGCCGCTTCCAAACACATTGGCCATTTTTCACGTTTTCTATATCCTTTCTTCCCTGGTTCAGGCTACAAATTCGCAAAGACAAGCAGAGCAGCCTCTGTACAACACCCAGCCCATCTACAGCGCTGCGTAAATAAAACGAATTATCTTAACACAGAATAAAGCGGGGGTATTTTCAATTAAACCATTAATATCCAAGAATGCAGACACGGCACTCGGGGAAGAGAAAAGGTGCCTGCAAGTTTTAATCAAGCCAGAAACTCACAGAGAAGCATATGCATTCTTATGCAAATCTGCACCAGACGCATCGCACATCTGCTGGAATGGGTGTCGTTTTCCCACAGTTTGCAGAATTAATGTGTTTAACTAAGTGCCCGCCAGCGCTTGCAGTGTAAGAGCTAATTTCTAATGGGGTATCCTCAACTGTAAAAAAAAATTTAAAAAATCCCTTTAGATAATAAAGGATCTAAATCCAGGACCTGGTTTTACATTTGCTTAATGCAAAGACCCCCTTCACCTCCAAGAGCTCATTACTCGCACTGCTGCAACTTGCTTTATAATTAAAAATAATCCCGATTCTTGGAGAAGAGCCTTTCTACATTTTCTGACCTTTTGAAACTCCATTAAAGAGAATTAACAAAGGCTATTCCCCTCTGATCACTTTTATAAAGGCTTTCTAAGATGGGGGGGCGTTAAAGCACAGAAAGGACTTAGTGAGAAGTTTACAAATCAAAATGCAGTAATTTTTCTTTTCATTTGGTTACTTTTCTTTCAGATACAATTTGTATTTCCATGATTACTATGTGTCCTCACAGAGGATTTCGAAAGAATTCAGATGAGAGCTTAACTTCTGACCCTGGGGCTAAAGAGGCATATATAACAGAAAACGCTGAAATCTCAGCTATTTTTTATAAAAATCTATAAATATCAGTTAAAAGGAATTCATGATCTCATAATAAGTCAACGGGTCACAGCTATGCTCCTCTTATCTTCCCCCCTTTTTTCCCCTATTGTTTAAAAATAGGAAACAGCACCACATGAAAATGTTCAGGCAGAGATAAATCGTGTGACTGAAATACAGGAGTCAGGAAACCGGTGTTTTAAAATAATGTCATCCTCATTTTCCTCAGCACACTCTACTATTGTTGATGCCTCCAGTTATTTAAGTGACTTAATAAATTAGTAACCTAGGCAACATTTGCCACAACACAGCCAGCTGAAAGAGCCCAACTAAGACCTCCTAAAAATTTTGTTAAAAGTCCATTTGTAAACAAACTAACACCAATTTTCCTTAAAAAAGAGGAAGACCAAACAGTTTTAACGTCAAAGGGCTAATTTTGCAATAAAATGTGGGAGTAAAGCAACCAAAAAGAACACAGGGTGTATCTGGCCCTCAGCTGCACTCCAAACCACCACTGCCAATGCAGAAGAAAAGGAGCAGACATTCAGTAGCTGCTCTGGCACAGAGGAACCATAATTCACCCCCTGCATGCCTGTAAAAATTCCCTGAAGCCAAAAAGGGATATCAGAGGAGCAGGCACTAGCAAATCACCTGTAAGAGCACTTCACTCACATCGTTTGATATTCCCTGCTGCTGGCTGGCAGGGGAAAGCAGCATCTCTGCCCACAGCACACTGCACTGTTTTTCATCTGTGGCAACTGCAGTCACTTAAAACCTTGTTTTTGATTAAACCCTGGCTTTTATAATGGGGCTCCCACCAGAAATCATTGCTACTTATCAACTCAATGAAATGAACAAAGGCTTTCTGCCTTCAGTATTTAGCATTTGTCCTTAATATGGTACCTGAAGGCCACGATAAGGTCAGATATCACCACAGCAGGCATTGTCCAAACACACAGGAAATGACATTTCCCAGCCCAGCAAGGTTTATCTTCCAAGCCTGCTTTTGCACCAGCTTTTTAGGAGAGTTAAAAATAATCCTATTGATCAGAAGGGAAAGAACCACTCGTGAGCACTGACCTTCTCTACTCTCCAGCACAAGATTGGCTGCTCAGACATGCTGTGCAACCCCCCAGCTCCCTTCCAGCCTTCCAAGGGTCTTAACAGGAGAGAAGGTGAACGTGCAGCCAAAGTCTTTCCCAGCAGCAAATGCTCTCCTGCAAGGAACTGCAGCTCCACACACTCCACAATGCAGCAGTGCACAAAACCCAGCCCAGCTGACTATCTGCACACACCTCAAGGAGGGGAAAACCCTCTGTAACAACATCTCACCTACCAGGGGCTTTCGACACTAAACACACTGTTCCCACCTCCCCCTTGTTACACAGCCTGCAGATGACTTTGTGACTGAGCTCGTGGGGATGAGTGAGAACGTTTGGACGTGGAGAGGACCAGACAGCCCAGCGTGCTGCCGACATCCTCGGGCGTCCCGGCAGGTCCAGCACCACCGCAATGGAGATGCCGCCACCTGGTGGGACCTCCACGGGCTCGGGTGGAGGCCGGGGAGGGGCAGGAGGGGCTCACACTCAACATTCCCGCAAGGACTTCTCGGAAAAAGACGACCAGGAGCACGAGGGGGATCTGCTGACAACGACAAGACGCTGCTCATTACCAAAGCCTGTTGCTGCTCATCCAAAGAGGGGTGGTTTGGAAACGGATAATCCTTGTGTTTTTAGATACAACTGCAAGAAATGGAAGAAAAGAAGGCAGGGTGGAATCAAAAAAGAAAAGGTAGGTATCAAGCTACCTACAAAGCCATAGCTGTAAAGAACCAGAAACCCCTGAGATGAGAGGCAGAGTCACTGATATAAAGGAGTTGAATAAGGCACTGCTGGAATGGCTAACTCTCAGAACCTGGGCTGTTGAACTGAATTTCACATGATTAGGAGATGCATCTGCTCAGTGCCCGAGCCCAGCTGTTCCTCAGTCCCCACATGACACTCTGTGCATTACTGTGGCTTCAGTCCCGAATCTGAGCCTGGTGTTTTCTGAGGGCCAACACTTAAAAGCCTGGGAACTCAGGTTTGAGGCATCCAAGAGACATTTCCAACTGGTTGCACGGGGTCTAGGGCTTTTTCTGGAGTCAGAGCCAGCAAAGCACTGCCTGCAGATCAATATCCATGAAAAGGCATGAAGCCCTTCTAGCCTGTGTTTGAAGAGCCTTCCCTTCCTGCCAGGAGAAAGGGGGAGTGAGGAGGCTCATTCCAGCAATGAGGAATGTGTCTCCAGACTGCCCACAGGATTAGAGGACAAGGTGATGAAAATGTCCATATCTGATCTGCACTTGAGTGTGTACAACTCCCATCATCTTTTAGCACGGTTGCTAAAAGAGAAAGACATTTCCTAGGCCAGATAAAGCCCCAGAGCAACACTGTCTGTTCATAGGATGAGCATTCATGAACAAGCCCTTCCTGTGCTATTTCAGCAACCCTTCTTCTGCAATTTTAGCACAGGAGGATTTGCAGTGAGCTTAAAGCAGGCACAGTGAGAACGAATCTGACAACCACCGTTACAGAAGTTTACAACCTGTTTAGACACAGACTGTAAGTCAGGCAAAAACCCATTCTGCCCCCATCACATGCAACATTTAACACCAATGCTGTGATGCTGGCTTTAGAAGTCATTCCTACAAAATCCATGGATGTTCAGTCAGCCACACCAGGCAATGTAATTACTCTGTTTTCACGGTTAGCACGGAGAGTGCTGCGAACTCAGTCATTCCTCGGCCTCCTCCTCCCAAAACCTGTTTCAAAGGGCAGGGAAAAAGACCTTGAAACACGGGTGTGTGCTTTCAAAAGTCAGTTACCCCTTGTAGAGAGAAAAAAAACCTCAGACCATTAATTCAGGCAAGGCACCTCTTCCCTCCTACCCGTTACACACATGCCACGAGTCTGAATGGAAGCCGCCACCCAGAACGTGTGTTGATACATATTTTACAGAAACATTACTTGTGTGTCAAAACCAGTTCTCGGAAACATCATCCAACAGCACTCACATGATTTGTGTTTTACAAGCAATTAAACCTATCACTCCAACAGGCAAGACTGCTGCTCCTGTCCACAATTCAAAGATCAGGTTAGAGAAAACTAATTATGTTTCAAACTCTGTCCTTCGGTAAGAAAACTCTATTTCCATGATAATGTCCTGGCTAATTCACTGAAGCAGAAGCTCCAGAATGCAGGATGAAACAGCCACCCTTGGAACTAGTGCAGCTAAGGCAGGAAATGCAAAAATAGCCAGACTGTGATTTAGAGCTCATAGTGAAGTCAGACAAGACCTCAGTGTCACACTGAAATCACATCCCAGACATTGTAAAGTCCTACTGTATTCACATCACTGTCATACTGCTGGCAAGCCACAGAGACCAGTAATGACAGGACTTTACTGCTGAATTCTTTTCTCTGTGCCTACAGATGAAGTTTTACAGGCTCTGCAACCAGACCAGCTCCCCTCATGCCAGTAATTACCTCCCTGGATAGACACAAAGTGGATGGCACACCACTGCTGAGCAGAGATGCACAGAAATAAACAGCTGGCTGCCTCTAAGTGGCTGCTGGACCCTTTTTTTCTGTAAAATACATGTTTTCACTGCTTGGGCTACTTTTCAGACACTCATCTTTTAATTGGAACAACAACTCCCCAACACACCAATCCACGTTCATAAAGACACGTGGAAAAGAAATGCGATGCCATCAAAAGCTTCATTTCTTGCCATGCCAGAAAACGCTTCTCCACTTTCCATGTGCTCCATATTCCATCCCTCCCCCAGCCATTCATGGTGAAATAATTAGTGTTAGTGTTCTCATTGTTTATCAGACAATACAGACAATAAGGCTAAGCTTTCTGCTCCTGTTTTCTTTTGCTGTGCTGCTGTGGTTCCTCAAACAACTGTGCAAGGCTTTACTTTTAATCCTATGAATAACACTTGTCACTCAGAGGTTTGTAACCCATATTTAGCTGTGCACAAACATGGCACAGTTTCAGCTTGATTCATTGTCCACAAACTTCTCCAGATGTGCTCATGCAAGAAAAAGAGGCTAATAAGCAGGAGGAAACAAACAAATAGTAGCTAATCCCATTGCAATTTCTTAGGGCAGGAGAGAAGACACTACCACATTAGATTCCTTATGAGGGGGAGGGATAATGAACTGGTTTTAAACACAGACTAGGAATAACTAGTTATTGTCCTTGGGCTACGAGATGTATTTTTACATGCTTGAAGTCTACCCTTATTTTTATAGCCTGTGAGCTACTTGGGCCCTGCCACAGGGAATTTCTTCCCATTTATCTACACGTTAGTGTTAGACTACAAACACATCCCAACATATGACTTTATCAACAAGCAATGTTCCTCACTGTGGCTAATTTTGAAACCACATTCCTGCTTCCACTCATGAAAGATACAACCTTGGGTAACAATCAGATAGCCTGGTGCCAGACATCCTCTTCTTAAGTACACTCTCATTTTACCTTTAGAAAGTGTTTTCAACAAACAAACAACCTGAGGGCAATCTGCTTTCTTTGGACCTCCCCTCGACAACAGCAGAGAGGTATTTTTGTACAAAGCCGCATTTTATAGTCTCAGCTTTAGGCTGGGATTAACAAAAGCAAGCTAGGCAAGAAGCAGCAAGGTAGACATAATGGAAACTACTAAAAATCCCAAACTTCTACTACAATTAATTGTGCAAAGTATAACTTCGCTCATTGATGCACCAGACAGAAAGCAGACAGACAACTCTGTCCCACTGCACCAGCTTTTCAAGCTTCCAAAATAAACACAAAGGTATTTGAACAAACCACGCTTCCCAGAAAACCTGCAGACTAATCTTCCTCATTTGATATGTGCAAAGGCTCAGGTTGGTGGTACTCACAATAATTACCTGTCATCAGGCAAGAAACACAGCAGAGTTCTTGCAGATAACTTATTCATGTCATCTTTGTGCTTCAGGAATAACGCAACCAGCAACAGATCAATGACACGGGTAACAGAGAGCACTTGCTTCTAGTTTTACAGGCCAGGGAAAACCTGGAGAACCTCACTGGGATTCAGGGCAGGGAAGAAAGACAACAGGGACAACCACCAGCGCGACAGTGTTAAAAAGTACCAGTAAAAAAGCAGATTTACAGGTTCTTCATAATCATGGAAACACAGAGTGGTTTGGGTTGGAAGGGACTTTAAAGCCCATCCAGTCCTACCCCCTGCCATGGGCAGGGGCACCTTCCACTATCCCAGGTTGTTCCAAGCCCTGTCCAACCTGGCCTTGGACACTTCCAGGGATGGGGCAACAATATTAGACAAAGGTCACAGGTGCACACACCACAGCGGGTGCCTTCTCAAGGCTTGACCACCAGATTTGTTACAGGAAGAAAATAAGGCACTGCCAGCAGTGCCCTTCACTCGGAAACGTGGCAGTAATTATCATTAGATTACCAGGACAAACAAGAGGGAGAGACAAGGAAAAGATAAAACAGAATTTCCACTATTTAGGTGCTGATGGAGAGATCAAGCCCGACTGCACTTCAGCTGGGAGCCTAAACAAACCAGAGGCCAGGCCACATAAATCAAGCTAATTTTAAAAGGTTACATCCCAGCGAGAGTTTGACAAAGGAGGGGGAAACAACCCCGGGTCCTGCGCCGCGAAAAGATTTTAACACCCTTTATGAATAACAAACGTGCCAATTCAACACAGACCAGTAAGTCTGGGGCGACGGGACTCGCCGTACCCGCACCTCCCAGGCCTGCAGGACCTCATTAACACTAATTAGAGCCGGCAGCGCTCAGTCCCGCCGGCACCCGCATCGCGGGGCTCCGGCCACACAAAAGGCCGGGACGCGCATCCCGCACCCCGAGCGAGGGGGAGCCCCGGGGGTTTCGGCAGCGGAGAAGAGAAAGGGGAAAAGAGAAGGAAGAAGTTGTGGCCGCGAAGTTTTTAGCGGCGCTCACCGTAGACGCGGACCCATCCCTGCTGCTGGCAGACCGACTCCCGCAGGACGCGGTCCAGTGCTCCGCCCGCCTCCAGCTCCTCCGCGCCGGGCTCGGGCTCCGCCAGGGGCTCTGCCGCCCATGCCGCCGGCTCGCCCGCCCCCCCCCGGGGCGCCCCCCTGCCCNGGCTCTGAGGGGAGAAGGGGGACGACGACGAAAAAGAGGAGGAGGAGAAGAAGAAGGCGGAGGAGGCGCCGCCGCCCGCGCTGCGCCCCGGCCGCGCTTCGCCTCAGTGCGGCTCCATCCCGCCGGGCCGCCCCTTCCCCGCCCTCCGCGTCACCGCGGGCGGGGCCCCGCCGCCTGCCCAGCCCCTGCCCGCCCCCAGGGAGGGCTGTGGAGCGGCCGAAGGTCCGGCCCGGCCTGGTCCCGGTGCTGTGTGACGGCCCAGCCATGCCCGGCCCGGCCCGGGCGCCCCTTCCCTCAGGGGGATGCAACATGGACCCCGCGCGGTGCCGCCCTCAGCGCGGCCCGGGAGG
>VXAU01003931.1:471990-539551 GCA_013399695.1 Formicarius rufipectus | reverse complement strand
AAAAAAAAAAAAAAAGCCCAGCACTGCGGAAAGTTAAATATTAAAGAGCCAAGGCCCAGTTTTAACTGCTGCTGCCGTCCCTCCTTCATCTCATGCCAACTGCCTCCAGGACACATGTGCTGAGACTGAATTTCTACCTCACAAAAGCGGTGGTAGCATGGGCTCTAAACTCAGCCCCTTAATGCTGGAATAGGAAGCAGCAGAATAGAACAAAGGCAGTGAGGGGCTCCTCCAGCCTGCACTCGCTCCAGCCATGCCCAACACACCCCTGCAGCATCACAGGGCATTTTCCCCCTTTGACTTCCCTACATCAGGAGGACTGAAATATTTTGCTGCCCGCTTCACCCTGCTGTAACTAAACTATAATTTTCTCTAGCAGAGAGGAGGGATTTGGGAGAAACATCTGGTCTCATTTCAGCAGGATAACAGCTCCATCTCTATTTATACCCATGCTGGGACTGTCGCAACTCTCAGCTGCCCTTCTCCCGACAGCCCCTTTCAAGCTGCCCTGTCCTGTTCCCTTGGGTCGAGGCCAGGCTGCTGCCCCATGAAACAGGAACCAGGGTGAGCCCACAGGAAAATGTGGGCTTGTGAGAGCTTGTCCTCTCCACACTTGGAGCTTGCTGCCTCCCGGGCTGGTGACAATGTGCCTTGATGGATGGTTGCTCCTGTACTTCTATCCTGGTGGAAAGAAAGCCGGGAAAACCCATCCGACTAGACAGGTTGTTGGATCTGGATGATCTTTAAGGTCCCTTCCAACCCAAACCGTTCTATGAGTGGGGAAATAAGAGCGATTTTCTCAGTAATCCCAGAGAGTTCACTAGTCATGGATTGGGCCTGGAATGAGTCATCCTCTTCGGTCTGAACACGCTGACCTCAACAGTCTGGTTTTTTTCTTCAAAATCATAATGTGGATTTTGGAGGAAAATTCAGATTATGGAGGAAAACTCAGACTGTGGAGGAAAGAAGACCAGCTGGCCCTGGCTTTTCTCTGCAAGGTGTTAACAAATAAACTGTGACCCTGCAGACACACAGGAGGGTCAGAGACTTTGCTTGGGAAGGCGGCACGTCCCACTTAATTCACCATGGTGGGAAAAATCCACTCTGCTGCCTCCACTCCAGCACTCACAAGACATCACATCTCATCCAGCATGTATGAAAAAACCCTCTAGTCAAATGGCCAAGTACCTGGAAAATTACCACACTGCACATTCAGCAGTGCAAGTCTCTGTCTTAAGCGAGGGCTTGTCCCCTGGACTGTGGGGGTGAAGGTTGGCATTAATCATCTCAAGGTCTGTCCCACTGCCCTGCTCTTCTCTTTCCTCCCATCCTCAGCCACTTCTAGCCCCAGGTGCCCCCAAAAACACAGCTACTTCACCATCACTCTTCTTTTCAGCAGATTGGGACTGCTTATTAATTATTTTCTGGCAGGGCCACTAGAGGAGGAACCACTTAGAAATGCTGGATTTTGTAACCCAAACCAGACCAGCATTTTCAGATGCTCCTATTGATTGTACTGGGGTTGCAAACTCCCTGGAGGAGGATTGAATTTCACCTTGTGTGTATACCATCTGATGTGATCCTGCCCCTTTGATATACTCCTTCAGGGCAGTTTTCAGCTGTGACCTGAGGTTGAGCAGATCAATATTTGTTTACTCAGCTCTAATTTTCATATGCTCTTGGTAATCCAAGTCCACCAAATGCAAAAGAAAGGGCAACTCCTGCCTATTGCATGACTCAGACAGAAATGTGGACCCTTCCTGCAACACCAGCCTTTCAGAGCAATTCTTGAGCAGGAAATATGACTCAGTCCTGGGAGAACATCATCCCAATATAAACCCTGATGACTCTGTAGACAGCTTGGGACAAGGGGGGGCCAGTTGAGCCCTTGTGAGCTCTTCATTTCTGTGACTCTTCTAGCTGGGAAATATTTATTTTTTCCTTATCTGAATCAGTCCTTTTGCAGCACATTGAGTACCTTTGCAAAATGGGTCACAAGTGCACAAAATCAGCCAATTTCTGTCTAATTGCTGAGAAACATCCTCTCAAACTGGGGAAAACTACTTAGACTAGACTAAGAGAGCAGCCTGAGATATCAGCACCTTATCCTGCCAACGGGATGCTCATAGGGTGAAATCTGTCTTCATCCCAAGCCTTTTATCAAAAACAAATGTGAAGGCATGCACAGCACTGATTTTTGTATTTTTTTTCCCCTCTCATGGGATTTGGGGAGGGGGGAAAATAAGAAAGTCTGGTGCTGGAATACCAAGTTCTGATTTTGGATCTCTTCTTTGGCCAAAAAGCTCAAGGAATGGGTGGATGTGGTCATGGCCAGGGTACCTGAAGTCTGATCAAAGGCACTCACAAGTCAGCACAGAGCCTTTGTTAAAAAAGGTGGAGGTTCCTCTCTGTCTGCTGGAGCTACTCAAATCCTCTGCTCTTACAACGTCCCCTTTGCCTTGCAGGTCAGGAATATCCAGACATAAATCCTTCAGCCTGTCAAAAGCAGTCAACTTGCTTTAAAATGACTTTTTTTTTTTTTTTTTTTTCTGTTTAATAGTGGCTGCCTGTCTGCTGCTGCCCTGACTTTAAAACAAAATAACCAGCCTGCAGCAACCTTCAGAACAGATCTGCAAAACTCTCCAGCTGACTCTAACAAGCAAAGGCAAGACTGTGACAAACCTGCCAGCTTTCTCTTCATGGGTTGGATCATCTTCGGGGAGCTCAGGACTGGCATGTAAAAATGTAGCCTTTGAACCAGTCCTTTCTTTGTGATAGAGCTGGTCCCCAGGACACTGGGGAGGTGACCACAGCAGATGCTGTGATGAGTCAGTGCAAAGAAGGTCGTGGGATGGACGTGGGGTCAGTGAAAGGCTGCAGTTGCTGAACTGTGCTCAGCCAAAGATGTTTAGGTTTTATCTCTGGGCAAGAAATGAGGCCAACAAGGAAGGAATGATTTATTTGTCCCTGTTTTTCTTATCAGTCTCCTGGTGAGATGACTCAGCTTGAACTTTGGGCAAAGAATAATCACAGGATTTATCTACATCTCCAGAAACGTGGGTTTCTTTCTCTGGGCTACCTGTAAATTATTATGAATTTAATCAACTTCTCTCTGCTACATTTTTGTGTCCCTTGCCCAAACAGATGGGTTCCCTTCCTTCTCTGTTGTGAGTAGAGACAGATGCAAATAAATAGGCACTTGTGCTCCGTTGTGTGGTTACCTAGAGAGGCTGTTGTTTGCAAACAAAGGCTGTACCAGGACACAAATAACCTCATTTGGTGTGGCCTGGACATGGCTCTTCATGAAAATTACTGCCTAGGGTCCCTCTCACCATGCTGCACTTGCAGGTTTACTATCACAGTCAAGTGCAGAGGCAGTGGGTGCATCCCCCAAACACGAGTGATCAAGAGCACTGTGAAATGCTGACATTTCACAAGAAAGGAGGAGCAAACTCCTCCTCTCCCCATCCTCCAACCTATTGTTCCTTTAGATGTTTGAATAAATAAAGGAAGAGCACTGCTCTGGAGCGCACAACAGCTCACATACACACAAGGACAACAGCCAGCCTTCTCCCCTGTCCTGAAAGCAGACCCTGACAGTTGCTACAAATCCCCTTGGACCACAAACAGGAGCGGCTTGTGGTTTTACAGGGACTTGATGCCAGGTTGGATCATTTTCTCCTGGACCACACAGGAGCAATTGACTGTAGCTGTCAGCTCTCAAGGCCAAGTCCAGCCCTGCCTCCCACCAGGAGGACACATGCAAAGATGCTGGTATGGAGATGCATCCTTACCTGTCACCTGGGAGCTTCCTGGGAGCAGAGCCTGTGCCCCGGGTTGATGGCTGTGGTGGGTCCTCATCAAGCAGCAAGTCGTGGTGACATGACTAAGATACTCAGTGCCTGTGCAAAACACAGAGATCATTAAAGCTACATGCCCATGCTTGTACTGGTTCAGGCTGCATGTGGCCACACCACCAAGCCTGTCTGAGTTCAGGAAGGATTTGGACAATGCTCTCAGGCACATGGTGGAGTTCTTGGGGATGTCCTGTTTTGCCTGTCAGGGTCTCTGCAAAGATTTTGGTGTTCTCTTCCCCTTGATGAGGAATTACAAACCTTCTGTGATTCTACTTGGGTACTTATTTGAAGAGATGGGCAGCAACATCCCTGCAGGGTTCACCTGCTGCTTGTACTGTGCCTACATAGCATTTGGGGCATCAGGTGTTCTACCTCCATTAAAAGTGTCCTGGGATAAAGATACTGCCATGCTTTTCCAGGAATAAAGCAAGCATTTGGAGCACAGATGACAGCAGTGCTATCCATACAGGAGGGGAGAGAACCCTGAAGATGTTGAGCAGAGTAGCATTCAGCTGCTGCAGCACAGGAACAAGGCAATCAGCATAGGATAGTACCCTTTTTACAGTCCCTATTCTGCCCTTAATTACAGGCTTAAGCAATGGCTAAAAAAGATGATCCAAAACAAATAAATTGAGGTGCTGCTCTAATTAAGCAGCTTTTGCTGCATGCAGTGAGCCAGACCCATTTGTGACACAGTTCAGCAGAAGCCAGGAGAGTTCCACACAGGATTCATTTTAAATGCATCTGAACTGCTCCAATGGGGAGCTGACCATCCTGTCTCCTACACTGCTGGCTAAGAAACACCAGTCTGTGCCCCAGATGGTCATCCTGGAAAGGAGCACAGACATTCAGGTTGGTTGCATCTGCCTTTATGGCAAGTACATTAAGGTGAGTCCTTCCTTACTTCTGCGGGGGAAGCTGTTGGGAAGCAGCATCTGTTTCTCTGGCCGGAAAATACCACAGCAGTGACACTTCATGGTTGTGTCCCTGGTTGTATTTTTTTTAAGCAGCCCCGTGCAGCAGAGACAAGAAGCAATTACTGTTGGTCTTATGCTTATTTGATGGATGAAATGAGATGACAGACTCCCTGTGGCAAAGTGCAGCAAAAGGCTTCTCAAGTTGTCCACTTCAGCTCACAGGTAAGGGCTGATGCATGGCAAGGGCAAATGGGAAGGACAGTGTATATGGAGAGAGCCCACATTGTGGCTGCCCTACATATGGCACAGCTTTAATCCCAGGAGCCTGAACTCCCAAACCACAGCCAATGCTCCTACAAACCTCCACTGTCCAGATGTGCAGAGCCTGATCATCTCTGCAGGTGCAGTCTGAAGTGTTCAGTGCTGCCTGTGCCTGAGTGCAGATTTCTGCCTGGGAAACACTGAGGATCCAGGAGATATGTAGGATATCCTTCCTTCTGCCTCTGTTTTCCATGGGAGTGTATTCTCAGCACTGTGCCTTCTATGACCACAGCTGGTATTTTAATATCCACTTGTCCCAGAGAAGAGCCAGTTCACAATCCAAGTTGTG
Source organism: Formicarius rufipectus (assembly GCA_013399695.1). NCBI lineage: Eukaryota > Metazoa > Chordata > Aves > Passeriformes > Formicariidae > Formicarius > Formicarius rufipectus. The sequence continues at coordinate 534,167 of VXAU01003931.1, read as the reverse complement.
CATATCTAGTGACAACATGGTATGTCTAAAACCAGCACCAGAGCTCAGCTTGAGCCTGCTCCCTCCTCCTTCACATCACCACAACACACCAGGGCTCACCACCTGGTAGGAAAGGCACTCTCTCCCTAAGCTACTAAAATACCATTTATTGGAGTTAATCCTAGTAGGAAAAAGAGGATAAACAGAAAAATCTCACATCCAGTCAGTTGCAGTGCATCCCACACTGTGGCCCGGCAGCTCTGATCAGGGCACAGATCCTGTCTCTCAGTCCTGTAATTTTTGCTTTGGTCTTTAGAGCTCTTGCAGGATTTTGGTCGAGGAAATCATCTCTCTTCCTGATCCCGAGTGCCAAACAAAAGAAAGATCACGTGCAAACACGTGCTTCACTTGAAGATAAAGACACACAGGTGGTGTGATCACTGCACAGGTGGTGTGATCACCGCAGCCAAGCAGGAGCTGCCTCCAGTGCACTCAGCCAGCAAAGTTTACTCTGTGTCCAGGAACAGGCATGGCAGGACATGGGATGGACACCCACACTGTCCATATGGCACAGCCCAGCCCTGTGCCTCTGTAGGACAATTGCTCTGTGGAGCAGCCACTGCAGGATGTACCGTGGCTCTTCCCCTTAGGGTCATAACTGTACCAAATAGCCACACTGGCTTCTCCAGACCCAAACTTGTTGCCTCCTACTCCCTCCTCCACATGCATTCTCATCCACCTTCTGGACACAGAGTTCTCACAAGATGCTGCAGCCCCAGAAGCACATTATTTTCTCTGAAAACAGTTTTCTCCAGAAGTCATGCGCAAACAGCAGCACAGCTTTGGAGCACGAGATCTCCCAAGGGGATGGGATGAACTTGTGGTTAAACCATGGGACAGTGAGTCAGCAGATTGGGGATCCTCATCCCCATCTCTCTGTGGCTCTGTGAGATCTGACTCAACCCCACAGCCCCTGCATGTTTGGTTTCCCCATGGGGAAAACTGGTGTGATGACACACTGCGATGGCAGCACGCAGCCCCTTATTGCTGCTGGGAACACACCACATGCTGCTGCAGAGGAACACTCCCCCTGCAAAAAACCTGAGCCTTTGAAATGCAAAACTCCCCTCTGCAAAGGTTTCTACTGGTATAGTTCACCAGATCTACAAAGATCTACCTAGACATTTTAAATATTTACCCAGCGGTTTTATATTTACCCAATATTGAAAGCATCAGTCAGTGCTGGATGCCCAGTTCCCTGTGGATGCACAGCCCTGCCCTGGGATGCTGTGCTGAGGTCAGGACTGCCAGGAGCTGCAGCGACCCTGCACCCTCATAAATCCCCATGGGGTGGGACAGGGCACCCTTTCTTTTCCCCCCCCCATCCATTCCTCTCTCCCCTTCAGCACTCAGTCTCTCTGCTTGCACAAGAGGATGGTCATCCTTCCTCCTGCAGGCTCTTGTATTTCAGGGTGGGCATCCTGGGACAAAACTCCTTGGGGAAGACATGATCAGGGCTACCAAGCTGGCAAAGTCTCTGGTAATGTGGGGTGTCCCATCCCTTCTAAGTACAGTGATCATTGCAAAGGCTTGTGGCATTTGATGGGCCCCTGAGAATACTCCGATACCCTTATACTAGGGAAGTAAATTCATTTTTCTCAAGGGAGCTTATACCTGCCCTGGTGGTCTTGTATCCAGGACTTGCTGTTCCTTTGTCCCCCACTTTCAGTTCAAATCATCTCCCATTCCAGGACCCTCTTTTCTTTGGATATCTCCTGCTGTTCTTGTTCCTCTGCAAACATTTGCCAGGGCAGTGGCCACCAGTTTCACACACCAGAGAAAGCCTTACTCTGGGAATTAGGCAGTGTCTCCAGCCCCCTCTGCCCAGTCCACTGGCACTGAAACACTGAAACTCTCCCCAGTACAAGGGGGGCTGACTCTTTCAAACCAGCCCTTTAAGTGCTGCATTAGCAAGAAAAAGTCACCCCTTTTCACCAATAGATCTCCAGGATCTTTACCGAGAGGAGGTTGTTTGCCTCCCTTTTGCAAATGTGGACACTGAACTCGCAGAGCTGACTTAGCCAAGACCTCCAGGTGGAGAAGCAGCAGCAGAGGTGGAAGATGTTTTAAGTCCTCTTCCAGTGAAGTAGCCTAAGAACAGGACATAGAAACAAAGGTTACGTGCAGGTTGCAAACAGTGCAGAAGACTGAAGGAAAGAAGGTTAAATACAGGGTATAAGGTATCATGATCTTCCAATCTCATTACCATGTCCTTGGAAAGAGCAAAGCTCTGAAAAAGCACAGGTCTTATTTTTCCAAATTATTTGCACTGTGGAAAAGGGGATGTCAAGCTTAAAATCCACAGGGCCTCACCTACTTCACCCAGGAGTTAAAACCCACACAAGTCTCCTGTAATGATCAAAGGCTGAAAGAACAAACACACCAAACTGAAGCACAGCACAGAACTGTCCCAGAACCACAGCTGCTCCTCAATGCATGCTGCCCATTTCCCAGCAGCTCCCGTGGGATAACAGGCTATATGTCAGGAAAACCATGCTTAAAATCTTCTGGGTCTCATGTACCTGCACCCAGGAGCTAAAATCCACTGAAGCCTCCTGTAATGATCAGCACAGACTGGAGAAACAAACACCTTTTAATGCATGGGCAATGTTTACATGGTCCTTCTCGCACCAAGCCCTTCACGCTGAGCCATCTTCTTTGGTTTTCCAGTGTCTCCTGTGCCTTGATCACAGTTCTGAAGTCCAAAGGTGTGAAGATACCTCCTTTCCTCTGCAGAAACACGGCGGTGTTCCCAAGAAATCTCATCCCACCGTAGCAAGGCGGTTGCTGGGATGTTGCTGCCACCTTCTGCCCACCTTCGCTGCTCACACCCTCCCCGGCCTCTGGTCCATGTGAGAGGTAAAGGAAGCAAGAAAATGCAGGAATCCAAGGGTTTGGGAATGGGCTCACTGCCCCTCATGGGGCACTGTGGGTGGAGGTTTCCCCCTTGGAGCCTTGGCACGGTGGTTGTGGATGTGGGTGAGGGATGCCGAGCTCTGCTGGTGGAAGAAGGAACGGGCTCTGCATGAGGAGTCACATTCAAAAGATGAAGGAGGTAAATAAATGCAGCTAATGCAATTGCTAAGTGGACTGTTACTAGACACAGCATGAGCCGTTCACAGTTCTTCCCGCAAACACGGGGAAATGAAATGTTTAATTCAGAGGGAACAGCAGGACTATGCAATTTCTCTCCTGACACCCATCCAATAAGGGTTTTTTGGCAGGGATATGGAGTAGGTGGTGTGACTGGCACTAAAGCTGTGGCAACAGAGCATGTCGTTGATCAGAAGGTAAGGGCACAGAGCCTTTGTTTTCCAAAATGGCAAAGACTTCTCTTTGTTCAAGGTTTTTGTTCTGCCTTGCAACCCTCAGATTACTTTCTTCTCTTGCCCTGGCACCACTAGCAGAGCAGGATGCTTGGGGGGAGTTTTTCCAAACAGTGGTCTGTTGAAAGGTGTAAAAGCTATTAAAACAAGCTTTTTCACAGACCAGCTCAACAGAGCTTCAGCCTTGGGATTACTTGTGTCACAGCTCTTTAAGCAGATGCTGTGGCAGGTCCCTGAAGGCGTTGTACAAGGACACCAAACATCTAAGGCACAATCTTGCTGGTTCTTGACCACAGGACATGGATTCACCCAGGATGAGTGGCAGCATGAGCTGCTCAGACTTGGAGCATAACCCCAAACCCGTGCATTTCAGCTGTCAGAAGAGCTGACTTCTTGTCTCCTCTGCACACATCTGTATAAGCTGAGGGGTAATTGCAGGTTTGCACCTTGATTTTTCCCTCCCTCTAAGCAGCAGGCAGAGTGCAAATCCCATGGAGGTGAGGATTGCACAGCACCCAGGGATGTGGGATGTGGCCAGGGAGGGACTCTGTGAACAGCCCTGACCTGTTGAATTGCAGCAGCACAGAGTTGTCAGGGGCTGCAGGAAAGGCAACTCCTATAAACTGAACCCACACAGACAGTGTGAGCTTCAAAACCATTAAGCACAAACCTTCTATGAAGAATCTGATGTTCCTGGTGAACCTGCTCAGAGTTGAGAGCCCACAGGCCACACACAGTGGTGAGTTCATTCCCCATTCCCCTCACTGGGAAGCATCCTGGGCAGGCACCTTCACAAAGCTGTCCCACCAAAGATGAGCTCAACATCCCAAATGTGCTCCAGGCCAGCAGCTGGAGTGTGAGGATCAGGTTCTATGCCACTCTGCCTTGTCCAGGGAGCTGTAGTGGGGGTGTCCAGCTCCTGGAATTTTCAGTAGCAGCCACCAGCTGCAACACCAAGTTCTCTGCTCCTCTGAAACACAGAAATGTTCCCACATCCTGATATCCACACAGAGACAGGAGCAGAAATCACATCTACACTTTGATCCTGCCACCCTCCTCTGCCTGCTCCACAGAGGAGGCTGTTTGAACTGCACAGGAGTGATATTTCCAATACAGCCTGGAGTTAATGTACTCCTGCTTGTAAAGTCAGCACCAAACACAGGTCCATCCTTAGCAGAACGTTGCACTTCACTACATCAAAGCTTCGTGCTGGGGCAGAGGACGGACCTCCTTTCCACAGAGGTCCTCCTTGAACAACAGTGGCATCCAGCTCATCCCTGAGGGCAAGGGGGTTCCCATGGCCTGGAAGCATATCATACCTTTCAGAAATCAATGCCATGTTTTTTATATGCCATATATGTACTTTAGATATATACATATTTTAAATATATACAGAGAAAGAGTTGGGTCACTGGCCTCAACTTCCCACTTGCTATGAACAAAATGAAAATTAAACGCAGCTCCAGCCTGGCTGCTCTCTGCTGCTCTGAGCAGAGCAGCTTTGGCATGGGGTGGTGGGTATTCCTCAGGTCTCAGGTGATGGTGGCAGCTGGGATTGACACCAGACATGGCTCTGAAGAGCAGCACAAGCCACAGCATGAAAAGAGAGGAGGTGATGATGCCCACAAGCAGCCAACCAGTTGTCACTGCATGGAGGCCACTGGTGGGGAAACAATCACAGGAAGGTTTGGGTTGGAAGGAACCTTACAACTCATCTCATTCCAACTCCTGTGCCATAGGCAGGGACAACTTCCACTAGACCAGGTTGCTCCAAGCCCCATCCAATCTGGCCTTGGACACTGCCAGGGAAGGGGCAGCCGCAGCTCCTCTGGGCACCCTCACAGAGAAGGATTCCTTTCCCAATATCCCACCTAAACATATTCAAGACAGCTCTGGAAAGTTGCACTGAAATAAAAGCTCTCCTCAGCATGGAGGTCATGCCTCAAGACAAGGTGCAAGACCTTTCAGTAGGTCCACCTTCCCTCCCTCTCCCTCCAGGTTGGTGTGGGAGGGCATAACTGTGGGGATGGATTTTGCAAGGAGAAAAATCCCCTTTACAACCCCCAATCTGTCTGCCATGGGAGCATTCCAAGTCCCTACCAGGAATATACTTTCCCTATTTTTTTCCCCTATATCCCCTCCATTCCCCAGTATTGCCAGGAGGGACATATCCATCCCCATGTTGGAGCAGTCCCCAAACTAGAAGGGGTAAGCACTGAGCAGACACCTCAATTATTTTAGCAAAACTCTTTTTTGCAGAAACAGGGTTTTGTGTGCACTTAGGCCCCCGGCACAGAAGTCTCCCGAGTCCTGGATCTCTAAGAAACAAAAATATTAAATCAAGAATTCCCATTTTCCCCTCACCCTTTTTAATCTCCTTCCATTGGGCTGCAGCCAGGGAGTCATTAACTCCTGACTGGGTATTGCAAGGCCAGAATTGTGATGTGCTTAATGGCAATGTCATAAACCCCCATTCATTCCCACACCAAAGGGCTTATGTCCTTAAAGAAAAATGTGTTGGAATAATACTTTAGGAATGGATTAGTGGATCCTGATGTGCCTTCATTTGCATTTCCTCCCCCTGAGCACCTCTGGAGGTGTTCAAATCATTTTCTTTACTTACTCAATGGTATTTTAATCCTTAAGGAATGGTTTAGCTCCACAGAAATGTTTACATAGTCACCATCCAGCACACTCAGGGATGTAGGACAGAGGAATACCCAGGAGCTGCTCTGGCCCTGACTTATTTCAACAGCAGCAGTGGATCTTAGGAGTGAAAAATCCAGACTCAGATCCAGACTTCCTTCTCTGCAAGGCCTCCTGGCCGTCACTGTAATACCTGTGGCTGGGTTTGGAGTAACCTGGGGCAGTGGAAGGTGTCCCTGCCCATGGCAGGGGATTGGAATGAGATGAGCTTTAATATCCCTTCCAACCCAAACCATTCTAGGAGATTTATCAAGCTCCCTTTCCCACTCACTTCTATTCTTAGCTATGAGACTACCACATCAGGGGCCACCAAAAGCCACCCAGAGGTGACTTTGCAGCTCAGCCACCCTCCACAGCCATTCAGGTCTCAGCTATCCTTCCTGCACCCATTCCCATTGGCCATTTCTTCCTATTCCCAAAATTTCTAAAAACAAGCTCCAAACCACCGTAAAATGTCCCAACTCTGGGAAGTTACAGCCCCTCCAGGTACCTGAGCCTCTTGACAAAGTTCTGATCTGAAATGAGGTCCAAAATGATGCAGGTGAAGGAGTAAAGGTTTGTTATGTGTGTTTTGAACAGAGATTAAAGTCACCAGCCCACCTGCCCCCCGCAGCAACCACCAAGGGGCAGTACTCTCCATGCCTTCCCTGCACTGAGCTCACCACATTCCCGGGCATTTTGGCTTGGGGAGATGGAATGTGCTTGGTCGGTCTCAGGAGGGTCGATTATAAATGCTGTTCCCTTTATAGGGCTCACTACAAACAAAAGGAACCTGAACCTCCGTTAAGGAGCTCTCTGCAACTCTTCGAAGCTGAACAGAAGAAACTTGATGTACAAGTGGCTGCAGAGTCACAACAGTCACACCGTTTCATCTGCCAACAACGCTGCAATTTGTCTGTGTTGTGCCCTGACTGGCTGCACGAGCTGCTTCGGTGCTGCCTCTGCTGCAATCCCCCTCCTTAGCATGCCTCGACTGCAGCAGTCCAGCTTGGCAGTGCCTTAGACCCCAGAGAAAGTTATTTAACTCCCATCCATCCTCTAAAAGCTTTGCAAATTCATCACATCACACACAGCTTCCCACGGCAGAAGAAAAGAAGTGGGGTTTTAGCTTATTTCACTGGCAATAACAGAAAATGGCCTATTGCAGCAAAGAATTTGTCCAAATAAGCTGTGAGCCATAACCATCCTGCAGATAACAGCCAGCTCATTCTAGGGCCCTGGCAGCACTCTACAGGTATCCACTATTGAAGCATCATTGTATTTTAGATAAATGTGCTGCTTAAAGATAGCTGTCAGCACAGACTGCTGAATAATGCCTTCATTTTATAAGTCAAGCTGTCCCCAGGTTATTGGCAACACCTAAAGCTAGGAGTCTGACAGCAGGAAAATAGTCAGTGTGATGATGGAAGAGCAGGACCCTGACCCTGTAGCACTCTCTGGGCTTCCAAGATGGTTTAAAGGCTTTCATATACTATACTCAGGTTACTACATTTATTAGTCTCCAATCATCCTCCTTCCCTCCATTCACTTTGGTGTAATTCTCTCTTTGGTATGTTCAGCTCACACCACAGGGGATTCTGCATTTTGCTTATACACAATCCATATAAAAAACCTCAATAAGCTAAATTTTAGCCTCCCCAATAGCATATATTCTTATACATCATTACAGCTACACCAAGTATTTATCACTAAATGCTGCTTACCTCTGCCATGCCTTTTCTTGATCTTCTTTTGCTCAAGGAAAATGCTCTTTAAACCTTGAGAGACTATTACACATTAAGTACTTAATAACCTAAGCCTTACCTCTTTCGGGACAGAAAAACATTTCTAAAACTTCTACCTTTCTCCCCCCCCCCATTTATATAACCAAAAATAACAAACACCTTAAGCATTTTATTACTCTAGAATATTTGTTGGGTTTTATATAATATAGAACTCCAAAACCAATGGTATTTTAGCTTCTTAGTCAGCAACCAACCTTACAGCATTAGCCCCTTTTTTCCTCCTCTACCATCAGCCCTTCCTGGCCTTCTGAGTGCCTTTATAGGCTTTGGTGGTCCTGACTGGCCTCACCTGAGCATCTCCACCCATGGGCTGGGGCTCCATATAAGTTCCACCTGGGGGCTCTTCCTATTTTTTATTCTGAGCTGCTGAAATTGTTGTCTTTATTTCTATATGGTTAGCTTAGTCTTAAACCCTGTTCCTCTGTATCTAGCCAAGTATGTTTGGCCTGGATGTTTTCCATGGACCCAATTCCAACCTGTGGACTGACTTGCCAGCTGGACATAGAAAGTGTTTCATCCCTACAGAGCTGCCTGATGCCTGGACCTGAGGGCTTTCCAGCTCCTAGAGAAGGTAAAATTTTATTGTTATGTCATAGTACTAGCAATTAATAATAATTTGTTGCTTTGGTGGAGTGTTTTCTACTGTTAAGGTGCACAGCATCTTTCCCAGAGCAGTGCTGGTTGGTTATCCCAGTGTTTTCCTAGTGCAGCAGGACCTGTGGTAGAGCAATAACTCTGTGGGGTCTGATATCTTCCTGCATGTATATGTGGATGGCAGGAGGCACCCTTGGGACCTGTTTTCCCCTTGAGTCCCTGCAGCTAAACCTGGCACCCTGGGTGGGAGCTCCTGGGTGGTGTGAGGAGGTTGTGCACCCCGTTCAGCTGAGCTTGGAGGTGTCAGTCAGCTGGCTGGGTGTCTGTTCCTGCTTGCTGAGCTCTTGGATTGCCCCCTCCTCAATAGATGCTCAGGATCTGGGTGGGTGAACAATTTGGGGAAAGGGGTTTGTTGTTGGCCAGAGTTTATCACCCCCCTGCCAGGCACAGTTAAGTGTGGGGGGAAAATGTGTGACTACTCGCAGGGTGCTGCCTTTCTCAGGAGCTGTGAAGGATTTCTTTACCTCTTCAAAATGTCTGGAGTTTTAGTACTTACAATCAGCAAAAATTGGAGTGGAATATCAATGGAGCACAGTTTTCAGAAACTCATTTTCTTTCGCTTTTCAAGCTGACAATAGGATTTTAAGAAAAACTTTGAATAATGGATACACTTTTGAATAATGGATGTTTCACAGCCAAAGTCCCTTGACTTTTCTCTCTGTGCCTGAATGAGAAGCCTTTTAATTGCACAACTCGTGGTGAGGAGGTACAAAATGCTTTGTGTCTGGTGCTGCTGATTAACTGATGCATATGCTCCCATTAAACATTCAGAGAGAGCTGAGTGTATCCCAGCCCAAAGCTGTGTGTTATGCACGTTGGGTTTTTATCAACTAAGGATCTGGCACGAGATGTTTGCTGCTTTTCCTTGTCTCTGTCATGGCTGCTCATCACTTCCCCCCACACTTTTTATTATTTTGTATGTGTGCTTTGCATGTTTCCTGCTTCTAAGGAGGCATTTTTCCACATGGAGAGCTTGCACCTTGTGATGTGGAGTGAGGTCATCTTGTGAAAGGGAGAAGACTCCTGAGCTTGGACCATGCAGTAAAGTTTATTTTTCAAAACAGCAGTGCCTTTTGATGAGAAATGTGGAAGAGCTGCCTGGTGCCTGTGCCAGGCTGGATGCTCTGCCATGGTGGAATAGAGAAGCTGCAGTGTGTGGAGCTATTTGAGCCCCCTACAAATTGGCATTGTGGGATGCAGGGAATGGAATTAGCAGGAAGAACAGCGATCTGGGTCTTCCTTGCTCTTACTCCATCATGCTGCTGTCTGTCCCTGGAGCTGGCTCTTCTCCAAGTTAATTCAACTTTCATGAGAGTTTAACTCTGCTGCAGAAGGGAAAAGACAAGTCACTGTGCCCCTGAAAAATGTAAAGGGTGGGTTTGGGGTCAAGGGTGTTTTTTGTCCTCAGTTTTCCCAGTTCTTGGTGCAGTGCCCAGCACTTTGGGTGAGCCCAGATGGGCTCAGCAAAGCAAAACCCTGCTGTGTTAGTATTTCTCTAACTTCTGTCTGCACAAAACAATCCTCTTAAAACAAGCAGCTATGATCCCATCAGTTTCCTTTCCAAGCACAAATCCAGCCAGGGACCAAGCCCCAGTGAATAAATGCTGCTGGAGCCTGGCTTTGTCCTGCTCCCAGCCCTGTGTGCTGGCTGGGGGGGGACTGGAGCTCTCAGTTTATGGAGTGGAATACTGTGAGTCTGGGCTCTTTGAACTGACAGAAGACCTAAGGAGGCAGCTTGGGGTGGCACAGAGGGGCCTGTGGGCTCTCTGCTTTCAGGCTTCTCTCTCATGTCGAGGTTTTTGGTAAGTCTTGCCTCTGCTCTGCATGGGAGGTTGCCAGCCAGGATTCTGCCTTGAAACCGAGCTTGTTCTCTCTCAATTTTGCAGCTTCCTGCCTCAGAGGGCAACTGCAATTTAGCTTTATTTCACAAAATTTGACATGACTTGAGACTCTGATTTACTGGCCTTGGAGAATATGGTATATGTAACTGTGCAGGGCCTAAGTGGCTTTTCATGGTAGAGGAGTCATAAATTGAGATGAAAAAAAATGAGGGAAATGTTGCTGTCCAACTTTACAAGGTAGCAGTAGGAACAGGACACAGCTGAGCCATCTGTAACTGTCACGGGTCTTTATTGTCCCTGATTGTGTGTCACGAAGCTCCTGAATGGCCTCAAGTATGAAGGCAACCTGTGCTCAAGTGTCTGAAGAGACACAAGATGGCAATGTTTCCAAAAGGACACCCTTGGAGTAACTCGGGGCTAAAGATTTCCAAGCAATCAGCTTTTCCTGCTCCGGCACTGGGAGACCTCGGGAAAGGGTCAGTGTCTGGCTTGCTCCCTCTGTGGCCACCAGTAAAGGAGCCTGAGGGTGAGGTGGACAACTCCAAGAGCATCAGCTGGTAGCTCAGGCAGAGCTCAGCATCCTTCCCCTGCTCCTTCATGGCACAGACACCTGGAGGTGCAGGACTTGCAGCCCTGGTGTTTCTCCTGGGCTGTGTTTTGACCTCTGTACCCGCCCCCGCTTTGCCTTGTGTCCCCTCTTTACCTTTCAACAGACCCAGAGAGGCATTTCACACAGCAAGGAGATTTTGGACAAGGAATGACCACCTCCTCTTGGGTTGTTCTTTCCCTTGATGCCCCAAGAAGAGCTGCGGAAACTCATCTCACTTTAAAAATTAGCTTTCCCTGGTTGAGCAGGGGGATGCTGTGGGGTGGGTGGAAGAGTTACCTCTGCGAGGGTTCCTGGGTTTGCCCGACAAATATTTCCATGTCCCTCGGGTTTAGATGTTAATTTTCAGCTTGGAGGTTGTAAGGCATCTCCATGTGGCACGGAGACAGGGGTGCTGTGACAGTTCCCAGGCTGCTCGTGCTCGTTTTATCTGCAAATGGTTGAATTTGCAGTGTGTAATGATCTCTGTAAGGCAGTTAGGAGCGAGATAAACATCGATTTTATGGCTGGGAAAACAGAAGGGGTGTTGTAGAGGGAAAAAGAGAGAGGACCTGAATACTGAAAACTCTCAAGGCTGTTGGGTTTAGCTCTTGTATCTTCAAGGGGCCTTGGGTATCCCAATCCCTTCCCGTGGTGGGTCCAGTGAGGTGAGATGCTGCAGAACCTGCTGTGATGGGATGCAGGAGCAGCATAACCTTCCCTTTAGGGGTGGGGGATGCAAAATAGCAGCAACTTGGTATTCACAGCCCAGAGTTTTGGCTGAAGTGGGAATGAAGGTGAAGGCTAGGAAGTTTTTTGGGATTTGCGTTGTAGCAGGAGCTCGTGCAGAAGGCTGGGGGTCACTGTTTGGCTGCAGCAGACTTGAGATGTGCTCTGATTTTTCACAAATAACAGCTTTTTTTCAGGTCTGCTTCTTCACAGGATACAACGTGGGGTATAAAATGCTTTTTCTTATTGTGCTGAATGCCTCTGGAATGTAAATAATATTCTTGCCTAAGTCTCCAAAAATTAATAGGTGTGTCTGGAAGCTGCTGAATGTGGCTGTGTGTGTGCAGGAAGGTGGTGGGGAGGGACAGCTTAGTCCAGCCAAGCTGGAAACAACCTCGTGTGGGGAATAAAGGTGGGAACTTTCACTCTCAGAGTGTCTGCAGGAATATGGGGAGTGCTGCTGTGATCACATCCACAGGATGGTGCTAATGCAGTGGCGAGAGGGTGGGGAGCAGAACCCACGTCAACTGTGCTGGGAGCCACCACCTTCTTCCCACTGGGATGTCCCTGGCCTGGGAAGCTCCAAATGCCACCCCCAGCTGGAGCAGGAGCTCTTGCTGCTCCTTTCCTGTGAGCCTGGGAAGGGGTGATCAAGCTAATTAGATAATTAGCTGCTGTTGAGACTGATTGAGGATGAGGGCTCTCCCCGTGCAGGTGCTGAGCCTGTCTGGGAACCTGAGTCCTGGGTTTCTTGGGTGGCTTTTGTTTTCTTGGTCTGTGTGACATGTCAAATGTCTTGAATGCTGGCAGTGCATTCAGGGCTGCTGGTTTTGCTGTACAGAATGTTTAAGATGAGTTTTCACATTTTATGTAGCTCATTTGCTGCTTGCATTCTGCTCTGCATGATTGTCAAGACATCTATACCAAAACAAGTGTGGAGATATATATATATCTCTCACATTTCTAGGGGGCTAAAGCTCAGAGATGAACAAAGCTTCCTATCAATGCTGCTTAAAAAAAAATAATCTTGTCTCAGAACCAATTAGAATCAACAGAAAACACCTTAAAATAGCTTTGGGTTCTGAAGCCATCTGGATTTCTGCAGTTAGGCTGGAAAGGTTTCAGATGAGATTGGGTTTGGGGTGGGGGGGTGACTGACCTGAGTGTCTGGGGCAGTCTGTGATCAGGGCCCCAAATAAGCTGCTCAAACACCTGGAGGGCACCAAGGAAAATGCTTTCCACCTAATCTTGTTACTGTGACAACACCAGTGAAACCCTTTAAAGCAGAGAAATGTGATGTTTTCTGGTGATAGCGGTGTCCCTCCAGCTCTGTGACAAATGCTATCTGTGGTGTGTGCTGCCTGTGTTGCACTAACCTGTGAGCTTTGTGGCAGTCCTAGGGCAGAGTCTGGGGTTCCAAGAAAGTTATGAGTCCTTTAAGATAGTAATTTCTTGGCTAGAAGCAATGTCATTAAAGGGTTATAATCCCCCCCCTCTTTATAGCCCGTTGCATCCTTTTATCTCTGTTCTTTCCTCTTTCTCCTCTCATTCCCCAGCTCCATCCTCCAGCTTTCCTCCTCCTGCACACTTTCCTACCTTTGCCTTTAAATCAGTGTTCCCCTTCTGTCCATTTTGAACTACTTTTGCTCGAAGCTTGATGTTGCTGGTAGAGTCTCTTCACTCTCTAATGTGGACCAGACAGAGTTTCCACATCACAAATATCACAGGCTGCAGCTGCTTTATGCAAGTCCAGCTCCCAAGTCTTCCTTGCAATCCAAATTCCCTGGGAGTAGTTTGGGTTGGAAGGGATCTTTAAAGATCTAGTCCCACTCACCTTGCAATGGATAGGGACATCTTCAAATAAACCAGGTCCCTCTGAGCCCTGTCCAACCTGACCTGGAACATTTATAGGGATGGGGCAGCTACAGCTTCTCTGGGAAACCTGTGCCAGTGATTTACCACTCTCATTGCAACAAATTTCTTCCTTATGTCTAACTTAAACGGACCTTCCTTCTCAACATCTTTGTGGTGCTCATTGAACCCTGCAGGTTCCTGGTGTGGATTTGTGCTGCTGCTGGAAAACAGGTTGGAAACATCCAGGAGTCACCTCTTGGCTAGAAACCTAAAATTATTAGCCAGGAAACCAAATAGAATTATGATATTTATGCGTGTGAAATATCATATCTATTTATGTATTTTAAAAGTGGGATTCTCATGGTCTCTAAGGGTACATTCCAGCTTTCCCACAAGACCTGGTCTGTCTGTAACAGACCTTACACTTCATTCCAAACCTCCCAAAGTGCTGAAGGGCAGCTGTGAAGTGGAGAGGAGATGCTTAATTTCATTCTACTGCAGCAGCATGAAGGCAGCACTTCCCTGGTTTGTGTTTCTCCCAGTTGGCTCTCAGTACGGCTCAGTGCTAAGGATATTTTTTTACTTGAAATCTTGAATTCTGCAGAGACCAAGTGCTTACTTCTTAGGATCACCAGGGGAAACTTCTTAGTTCTCCCAGTGGGGTGGAAATTTCAAGGTCTGAAGCTATAATATATGTAGTCTTTCAACATCATTAAGAGGGGTTTTCTCACAGAGCCACAGTGAGCAAAGCAAACCCTCCTGCCTGTGAATCCCAATCAATCAGTGCTGTGAGGTCACGGTGGAGGAGATTGGGAGGTGCTGGAAAGGGGGGAAGTGGCACCTCACTGAACTGCTGGGTGGCAGAACTTATTGAGTAGCTTTTACTGCAGTTTTGTGGGGTGCCATTTGCCTCAGTTTAGTCCCTTTTTCAGGTTTTAAGGTACCTGAATGACTCTGGGAGAAGGTCTCCAGGCAGTAATCCCCAGTTGCTTTTAGAATAAGGTCATTTTAGTGCTTAGATGGTGCAGGGCTGGGGTGGACCCAGCTCCATCCTGGCCCAGTTCTGCCCTCAGCAGCATATGGTGGGCTGGATGTTATTTACTTCATCTGTGACTGGGTCTGAGTTAAACTAACAACGAGGTAACAGTTAGCAACAGGTTTTGTTTATTATATAGGAAGTGTGAGGACATATAGGGGAGGATAATTCATAGAATTATACAATGCTTTGTGTTGCAAGAGACTTTAAAATTCATCTCATTCCACCCCAGTGCTGTGGGCAGGGACACCTTCCACCAGCCCAGGTGGCTCCAAGCCCCCCATGCAACCTGGCCTGGGACACTTCCAGGGATGGGGCAGCCACAGCTTCTCTGGGCACCCTGTGCCAAGGCCTTCCCACCCTCCTGGGGAAGATTTTCCTCTTACCATACTATCTAAATCTCTGCTCTTTCAGTTTAAAACTGCTCCACTTCATCCTATCACAACCTGCCCATACTTCACTGCACCAAAAACACCACTGTGTGAGACACATCTGGCTTTTTATTTTGAGCCTGGAGGGCTGCCTGCTCCTTACCTTGGGTGAGAGGGGACCCAGGGCAGGGGGAAGGAGACCCTCAGGATGCAGCAGCCGTGTCAAGCCCTGGTTGTGGGGCGGAGGAGCGGGGGCTGCCCTTTGCCCCGCGGCGGCCGCCGGCCCATGTGGCATTGGACTTTGGAAGTGGTGACAGGGAGTGGAAGGAGGGCCCTGGTGGCCTCTGAGCAGGTGTGTGAGACTGCTGGGGGGTGGGTGGTGGTGGGAATCCCAAACTGGGAACCCTTGGGGTGGGAGGGGGTTGGTGGGACTGAAATGATGGGGACCTGGATGAGTGTGCCTGTGGGCAAGGGCTGAGCCAGACTGAGCCACCTCGGTTCAGACCTGAGTGTTCCAGCCCTGGAGCTACCACAGACTGCCTTGAAACTTGAGGGGTGGTGTTCAGGCAGTGTCTGAGCATCTGCCTGGGTTGGGGAGGCTTGTAGTGATGGGGATGGTTTGGGTACCAATGCTGCAAGGGAGGACTGGGGGGTTTGAGCGTGGCAGCCCCCTTGGCAGCTGGGGCTTCACCTCTGCTCTGCCCTAGGCTCTCCCTGGGATTTCCTCTTCTGCATGGGACGGTTAATTAATAATGAATTCTTTCTGCAGCTGAAAGGCAGGAGGAAATCTGTTTCCATCCCATCTCACAGCTCACAAGAGCAAAACTCCATTTCTCCTTGCTCATTTTTCTGAGCATAACTCCTTGTTCTGCTCAGAGCTTTGCCAATATCCCTTCCCCTGCCATGTGGAAATTGGGGTTTCATTGCTGTGTCACGGAGGTGAGGGGGATTTCCCACCTCTCTTGGGGGGACTGTGAGCAGGGGTGCTTTGCAGCTGGGGATGCAGGAGGATCCTACCTGGATGCTGCCTATGTATGGGGGCTTCATATATATATTTTTAATAAGGAAGATGGGGACAAGCCTTATAGAAGGGCTTGTAGTGATAGGAAAAGGGTTTTAAACTGAAAGAGGAGAGATTTAGATTAGGAGGAAATTCCTCCCTGTGAGAGTGGTGAGGCCCCTGGCACAGGTTGCCCATGGAAACTGTGGATACCCTACCCATGGAAGTGTCTAAGGGTAGGTTTAATGGGGCTTGGAGCAACCTGGGATAGTGGAAGGTGTCCTTGCCCAGGGGGTTGGAACAAGATGATCTTAAAGGTCCTTTCCAACCCAAATCATTGCAGGATTCTTGTTCTGCGATGTCTGTTGCTTTCAAAAATGGACAGTTTGATCCTGGTGTTTCATGGAGAACTTCAGGTTTAGGTATAGGTGGAGATGTGGTTTCTTTTCTTGTCTCTGGGCATTTTGGGTTTTTCAGCAGACTCTCAAAAGCAGAAAGTAGGTACCAACAGGCTTCATGGGAGGGTTTTGAAGGGAATGCAAAGCTGCTGATCGGACCCACTGACTTTTTCCCTTGCAGGCCACCTAAGCCATCTGGGACTTGAGCTTCCCAAAACCAGGGAGGATCTTGCTGGCAAGTTTGTGATGGAGCCCTGGGCCCCTGCCCAGCTGCCCCAACCCCGGGAGAGACCCTCATCCTGGGGAGAGGGGCCCTTTGTCCCCCCAGCCCCGCTTTGGCAGCAGCTCCTCCGCTCCGGGCACCCCCCTCGCCCCGGCTCCTGGGATGGGACCCACCTCCCTGGGCATCCCCCTGGCAGGGACACACACAGACCAGCCTCCAGGGCTGAGCACCACGACAGCAGCTACCCCAGCCCGTCCTACTCCAGGTGAGACCTGCTCCTGCTCACCCCTCTGCTTGGAAACCTTCCCAAAATAAGAATGGTCCTTGGGTCGTGCCCTTGTGGCTGCACAGGGAAACGGTGTGCCAGCAGGGGATGTCCAGCTATTAAAGCAGCCCCTGACTCCTCTGTTTAAGGCTGTGTGGCAGTTTAGCTCTGATTTCTTCTGAAAACTGTGGTTTCTGTGGTTGCAGTTTCGCTCGTTTCACCCCCATCCCGTGGTGCATTTCTCCTGCAGATTTGATTAAATGCAGCTCTTTTTTTCCTTAAGTGCAAGATGAACAATAAAAAACACAAAGGCCAATATAGGAGCAAGAGGCAGCCTTGCAAACTCAGCTGCTGAAACAGCAGAGGGTGGAGGGATAAAATGTGGGCTGGAGGATGTTCCTGGTGCTGAAAAAGAGCTTCGGTGCTCCAGCAAATTTGGGTTGATTTGCCTGAGTTATTGCCCTGGGTGAGTTATGGAGTGGGCACGTGGGGTTTAGTGCTGAGGCTGTACAGTGCTCATGCTGGGGAGGGGGTGTTGCATGGGGCTCACCCTGTGTGATTTGGGAAAGGGAATCTGAGTGCCAAAGGGGTGCTTTGGGCTGGGGGAACACCTGCTGAGCTGTGCAGTGGACCCAGCAGCTCCAGAGCTTGGCAGAAGAGATGCTTTTGGGGGGGACCTCTCCTTAAATGTGCATAAAAGCTGATCCCCCATGGCAAGTCCTCACCACTGAGCTGAGACTGAACGGCTGAGAGAAGTGGAGTTGTTCAGCCTGGTTAAGAGAAGGCCTTAGAGCACCTCCCAGTGCCTAAAAGTGCTACAAGAGAGCTGGAGAGGGACTTGTGACTGGGGCCTGGAGCAACGGGACAAGGGGGAACAGATTAACACTGACAGAGAGGGCAGGTTAGATGGGATATTAGGAATAAATTCCTCCCTGGGAGGGTGGGCAGGCCCTGGCACAGGGTGCCCAGAGAAGCTGTGGCTGCTCCATCCCTGGAAGTCTCCAAGGCCAGGTTGGACAGGACTTGGAGCCCCCTGGGCTGGTGGGAGGTGTCCCTGCCCATGGCAGGACAGTTGGAAGGAGATGACCATTAAAGGTCCCTTCCACTCCAAACCATTCTGTGATTCCCTGAATCTGCATGCATGTCTTTCTCAGAGATGGAGATGGGAAGGCATCCAGACCTCCTACTGCTCCTTCCAGGTGTGATGCTGCCCTGCCACTGGGCAGTTGTGGCTTTATTTACATCACCATTTCTGCTTTGAAGTTCTCATTCCTTGCACAAGTTTAACCATAGATGTGGTCCAGAACCCTTAGTGGTGCCCTCTCCTCCTCAGCTGATGTTGTGTTGTTTTTCAGGCAAGGATATGAAGACCTGCACTGGCAGTATCCAGCAGGCAGCTACAGGGATGACTATCCCTTCCAAAGCCACCAGAGGCAACCAGTGGCCTGGCAGAGTGACAGAGGTAGGGCCTTCTCCTTTGGATCCAGGGATGGAGGCATCTTGCTTGCAAAATAGGTGATGCTTTCTTCAGGGTGGGCTCTTCTCCCAGGGCTTTCTTGTGCCCGTGCTCCTGAGTGTTCTGCCTGTGCAGCACAGGCTGCCAGTTTCCATTTAGGAAATCAGAGCAGGATCCAGGTGCACCTGAGGGATGTTTGATCTTGATTTCCATGGCTAAAACCTGTGTCATTCCTGGTTCCAGGCTGAGCTTGATCTTGTTTGTGTGATCATGGTGGCCAGAGCCTCTTCTTTGCTGTTTCTGGGCTTGAACAGAAGAGGAGGGTGGAAAGAGGAAAGGACATCAGTGCTGTGTTCACAAACATGTCCAGGATGGTGTTGTACCTCCGATGTGTGATGATAATTTGGAAGCAAATGGAGTGTGCATGGCAGGTTGCCTGACTCGTAGCTTTTCTCTTGCAACTTCATTGTTGCTCTGGAGGGGTAATGCTGGATCTTGGTTCCCTCCCTAGACCTGAGGCAGGCAGAGCCTTATGGCAAGAGAACCAGTTACCAGGACCAGCACTACTACAGGGGCTACCACCCCAACCTGGCCACGGGCCCCCCAGGGCAGCACAGGTAAGGGTGGGGAGTCTGGGCAACCTGGTCCAACCATCTGCTGCAAAATCAGCAGGTTTGTGGCTGGTTCCAAAATCTCTGACCGTTCAGAGTGCCTCCCTTTGCTCCCACCTGCAGGATGCAGACCTATGACTCCTATGAGGAGAGCTACACCTCAGCTGCCAGGAAGGAAGGGGCAGAGGGAGAAACCCTCAGCAGCAGTTCAGGGGAGGCTGGTGGGCAGCCCCCAGAGGTAACCTCACATGGGCAGGGCTGGGGGATGAGAGGCTTGGGGATTTCCCAGAGATCTGGGAGGCAATCCACGTGTCCCCACTCCAGCTGAGGAGAAAAAGGCCACTTTGCTATGGTGCAGTCAGTGCCTGGCAGTGCCTGGGGGTTATTGTGGTGGGTTATTAGTGTTTGTCCTCCATCTGCTGGGCTGTCATTCCCCAAGTGAGGGGCTCTACATTTCTTTCTTCCAGGCAACAAGTGATAGGACACAAGGAAATAGCCTCAAGCTGTGCCAGGAGAGGTTTAGATTGGATATTAGGGAAGATGTCTTTATCAAAAGGCTTGCCCAGCCCTGTCACAGACTGTCCAGGGAGGTGGTGGAGTCACCATCCTTTAAGGAATTTAAGACTTACAGGTGTGGCAGTGGGGGACAAGGTTTAGTGGTGAAAATGGCTGGGTTAATGGTTGAACTTAATCATTTGAGGGGTCCTTTCCAACCTAAAAATGTTAATGATCCCATGATTCTCTCCTCCCTGGGTAGCTGCCAGCTGTGTGTTAGGGTCAGCTCTGTCCAACAAGTCCTGCTCCATCACACTTGTGTCCCAATTCCTGTGTGTTGCCAAGGGAAATGTTAAAAGATCTAATAAAAATATGAAAGCTCCTGTGGTGGTTTTGCTTCTGGGTGATGCTTTTTTGGGTTCCCAAGCCCCATTTCCTTGGCTGTGTTGAGGACCTCCTGTTAGGGCTAGGAGAGCTGTCAGACTAGACTTGTGGATGATGAAAATTATTTTTCCAAGCCTCTGGGTATGACCAGGGGGTGTGCCAGGATAAACCCAAGGTGAGCAGGGCATGGGCTGGGAATTGACTGTGCTGCTCCTGCTGGGCACTGTCCTGGAGCAGCAGAGCTGTCCCACTGTCACAAGAGAGGACAGCAGAGGTGTTTCTCAGGCAGGCCAGGGAGCCTTCCTTGCAGCCCTCAGGGCAGCCCAGCCTGCTCCTGCAGTACCACGAGTCAGGGCTCAGCTCCAGCAGCCACGAGCTCAGCCAGTACATCCGGGATGGTGCTGACCAGTATGACCCAGTGCTCCCAGGGACCTGGAACGTGGAGCAAACAGGTGGGCCATGGTGGGGAGTGAGGGAATACGTGGCTGGTGGTAGGAGGTTGGCTGTCTCAAGGCTTGGTCTGGTCCTGGAGGAGGTTGTGGAGACATGAGGCGTGCCTGGGGGGCTGTGGGGTGGGGCTGTGGTCCGGGGGCTCTGCTTGGGTTGGTGTGAGATCTGTCATTCATACCTGTTGCTTTTAGGGGCAGTTCTTGTATAGAAGGGCCAGGGAAGGGCTGCTTAAGTTGTGGGACAAGGTGGGAGTTGGTCATGTCCTCCGCAGTGGATGTGGTGTGGAGTCATGTTTTGATCTGATTATTGAGCCACATTTCTGCCTGAATTAAGGTGCAAGGCAGATCATATGCTGGAGTCAATAATAAGGACTTCAACAGTAAGTGTGAAATAGAGAAGAAAATAGTAAGGGGAGTGGTGGGGAGGAGGGAGACATCCATCAAGCAGACAATAGTCACCACCTGTGGATCCAGTGGTGTCCTGTTGGTCTTTCTTCACCCTGGGCTCCTTGGTGGTCCTGGAGTTATTCTTATGGGGATACCACCTTTATACAGTCCAAGTTCTGGGTATCCACAAGGTGGTTGCAGGTGCTGTTCCCATAAGTTGGGGTGATGTGTATGAGCAGTTACTTCCTTTCCCACAGTTAGCCACAGTGGGAATTCTTGTCTGGATGTGTTAGCCAGGATCACCTGACCAGATCTCACCTTGCCAGGCCTGGAACTGGCCCCTTCCTGTCACAAATTCCTCCCCTGTGCTTATCTCAAGTTCCTGCTGTGGTGGCTTATCTTTATGGCATGTTCTTTCTGTGGCCTTGGCAGTGTGAGACAGGCAGCTGTGCTCTCTGAGCCCTTACAGGTCAGTGTGAGGGGGCTCTCAGTGGCCTTTGTGTCCTTGCAGGGGGTTCCTTGGTGTCCACCCCGACCCTGGAGGTTCCCCTCAAGTTCCCACAGCCACACATGTCGCTGTGCTTCGGAGCTGGAGGCCAGCTGGTGCTGGCATGTCCCCACCACCCTGCTGAGGGGCAGCTAGCCCACGTTGAGCTGCACAGCCTGGAGGTATGACACAGCCTGGACCCCCAGAACACCCTCAGTCCCCTCACTGGAGTGGCTCCTCTTGCCCTGAGTGATGCAAACACCGTGCATCACCCAAACAAGGTCCTTAGCAGCCTTCCTGTCCCCTGTTCCCATCTTCTCTCCATCCCACGTGGACTTTTGAGTCTGCATTTGGATGTTGCTTTCAGTCTTCACCTCTGTAACCCCTGGCACCTGTGATCACTTCTGATGGGGTCAGATGTGCTCTGTCCCTCTCTGAGGGACAACTCCACTCACATTCCCGAGGTGCTCCAATACAGAGGCCGTATCCATCCCCTGAGTCTGCTACAGCATTCCAGTCTCCTATTTTTCCTCCCAGAGGAGGCAGATGCCATCTCAGCAGGCATTTCTTCCCTGGACCTTAGCACTGGGTCCATGAGATGGTTCAGGGCTGTGCTCTGGGGTTACAGAGAATGGGGTTCACTGGCACCACTGAGCCCTTGGCCAAAGGCACTGGCTTTCAGCTTGCCCTGCTGGGGCTGGCCTTGGCTGCTGGAGTCCACCTGCTGAATTTGCTTCTGTTTTTTAGGCAATCCTTCATGGCACAAAAGATCTGGCAGAGCTACAAGCCTTCCCAGGGCCCCTGGCCAGGTATGCTGCACCAGCAGGTCCAGGAGCTGCACCCTCCTGGCTGTCTCCTTGGGGAGGAGACACCAGCTCAAGGCAGACTCTCAGGTCCCTGTGGTTTTGTGTTATCTACAAAGGCCACATCTAAGTTCAGGGTGGGATCTCAGCCCCTTTGATGCAGCGTGGGTTGATTTGGATTATAAGAGATATTATGGGGGTTCTTCCTGAATATTCATAGGGTGTGGTTTGGATGTCTGACCTTATTTTGTACTGATGTCCCAGAAAAATGATTTTTTTTGGATCACTTTGTAAGTCTAAAGCCCTGGGTCAGCCTGTGGTTAAGCTTTTCCTAAGGTTTTTGTCCCCTGAGACTACTGAGCACAGCAGGGTCAGACCTTTATCCAGCGTGGCCATGGTGTGTTGCATCAAGTTGTGTCTGCCTTGCACTGGTTACACCAGTGTCTTTCTGCCCACTCACAGACAAAGCAGGGAGAGAAAAGGAAAAATTATTTACTGAGCAGAAGAGCTGCACAGACACAGGAGCTGGGT
The DNA here is from genome assembly GCA_013399695.1 of Formicarius rufipectus. Classification (NCBI taxonomy): domain Eukaryota; kingdom Metazoa; phylum Chordata; class Aves; order Passeriformes; family Formicariidae; genus Formicarius; species Formicarius rufipectus. Next base: position 511,752 of record VXAU01003931.1, on the reverse strand, counting down.
AGAAATCCTGGAGGTCACCCTCCACTGTGCTCTCAGGAGACCCCACTTGGAATACTGAGTGCAGTTCTGGTGTCCCCAACACAAGGAGGATTTGGGAACTGTTGGAGGAAGTCTGGAGAAGGGCAGTGAAGTGGATAAGGCAACTGGAGCAGCTCCCCTGTGGAGACAGGCTGAGAAAGTGGGGCTGTTCAGCCTGGAGTAGAGAGTGTGGAGAACTCACAGCACCTTTTGGTGTGTGAAGGGACCTACAGGGAAGCCAGAGAGGCAATCTTCATCAGGAACTGTGCTGAAAGGACAGGGGGGAATGGCTTCAGACTGAGAGTAGGTTTAGATTAGATATACGTAAGAAAATATTCCCTGTGAGGTGGGCAGGCCCTGGCACAGGGTGTCCAGAGAAGCTGTGGCTGCCCCAGGCCTTGAAGTCTCCAAGGCCAGGCTGGACAGGGCTTGGAGCACCCTGGGCTGGTGGGAGGTGTCCCTGCCCATGGCTTTAAGGTCCCTTCCAACTCAAACCACTATGATTCTGGGTTATCATTTATGCCTTGGGGGGTACCTTGGGGATCTCCATATAATATGTTGGTTTGATCGAATCAGGATCAACGTCTTCATGCCCAGTCTTCCATCCATGCTTTCTTTCCAAGTGCCTGGTAGTTTTATTGTAGGACAGCAGTTTTGCATGGCTGGCACACAGCTTAAAGGTTTCTGCTTCTGTTTCAGTCCCAAAGGGTTTCTGTGGCCACAAGTGTGACCCTCCATTCTGCCAGTTAAATAACAGCTTGTGCCTGCTCCTGCAGCCTTGGACATCCATGGAGGTGATGGTGGCACAGCTCAGCAAGACTGAGGTTCTCTGAAGATGGGTGGAGGAAAATGTTATCAGGAGGGCAGAGAGAGTTTGTAAGGCACTTTGTATCCCTGAAACACAGAAACCTGCAGAGTCATAGTTGATAAAATTTAAGTGTTTTTGGGCTGAAATGTGGTATGGGCCCCTTGGCATTGGGGATCTTCTTTCCTCCAGCTCTCACTTGGAATGTTTGGCGTTCCCATCAGTGCACTTGGGGACTCTTCAAGCCTGATTGATGTCTTAGATTGCTTTGCCTTGACTTTCTCTGATGCCTTTCTCTGCTGCTATAGGGAAGACCTGCACAAGGTGGATGTGCTGACCTTTTGCCAGCAGAAGATAGCCACGGGCTGTGACCTCTCAACGCAGAGGGGCAGAGATTCCTCTCTTCTCTGGAAACTCCTGGTCCTCCTCTGCCGGCAGAACGGGGTAGGTGTCCCGTGGAAGGGCATGACTGTTTTGATCTAAGAAATGAGACAAGTTGTGTCCCTTAGGTGCTTTTTGACCCAGTTGCTATTTTCATGGGAGGTGTACACTAAGAGAATCCCAAGCCCATTTGCAGAGCAGTCTCCATCAGTTTGATGCTGCCTGGATATTTGGAGCAAATCCTTTTCCATGATTGCTTTTCATCCTTGGGAACTACCCAATGAAAGGGACTGGTGCCACCTTTGCTGAGGAGCCAGCACTTCACTGTGGAAGGGGCTTATGCCCTTAATCCATGGAAACCCACCCAGCCTTATTCTGTGGCTGCTTGCTGGAAGCAGGTGGGGTAAGATCTTCAGAGGGGGTGCTGTGAAGGTCTCCCTGGTTGTGCTGAATCCTTTCCCCTCCCTGCAAACCTGTGTGCTGGCAGCCAAGGCTGATCTTACTGGGGTGGGGGGTGAAGATACCAGTGTGAGGGTGTCGAGCTGGAAGTGCCATGGACCTTTGCTCGTGGGATGGGCTCCATGTGCCTCGTTCCTCCCCTTTCCCAGTCCATGGTGGGCTCGGACACGGCAGAGCTGCTGATGCAGGACTGCAGGCGCCAGGACAAGTACAAGAGGCAAGAGCCTTTGGCCACCCTGTCGGGATCCACGGATGATGAGTGGGCGCTGCAGCAGCCGGGTACGCTGGACCTCCTCACTGGGGAGGTCCCTCCTGTCGTGGAGACGCAGGCACAGATAGTGGAGAAGTTCACCAAGCTCCTCTACTATGGCAGGAAGAAAGTAAGTGGTGAGTGGGACTCAGGATGTGGGTCTGAGGGTTTTCCTCTTGGCCCCTTTGGGCTCTTGAGGTGGGTTTTAAAGGGAAGGGTGGCCCGGAGGTGGTTGTGGGATCAACAGTTCAAGTTGTGTTTGTACAGCAGGGATTATGGCAGGGTTTTCTCACTGATGGGAGACCCAAGTGAAGATGAGAGGTTGGGGCTTTTACTGGCACTGCATGTTTAGCTTCATAGAATCCTAGGATGGTTTGGGTTGGAAGGGACCTTAAAGATCCTCTAGTTCCAGCCCCATTTGCTGCTATGTGATCTTGAGGGATATCTAAGGCCCAAGGAGGAGGCAGGAGGGTTGGGTGCAGAGAAATTTGAGTGCCCAGGCTGGGATCCCACAGAGATAGCAGGCAGCACAAACTGCTGGAAAATCAGGACTCCTAGAAATCCATGAGAGACAATATTGCCATGAAGGTCCAAATTCTTGTAGAAAGAAAAAGGGACCTTTGTGAACCTGGAAAAGACTTTTGAAGGGTACTAATTAAAGCCAGAGCAGTTATGGGCTCTTCTCTGAGCTGGAGGAGCAGAGGGTCCCCTGGCAGTGGAGGAGGGCAGGGAAGTAGAGTTAATGCAAACCCTTTTTCTCCTTCCCCTTGGCTGCAGGATGCTCTGGTCTGGGCCATGAGAAACCAGCTGTGGGGCCATGCCCTCTTCCTCTCCAGCAAGATGGACCCTCGGACCTACAGCTGGGTGCTCACAGGGTAAGATGGAGCAGCCAGAGCAGGTTATGATGCCCCACGGCTGGCTTTGCCAAGCCTGGTGTCCCTTCAGTGCCCTCAGACCCAGCTGAAAACCGGAAAAAGTGTTGATTTCAGATGGAGCCTTTGGGAGGGGGCATCCATCCAGATGGGCCTGATACTTTGGGCTTCCTGACAGGAGAAACCAAGTGAGAAAAGAGCAGGGGAAAAGCCATTCTCTGGAGGTGTGGGGTTGACTTATCCTGAGTCTTTGGCTTCACCTTTGCTGCTCTAGCAAAGGCAGCCACGGAGCAGGGGCAGCTGGGCCACCTTCACTGTGATCCAGCCTGGTCCCAGGTGTTGATCCCACTCGTATGAACATTTTCTGCTGGAATTAATGTACTTAGTCTGGATTGGGCTGATCCCTTCAGGGAGAGTGAAGCAGAAATTTTCTGTCTTGTGGAACCCAAATCCTTTTAAGGAGGTTTTATCCTGTGTTGTCCTGGAGACCTGCCTGCTCTGGAGGTAATGCAGATCATCATCCCTGTAGGCTGATGATACTCTCTACCTTCTTTTTACAAGGGCATGAGTTGATTGGACAAGGGGGAATGGCTTAAACTGAAAGAAGGTAGATTTAGATTGTATATTGGAAAGAAATTCTTTGCTGTGAGGGTGGGCAGGCCCTGGCACAGGTTGCCCAGAGAAACTGTGGATGCCCATGGAAGTGTTCAAGGCCAGCTTGGAGCATCCTGGGCTAGTGGAAGATGTCTCTGCCCATGGCAGGGGGTTGGAATGAGATGAGTTTTAAGGTCCTTTCCAACCTAAACCATTCTAGGATTGCTTGGGAAGCCCTTTGGGACTCCTTCCTGAGGTGTTTGGGACACGTCCTTGGAGGCGACTGAGCGTTTGGGGACCCAGAACCACAGCCTCTCTCTGATGTCTCCTTGCAGGTTCACCAGCACGCTGGCCACCAATGACCCCCTGCAGACACTCTTCCAGCTCATGTCAGGAAGGATCCCTCAGGCAGCACTGGTCTGTGAGCAGGAGGCCTGTGTTCCCCTGTGCTGTCACCTGCCAGTGACACCCACCTGGTGGTGACCACCTCTGCTCTCCTCTTGTCTCCCTCCAGTGCTGTGGCGATGCCACGTGGGGGGACTGGAGGCCCCACCTGGCTGTGATGCTGTCCAACAAGGTTGGAGACATGGAGCTGAACCACAGAGCCATCATCACCATGGGAGACACCTTGGGTGAGCTGAGACCATGGGGAACAGCTGTGACATGGGGAACTGACTGGAGACAGGGGTGGGCACCTGCAGGGTGTCAGAGTTGGGGCTGGACCAGGCTCCCTGAGTCCCACCAGTGAACCAAAACTGAGGTACAAAAAGCAGCAGTTGGGGGGGAAAATGGACAAAAACAGGGACAAGGAGGGGGGGACCGGGGTCTGTGTGGGCAGGGGAGGAAAGTGGGGCGGTTGGGTTTGGGCTTCTGTGTGAGCTTGGGGGCCTCCAAAGTGGTACTGACCATGTGGTGATGCTTCAGGACCAAATGTTGGTCTTTTTCCTCCCGCCCAGCCAGCAAGGGAGCAGTTGAAGCAGCTCATTTCTGCTACCTGATGGCAGACACTCCTTTTGGCTACTTCGGGAACAAGGCAGAGCGCCTGGCTCTGCTGGGCAGCAGCCACCGGTGAGCCACCAGCACCTGGGGCTGCTGCTCCTGCCTCAGGCACCTGTCCTGCCTTCTCCCCATCCCTGGCATCTTAATTGTATGTAAAGCAGTCCCTGTCTGGGGTTTTTCTGCTGTTAATGTGAGCTGTGTGGGGCTTTTTGGGGTAGGGACCTCTGCTCTTGCTTGCTGAGCCTCTTCTCCTCTGCAGCCAGCCATTTGCCCAGTTTGCCAGGACAGAGGCCATCCAGAGGATGGAAATCTTTGAGTATTGCCAGCAGCTACGACAGCCTGACTCCTTCCTGCTCCCCTTCCAGGTAGTGGAGATGTTCAAGTACATCTTGTGCAGCAGGTCAGATGTGCCCCAAAACTTGCACACCCCTCCCTGAAGCCTGAGGGTTCAGACTACTCCTGAGACTTGTTCCCTTGTTGGGCTTTGGGAATGCTGGGGATGCTGCCTTGGCCAAGGGCCTCCTCCAGGTCAGATTTTGAGGTGCACAGTGTGTGTGATAAGTGCTAGCTCAGGTCTGGTTTCCCTCCTGTTCTCTGGGCAGTGGATGGGCTTTTCCTCTTGCACATCATCACCTGGCTGCTGCTGCCTTGGGCAATGCATGGATTGGTTGGATATACCCCTGGAAGTGCTCAGGCCAGGCTGGATAGGGCTTGGAGCAACCTGGTCAAGTGAAAGGTGTCCTTGCCCATGGCAGGGAGGCTGGAAACAGATGATTTTAAGGTTCATCAACCTTAAGGGAACCAAACCATTCTGTGATTCTATGAACCTGCTGTGCTCTCCTCACCGCACGGTTCATGGAGAGGGGCTGGATGCCCCCATGGGAATGGGTGGAAGTGCCCCCACGTTGCAGGTCATGCTCCAGAACAGTCTGAGTCATGCTGGGATGATGTGCAGGGGCATCCACAGGTGTGACCCCGTCCCTGCTCACCCGTGGCTGCTCTGCTTCCCCCTCCCAAGGTGTACAAGCTGCTCTATGCCTCCCGTTTGGCTGACCACGGACTCCCAGCACAGGCCCTGCAGTACTGTGAGCAGATCTCCATGGTGCTCCTGCACCAGGACCCGGCCACCCACCCCGTCCTGGCCCGCCAGGTGATGCAGGTGAGTCTGGGACACCCTCCATCCTCATCAGGGTGTGATACCCACCTGGTACAGCAAGAAGCAGCCTTGGGTTTTCCCCGTGGTTGGAGGTGCTTGGCAGCTCTGAGCCAGTCCCCTGGGGTTTGCTGCCTGGTGTGTAACTGAGGGCAGCAAAGCCAACACCTCTTTGGGGGCTCTAATCCCCATAGATTTAAGGTAGAAAACAGAGGAAATATGTTGACTGCCAAGCAGGAGCAGAGACCTTTGGAAGCAAAGGATGCTTTTAGTTCTGGAGGGCTCTCTGAACTTGTAAATGGCAGAGACTTCAGAAGCTGAAGTGTGAGTACTTCACATTTCCCCTCCAGCACGTTACCCCTGACTCCATTTATCTCCTGGGGACATTCTTGGGGTGACAGTGAGTAGGAGCATGTCCCACTTTGTAGCACCAAGAGCAGTACCCCTGCTTCATGAGTGGGGTGCTGGGGCAGGAAGGGGTGAAGACAAGTGTCCCAGGTTTCCTGGAGATGTTGGGAGCTGTAGGAAGACCACATCTCCCTTCTCCATGAATATCACCAGAGCAGTGCAGAGGCTACTTAGGCCTTCCTCCATCCTTCAAGGCCAGGTTGGGTGGGGTTTGGAACAACCTGGTGTAGTGGAAGGTGCTCCAGCCCATAGAATGAGATGATCTTTAAGGTCCCTTCTGACCCCAAACCACTCTGTGATTCCATGATGGGGCAGAAGCTGCAGTGCTGTGGGGTTAGGTGCAGCAGAGATGCTCATCTGAAGTGGGTGCTGCCAAAATCACCCCAAACTTGTCTGGCACAGCCCTCCCCCCCATCCCCCCAAATCATTGAAGCCTATTTACTGTGGAACAGCCTCTCAGATCTGCTGCTCTGCTGGGGATAATGCTTCTCCTGGGAGAAAACACTTTCATCTGAAAAACTGGTGCATTCGTAGACACTCTTGTCTTTGATGTTTTAGACTGTGTTACAAATTATGATACACATTAGTGTTTGATTAAGACTTCCCCTCTTTTGAAGCTGGGGACTATATACAACCAGGTGCTGGTTCATTAATATTGGATCAAAGTGCACATTAGCTTTTGGATTAAACATTCCTCCCGTTTAGGAGTAATCATGCTTATAATTTCCTTTTTCCTGCAGTTGATTTAGGATGAACATATAGGTGTGTTTGTAAAAAGATGGGATAGTAGGTCTGTAGGGAGTGTAAACCCCTGGCTGGGTGCTGAGTTACTCTGCTCTCCATGGCCAGTCCCTGTCCCAAGCTGGGCTCTGGCTGTGTAGGTTGTGTCTTCCCATAACATTGGGAAGTGTGTTTTGTGCTGGATTTTGCTTTTCAAGAATTCAGGAAGAGAAAGAAATGTCTGAGGGGGACTGGTGGGGGACCTGGGTGGCTGAGCTGCAAAGTCACCTCTGGATGGCTTTTGGTGGCCCTTGTTGCAGCAGCCTCATAGCAAGGCATCAGAGATAAAGGAGCTCAGGGATAACTTGATAAACATCTGTGAGTTGATACCAGTAAGAGAAAATTCAGTAAAAATGTGGATGAGGAGCAGTGGTTTGGGTGTCATCTCCCACCATCCACCTGTCTTAACACTGGACTCATGTCCAAGCAGTTTCTCCAGACTGGGATTCAGCTCTGCAGGGAGCTTTCCATCTCACCCTGGACTTCTGGGTTGCCCCGGAACAGCCTCTTGCTCCACTGATGGTTGCTGGAGCCCCATGTCACTGAGCTGGCCGCAGTCAGGGCAGCAGGACCCCTGTGCTGCAGGAGGAATTCAACACCCAGCAGCAATACTGCAGAGAGGGACCTGGGGGAGAGAGTGGGGCATGGAAAAAAGGCTGAGCAGCAGCATAACAGGATGCTGGTACAAAAGGCAAAAGCCAGTGTCACAGTGCTGGTCAGGGTCTTAAGAGCAAAAACTGCATGTCTGAGACAAGGAGGTGATAATCCTGTGCTGGGGTCTCAGGGGGTCTTGGCTGGGGTCCTGTGTCGTGTTTGGGATGGTGATTTGGAGGCAGGGCCAAATTGGAGCTGAGTGCAGGAGAGGAGAGCTGGGGTGATAAGAGATTGAGGGGGAAAATGACCTCTGAAGGAGGTCTCGGGGTGATTTCTTCTGGGCAAGATATGCTGAGGGAGGCAGGGGCATGGGGGATGTGATAACAGCCCTGTGGCACGCAGGAGGCTGCTCTGGGGGGATGGCCCTGCAGCTTCCACGGCAGCAGGGATAGAGAGGCTTAATTTGTAGCAGGGAAGATTTCACTAAGATATTAAGAAAGAACTTGTTAGCTCTAAGGATGTTAAGCATCAGGACAGGCCTGGGAGGTGGCGGTGAAATCTTCTCAGAGATTGGTATGTAACAGATCAGACAAACACTGTCTCCCCTCCATCCTGGTGGGGTAGGTGAGGGGCTGATGCACAGCCCTGGGAGCTGGGCTTCTTTCCAGGGCTCCTGGTGGGATGTCCTGCAAACCTGGCACAGCCCTGAGTGGGCTGTTAGGTGGGATTAAAGGTGCTTGTTTTCCTCAAAGAAAAGGATGGTGAAAAGAAAAGAGTATACCTGCCTCTTTGATGGGAGAAACATCTTATCCGTGGGTATTGTGGCACCTCTGTGGATCTGCTGAGACCCCCTGTGGGGCACAGGATGGACCAACACCTCTGGGGCAGTGTGGGAGAGGGAATAAACCCCACACAATGGATGGTGTTACTTTTACCCTCCCATAATATGATGGGAAACTATTTTCCCCTGAATCCATGTGCTATCGATCCCTGTGCTGATTGCTGCTGTCCTGCTGCCCCCTCAGCTGGCCGAGAGGCTGAAGCTCTCCGACCCTCTGCTCCTGGAGATGCCAGAGCAGGACCAGCCCCCGGAGCCCGACTGGCTGGAGCAGCTCCGAGCCTGCTGCCGGCAGTGGGAGGTGAGGAGGAGGAGGGAGCATGTGGTGGGGCAGCTGCTCCGTGGTGTGGCTCGTCTGCAGGAGCATCCTCCTCCTCCTCTGTCCTCAGTCCAGGGGGATGGAGGTTCCAAGGTGGTTGTTGCCCTGCTTGTCTCCTCTCGGGGTTGTGAGCTCCGGGGTGTGGTCTCTGCTGTGGGACCCGCAGTGTCGGTGTGAATAGTGCCTGAGGCTGCAGAGCTTCACACGAGGAAAAGCACTTCTGGTTTTGGCTCCAGGAGGGCAGGCAGGGGCTGGTGGGTGAGTGAAGATCTCCCCTTGCAGGGAGGATGTTGCAGGGGACACCAGTGGGGTGTCACCTTATGGTTGAGCTCCTGTGTCCTTTGATTAATGCTCTTTGTTCACATTCCATGCCTGCTTTTGGTTTTGTGGCCTTTTCCACTTCCTTTCCCCTCCTGACTGCTCTCAGTGGTGCTGGAGCAGAGCTGCACCCCTGCTGGTGTGGCTCTCACCTGCAATCTGGTGCAGACCATGAGCCCCAGACCCACAAGCAGCATTCTTTCCTTTACATTGCCTTTGTGGTTTCCTTGGTTTTTGCTCTGCGCCATCCTTTTTTTCTATCTATCATGTGCTCCCTCTGACTCCTTGCAGGTGGAAGATGACCTTCCTCCAGAGGTGCCATCCACCCAGCCAGAGCTTTCCTGTGCTGTTCCTCCCACAGGTAAAGACAGTGGAGCAGGAGGTTGTGGTCACAGCAGGCTTCTCCATGTGTAGATTGGTGCTGTCATGGGCTGGGAAGCAGCTCCCCTACTCCCTGGGGTTTTTTCCAGCAGCTCCTTCTAGCTCCTTGCATCCCCCCAGAGCTCAGAGGCTGCTCCTGCCTGGATGCCTCCCTCAGGCATGGGCTGCAAAGTGAGGGGTTCATACTCATGTCCTCATGCAAAGTCTGAGTAATTTGGGCCTAATTACCATAGCTTTGGGGGTCCCTGGGGGTGCTGTGGGAGGAGAAGAGGAGCTGGGGGTGGGTGCTGGGTGAGGGATGTGCCTCCTGGCTGAGCCTCAGGAGAGATGGCCCCGTTCCCAGGCAGTCCTGTGAGGGTGCAAACTGGAGCTGAACTAAGGGGATTTCACACTTAGTGGAGGATTTGGGAAGGAGCTCATCCTGCTGTGTGCAGAGCTGCAGGATGCCTGTTGGTGAAGACCCAGAATTTCCCCCTCCCTGCTGCCTCTTTGATCCTTTTGCTTTGCCTCTGTGACCCGAAGAGTCCCCTCCTGGATCAGTTCACTCAGAGGGACCAGAGACAACAGGATGAGGGACATGACCCTCCCCTGCTGCCAAGGGAAGAGCAGCAGAGCTTTCCCTTCCCAGCTGGGCAGTGCATCCACTGAGATGTCCCACTGAGGAGCAGGTGACCCATCAGCATTGCTTCCCATCCATGTCCATCAGCTGGAAACCCCTGCACAGCCCACTGCTCCTTGTTGCTGCTTGGATTTGGCTTTCTGCTGGGAATGCTGGCACTGAAGGGTGGAGAACAGAGGCTGGTGCAGACAGGATGAAACACAACTAATTCCTTCAAGACACTGCTTCCTATCAGCTTTCCCTGCTGCTGCCAAATTCCTTTTCAAAGAGCTCTCCCAGGCAGTAAAAAGGATCATCAATCCTGATTGCCTTCTGCTGCTCTCAGGGCTGAGGCTGTGATCTTCCTTCCCTGGAAGGAAGTCCCAGGTGTGATGATCCCATTGGCTTGCCTTCTCCAAGCAGTCAGGTCTGCTCTGTGTGGTCTCCACAGCTCACTTTGCCAATGTTCATTGTGAAGGCCATGCAGCATCACCACCTGAGGGACCTGTGTGCAGAGAAAGCTGGCTTGGTCCTGAATCCATCCATCTTGGAAAGACAAAGCCTGACTCGGGTGCCAAACTGGGATCCACGTGGTCACAGCAACCCTCTGCTCCATCCCCACAGCCTGGGCTGTCCTCCCTGACTCTTTCCAGCTGAGCTTGCCAGGCAGCATCAAGTTGAGCATCCATCCTCCTCCCTGTGGATCCTGAGCCTCTCCAGGCCATGTGGGAGCAGCTCATTGAAGCCAAGCCTGAGTGGGCTGGAGGCAGTGCTGGCAGTGGAGCAAAGGCTTTGGTGGAACTGCATCCAAGGAGTGCCATAGTCTTTCCCTGTGGGATCTGGGTCCTGCCTGTCATGGGGAGGAATTTCCCAGTGCCCAGTGTGTTTCTGGCAGGAGGCTGCCAAGCTGGAATAAGCTGGATTCCCACCTGGGACCAATGTGTGTGTTAAATGAAACAAATCCCACTAGCTCAACCAGCCTCTGAAACAGAAACCCAGCCCTGGATAAATCTGCTCAAAGCAAGCACCTCATCCATGGGTGCTGCTCTGGAGCAGGAATAAAACTTCCTGGTCGATTTTCTTTCCTGCTCAGGGTGTGCAGCACGAACAGGCTGGAGTCCCCAGGCTCCTTTGAATTGTTGGTGCATGCTGCTTGTGGGCTCTTTGCTTCCATGGCATTGCCCTTCTGAGCTCTTTTGCAACCTCCCAGGAGGGTTTCCCCCCACCCTGTCTTTCCCAGCCCACCTTCCTTGAAGCCCCTGAAAGGTTTCTGCTGCTGTGCTGTGTCCTGCCTCCTCCCTTGGCTGATCCCTGGGGTCTTTCCTCATCCTCCCAGCTCCTGCTGATGTATAAGGAAGAAGGGGGGGAAAATTGGTGCAACAGCCTGGTGGAATTATAAACATTATAGGAATTGCAAATCCCTGTGGGGTTCTTTTGCAGGTGGAGAGCCTGGCAATGAGCTTCCCCAGAGTGAAGGCTACCCCTATGGCCAGTGGTCACAGCCTGTGTCCCCCCAGGAGAACGTGTCCCTCTGGTCCCCAGCACCTGCTCAGGCCACAGCACCACCAGTGCTCAGTGTTGGGCAAGAGCTGCAGCCCCCCACGGCCCCCCAAGGGGTGGTCACCCCTCCAGGAGGGGGTTTTGCTGAGCCCCCTCCGCAGCCGGGGCCGCCAGCAGGTGAGTGCTGCTGCCCTGGGGGAACCACATGAGCCCAGAAGGGTTGTGTTGGGAGACACCTAAAGCTCATCTTGTCCCACCCCCTGCCATGGGCAGGGACACCTTTCACCAGCCCAGGTTGCTCCAAGCCCCATCCAACCTGGCCTTGGACACTTCCAGGGATCCAGGGGCAGCCACAGCTTCCCTGGGCACCCTGTGCCAGGGCTTGCCCACCTCCCCAGAGAATGATTTCTTCTTTAGAAGTTGCCTTTAAGATGCACCAGTTCAGCCTTCACCTCCCTGGTGCTGGCAGAGACAGGGACCAGAATGGCCTTTTGCATCTCTTGGGGGGCATGTTGACCACCACAAGGGTGTCCATGCCCTGAGATGGGATGACAAAAGCTCTGGAAATGCCTCTGATGGATACGTAAGAGCTCCTGACTTTGTCCTTCCCTCTGCTCCACAGGAGAACTTGGGGAGCCCTGGGGTGACCTGCTGTGCCCCAGGAGGGTGCAGCCAGCCCTCCCAGCAGAGCAGGTGAGTCAGAGGGGCCCTTCCATTAGGTGTCCTGGGGGGATTTGGGACTTGCTGGCTTGTCATTCCACACACTGAACTCACACAGAATCCTCCCATCCATGATGTCTGTTGTCCCCTTGGGGGGACCTGAATGATTAGAGGAACCCTGTTCAGCCTCCCACCACTGGAGTGCCTGGCTGTACCCTGCTGTGTGTGCTCCCGCTCTCCACCTGCTGTCTGAGGGATGTTCCCTAGGGATGCTCTCCACTAATCCGGGCACGGAGGAGTCCCAGGGGTGCTCTGACCCTGCTCCGTGTGGCTCTTCTGGGAACAGCACCGTGCAGCTTCAATCTCTGATGGCAGGAGGAGCTCCAGACAAGGACTCGGACCGTCTCGGAGACCTCCACTGTGTCCTTGGATGACAGCCGTCCTTCCTCGGAGAGCACAGCTGGGGACTCTGCCGAGGAGGAGGTGGACAAATCGGATGAGGACAAGGTGAGCACGCCAGAGCTGGTGTGAGCCTCCTGCTCTGAGCTTGCCTGTCCCTGGTGCCGGTCCTGCCCCTGGTAAAATCCTGCCTACTCTCAGCAGGTGTCTGGGGGGGCTGTGGCATTCTCACCTTCTCATCCTCTTCCTCTCTCTTCCTTTGTGACAAACTCTGTGTTCCAGAGCTCTGGATTCAGGTGGTTTGGCTGGTTTCGGTCGAAACCTACCAAGGAAACTTCTCCCAAAGCCACGTCCGAGGCAGACTCGGACTCGCCCACGTTGGAACCACAGGTAGGGGACAAACTGCTGTCCTGGTGACACCCGGGGTGACACAGCCCCCCATCACCTGCTGCCTCTCCCTCTGTGCTCATTCAGAGGCTGTGCCATTGCCCAGCTCTTCATGGCCATGCCTCTTTCTGTGTGGGGACAGAGCAGGACTGGGAGCTCTTTTAGCCTGGCAGTGAATCTTTGATTAATAGCAATTGTAAATTTATAAAGCCTCTTTGGTCTGGGAGGTCCTCTGAGCCTTTGGCAGGCTCTGCAGGGATCACTCACACTCCACTGGAGCAGAACCCAGCAGCTGTGAGTGGCACCACTCTGGCAGGCTTCAGGAGCTGCAAGGATGGGAAAACCTCTTTAATTGGAAGCACAACAGCAACGGGGAGAAGCAGCCATGCATGGTTACCCCAGTCCTGGCCAAGTCCTCAGGGTGTCACATCCCTCATGGTGGGCTTGGAGAGAGATCTTCCCTCGAAAGCATTCTCCTGGTTGAGAAAGACCTACAGTCCCAGAGCAGGAAATGTTGGGATATTCTCCCCAAACTAGCAGGAGATGAAGAACAGAGGGGGATCCATGGACCTTGGGGGCCCCTCATGCCATGCCACGTCCAACCTCCTGCATCACTTCGAGCTCTGGGGTGGTTTACCTTTGTGGCAGGGTTGCTTGTCCTGACTTTGTAGCCTCTCCTTATGTGAATTTCCTGCAGCTCCTGGGGCCCCTCTCTAGCAGGATGGGTGCAGAAGGGGACCCCAAAAGATTGGTGTGCTATCTGGTGCAGGGGTTTTCTCCCCACACAAGAAGCTCCTGCTCTAAATGGGTGGCTGTGGTTTCAGGAGCAGACATCATTGCCATCCCCACCTGATGCCCCTCTCACAGCTGGGACTAATCCTTTGGCTCAGTCTCCCTCCAGCAGTCCTGGTAAATGCTGCATGCATCCCCTCACCCCTCTGCCTGACAGCCTTTTAGAAGCTTCTCTTAATTTTAATTTATTTTTGTTTTGTTTTTGCTTGTCCCAGGAGGAATGCAGGTTCAAAATAGCTTTGGTTTTAGTCCAGTGTCCTTGGAGGTGGTGGGTTCTCAGGACAGGGATGGAGGGCAGTCAGCTGGACAGCAGGTGAGGAGAGGAGGGAGGTGTGTCTGTGCATGATGAGGGGTGTCCAGGACACCTCTCTGCTTGGGGTGGCTCCAAAACTGGGGGCTGGCTGTTAAATTTCTCTTCACCCCTTCCAGACAGGCTATCCTGGACCCCTCCCACCTCTCCCACCACTGGGGACAATCCCCCTCTACAACCCTGCCCAGGTCTCTCAGGTGAGAGCATCTTCCCGAGATGGGTGGTGCTGGATGGGGCTGGGGATGGTTCTTGGCTTTGGGGCTGGAGCAGCTCCTGGGTTTGGGGAGGGGATGTCTGCTGGCTTTTGGGGTGATGCCAGGTGGCAGGTAATCTTCTGAGGGCAGGGGGATTTAGGGGATACCAGCCCTGGGTATAAGGGGCTTTATGAAGCAAGTAAAATGGTGGAGGACAGTGATAGGGGAATGATGAAATTGGTGGCGGGGGGGGGGTGTTAGAAGAGTGGCTGCATCCTGATGCCAGCAAATCCATGTTTTGGGGTACAGCCCACCCTTACACTGTGATTTTCTCTGTTCCCCAGCTCACTGCCAGACCCAGCCAGCCCAGGCTGCTTTCCCAGCGCCGCTACCCCAACCCGCTGTGAGGTGGTGGGATGGGGTGGCACAGATCGATTGCAGGAAGTTTTTTAACCAAAATGGTGTGTTTGTGGTTATTTTGGGGGGGTGGCAGAGCTTGGCAGTGTCTGCCATCTGTTTGGTGGGGGGAGACACTGTAAAATGAGGGGGAGTTTTGTGATTTCAAAGTCAATATGTGGTGGTGGGTGGGATGAACAGTTTGGTGGCCCAGGTGGGACCTTACCTGGGAAGCCTCCCTTCTCCAGTTATCCAGCTGGCACTGGGTGAGCTCACATGGGACCTTTGGAGCAGAAAGGAGCCAAAGGGTGAGTGTTTGAATTCCCTGAGCAGAGTGTGAGAGTGGAATTGCCTGAGTGTGTGTGAAGATTTGTGGAATTATTGGTAGTGGGTTGAGAATGGGTGATCAGAGGAGGTCTGGAGACAAGGTGAGGGGGGTTGAGTCTCTTCTGTGATGCAGAAGGTTTTGGAGACTCGTACAACAACAAAAAAAAACCAAAAAAACCCAACAAAAGTGCCCAGGGGCTGCTATCCTTTTGGTGAGGGGTGTTGTAAAATAACATTGTGGGGGTTTAAGTCAATAACCAGGGCAGAGTGATGAAGAAAGTGCTGCAGACTGACCCTCTGTCACTCATTTGGCGGGGGGTGTTGTAAAGTAAGATTTGGGGGTTTAAAGTTATTAAATGGGGGTGGGTGGGCTGGTAGTGTTTCATAAAATGGGTCGGGTTGGAAGAGACCACAGTGGCTCTTCTGGCCCCCACCTCCCTGCTCCAGCAGGGTCATCCCAGAACACATGGTATAGGACAGACAGTTCTGGAGTATCTCCAGTGAGGGAGACTCCACACCCTCTCTGGTCTCTGTTCCAGTGCTTGGTCACTGCACAGCAAAGTACTTCCTCACGTTCAGGTGGAACTTCTTGTGGATCAGTTCCTGCGTGTTCCTCTTGTCCTATTGTTGGGCACCCCTGAGCAGAGCCTGGTCCATCCTCCATCTCCTCCCTGCAGACACTGACAGACTGTCTGTCCCCTCTTGGCACTGAACAGCCGCAGCTCCTGGAGCCTTTCCTTGTAAGAGATGCTCCAGTCCCTTAAGCGCTGCTGGACCCTCGGTTTGGGGCTTTAAAGTCCCTAAATGTGGGGCAGATAAAGGAAGGGGAGCTGGCAAGTCCCTAAATGGGGGGCAGGTAAAAGAAGTCCCTAAATGGGGGGCAGGTAAAAGAAGTCCCTAAATGGGGGGCAGGTAAAAGAAGTCCCTAAATGGGGGGCAGGTAAAAGAAGTCCCTAAATGGGGGGCAGGTAAAAGAAGTCCCTAAATGGGGGGCAGGTAAAAGAGGTGGCGGAGGACAAGAGATGTAATGTCCCTAACTGTAAAGAATGTGAGGCAGGTAAAAGAAAGGGAGATGGCAAGTCCCTGCATGCGGGGCAGGTAAAAGAGGCATGCAGAGGAGACGTGTAAAGAACCCGGGGCATGTAAAGGAGGTGGAGGAGAGGTGTAAAGAGCGCGGGGAAGGCAAAACAGGCAGCGGAGGAGAGGTGTAAAGAACGCGGAGCAGATAAAGGAGGAGGAGAAGAGGTGACAGAACGCGGGGCAGGTAAAAAAGTAAGCGGCGGTAACAGGGCCACAAAAGGTGTCCGGGGGAGAGTAGTCTGAATTGGGTTATGGGGCGCTGCCCCACCTCACCCATTGGACTCAGCGCTGCCGGCCGTGAGTCTGTCTCAACGCGCCGCGGGGCCCTGAGCATCAGCCGGGGCTGCCCCTCTGGAGCAGCCGCCACGGCGTCTCCTGCCCGCCCGGCCCGCGCGGCGCCGCCCCTTGCTGGTGGCTCACCCGCCCCACGCGGGCGGGGCCCTGCTGGGGCCGCGAGCAGCCCTTCCCTCAGACCTTCCCCGAGGCGGGGCGAGGGTGACGCGCACCCCGTGCTGGCCTCGGCGGTGAGCTTCCCCCGGACGCGTGTGGGTCTGACAGCTGCGATATATAAACGCTCGCTATTTGCCTTCCTCCAGCTCAGGGTGAGGCAGTGATACCCAGTATGCAGTGCGGTTTATTTTAATTTTTGAGTGTCTATTGGTCGGGAGGGGAGATGGGGCGTGTCCCCGCGCGCCCAGCAGGATAAAAGGGCGGGGTCGCGGCGGGAGCGCCTCAAGGATAGAGCCGTGAGGGGCGCTGAGGATGAGAGCTCTGCTGGTGCGGGGCTGGGGAGCCAAAACACGCCTGTAGAGAGAAAGTGAAACTGACCTGTGGAGTTGGGAGTGAACAACCGGCCTGTGAAGGGCTGTGGAGTTGGCAGTGAACAACCAGCCTGTGTGCCCCCAACTCATGAGGGGCTGTGGAGGTGGGACCCACTCCTAACAAACAGGGAGGTCATGGGCAGCCTGCGATGGACTATGAGCCCAGCTCCTGCTTATAACAGATAACATGTGGGGCTGGGGAGCCAAAACTAGCCTGTGGCAGGCTGTGGAGTTGGAGTGAAACCAGCCTATGACGGGCTGTATGCCTGAGGCCCGCTCGTGAGGGGCTGTGGAAGTGGGACCCACTCATGACAGACTGAGGGGTCATGGACAGGCTGTGATGGACTGTGGGCCCAGGCCCCACTTGCAGCAGGGTGTGGGGCTGGTGAGACAAAACCTGCCTACTCAGATTGTGGGGTTGGGACCCACTGGTAACAGAGCGTGTGGGGCTGGTGCCCCAAGGGGCCAGGCCCTGGTGGCAGCAGGCTGTGGGGCTGGAGGCCACTGGTGAGGGGCTGTGGGGCCAAATACTGCCTGTGCCAGGCTGTGGGAGGTGCTGTGAGGACAGGGGCAGTGGGTGAGCACGCAGGTGGGTTAAAACCCATCCCAACCCACAGCCTCTGCAGTGCTGGGTCTTTTGGCTTTTAATGAAAACAGAGTACTGAGGTCCATGCAAACTTGAGGCACCTGCCTGGATATAGACATAGGTGCTCTCCCTCCTCCCAGGACCACTTGTCTCCAAGTTTGGCTTCCAGGACTGCAGAGCCTGGAATGCAGTGAGCCTGGCTCGCCCCACCATAGCAGCACACAATTCCAGGGGGTTTCCTGAGGATGGGGCTCTTCATTCTGGGATGCTTCTGGCTCTGTGGGTGCAGGGAGAGGACAATCTGCTGTATGTCCTTGCAGCCCTGCACCCACACACCTATGTGTCCCTCAGTCCCAGGTGCAGGATGCTTTGGGCAGCCCTTTTGGGGAGTCTGTGTGTTGCCTTTTGGCCTTGTACAGGGTTTTTGCTGCCCCCACCCTGAGTCTTTTGAGCTGGTTTAAAGAGGCTGTGAGTGCACAAACCTCTTACCTTGGGCCTTAAACATTCTGCTCTTCTGAGACTGAACATTGTCTGCCTTGTTCCTCAGAAAATCTCGTTTCTTGGAGGAAAATGATAAATGCAGGGAATTCTTGTTTGTAAAAGTTGCAGATCTGATAAATAATTTTAGGAATAAATCCTGTGATTTTGCGATGGTTCCTTAGATATTTAGCTTCTAACTCTATGCTTGATCTCCCTGAGGCTTTAAGAAGTCAGCAACATTTTTCTGAAGTAGAGTGTGCTGCAAGCCCCCTTAGGGCAGCTCAGTCTTTGTGGGGTACAGGAGGTTCCTTGCTTGAACGTGGCCTGTTGCACTCTCCATACCGGTGTGGCTGGAAGATCAAGGGTCATAAAAGAGGTTAGAGGCTGAATCAGCCTTACGTGGTGCCCTTGAGCTGGGCATCAACATCAGGGAAGGAACTAAAGGAAAAAACCGAAGAGGCTGTGGGTGATGGTGGTTTCTCATTTTTGGTGAGAGGTGACCTTCCATTACCTTCTTCCTGTGGAAACATGGAGGTAGGGCAGCTGCCTGCTTGGACTAGGAGGGCTGGAGGAGCTGATTTTTCCGGGGGGGAGCTTTGGTTTATTTGGAGGAATATCCTGGGGGAACCTGTGAGTGCCTGGGAGATTTGCCTGCGAGCTGCTTTCTTATGGCCTCCCGGTGAACTCCAGGTAAAGCGGGACTAAGATTCCCTTTTACTTCCCCGTTCTCTCCCGAGAGCGGTGGAAATGCATTAACCTGATGCTAATTGTTACCGTGACTGATGGCAGCAATTAGGGTCTGTAATCCGAGATCCAGCCTCTGCACGTGGAGTGCTGCCTGGGGAAGCTTTCTGCGAACCCCCTGAGCCGGGATGCTTCCAGGATGCCCAGGGGGGCCTCCTAAATGCTACCGCCCTTAGACGGACGTGTGTGTGTGTTCCCTGGGCTAGGCTAAGTGTGCCCAAAGCAGCGATTTAATTTAGAATTACACCCCTAATCTGCTGGATGTTGCTTCCTCCAGCCAGCATCCTGCTGGCGGGGTTGCTGAGAGGAGGCACTGCCGTGCTCGGCGTTGCAGTTCGGCCATCTCTGTCCATGATGCTTCCAGTCTCAACGTGGGTCCCGCTGGGCAGAGCAAGGCCACGCTCATTTAGAGCTGTTATTTATTAAAAGAAGTGCTGGGTGATGACCCTGTCTCCGTCCCTTCAGCTCCCGGTGACATCCGTGACGCAGCTGGTCTTACCAGGTCACTCATTTCTCTCCGTTTAATGATCTGTTGTCGAAAAGGAGCTTTCCTTGCTCGCTGGAGTGTCACTGGGACATGAATATTAATGAAACCGCGGTGGTCCTACGGTGCTGTCAGGGCCGTGGAGGGCTCATTTGGAGCTGCTGGGCAGCACAGGGAACTCCGTGATGGAGTGATAATAAAGTGGTGGTGAACTCTGCTCCGAGGTGCTGCTCGGGACTCAGAACTTGCAGGCTCCTGGCACAGCAATGTGTGTTTCCCAGAGCAGGGATTGCAGCACCATCAGCATTCTCTGGGGGAGATCCATCCCTTAACATCCCAAGGGGATGTTTTGAGTGCTGCAGGTGTGGGACACGTTTGTTTGGGTTTTTGTTTATTTTGGTTTGTTTGTTTGGGGTTTTGTTTGTTTTGGTTTTTTGTTTGCAGCTTCAGGTGGCAAATGGTTTGCTTAATGGAACCTAAAGTTTTCCAGAGTGGAATTGGGATGAGGGTAGATGTGATGCAACATCTATGGAAATCAGTATAAGGAATGGGATGGGGCTGTTAAATATGTAGAAGGGAAGAACATGATTTTAAATCTGCAGGCTGCATCAATCCAGGCAAGTCCCTTTCCAGCTTCTACTACCTTGTGTGGAAAAGTCAAGATATCTGAGCTTTTGTGACTAAAACAGTTGTTTTGTGGATAAATTAGATTTTTTTATGTGCTAACTTGGAATTTATCACACAGTACACTGTGCCTTTAGAAGTATATTTAATATGTCGTTGAATGGCAGGAAAATTGCTCCCCAAAACAAAAAGAGAACCCCAATCTTGCTCTGAACCCTTCTGTGCCTCCTGCAGTGAGAGCTGTGTGGTGAGGATGGTTGGTGACTCCTGTTTTTCTCTCTGTGAAGGATCTGCTTTACTCCTGGCATAATACAGACCCAACTTGGTCTGCTGTTGCTTAGAGCAGTATCTTCCCCTCCTGCCTCAGGTGTTCCCTGGCTATAGAGGCTGCAGAGGAGCCCCTTAGGTGGGGAATTCTGCTGGATTGAGGCCCTCAGATTTCAGCAGTTCCTGGTTTTAGTAGTTGACACTGAAATATACACATTCTCCCTCAAAATGTTCAAATCCTGGCACCTGTTGTTCAAAACCTGCCCCTTGCTGATGAGGTTTCTGCACCATGTTATGTTGCTGTGCAGCCCCTTGCTACATTGAGGGACTGTTTCAAGCTCCTCCGGTCAAAAGGAGCATTTCTGGCCCATCCTGAGCTCCATTTAGGCTTAAAAAAACCAAAAAGGGTGGCTGTTGACTTGTGTGATCTCCAAACCTGTGGCCACTGCAAGCTGTTTTGCAGGAGGAAGACTAATGGGCTGCATTTTAAGAGGTGCACATGGATACAGATGCAGTTGGACTCAGTGGTCTTTCTCCACCTTAATGATTTTATGATTCATACTTCTCATCTTTGCTAGGGCACACTGGAGATCCTCAGCCCCTGAGGATTTGAGGAAAGACTGACCTACCAAATCCTTTCAGAGCTTGTACCAGTGTTTCTGGAGCATAATCCTTACAAAGAAGAAGCAGGAGGGGTTGCTGTACCTGTGAGCCCTGAGGGATTTGTGCTATTGCTCTTGGAGATTTAAAGATGTGAATATTACTTTGAGGGTGTGGATTATATTCAGAAAGGGGAGAAAAAAAACCCTAAATTATTAGAAGCTTTTGAAAGCGTAGGGTAAAAGTATCACCTTCCCTGAAATGTTTGTCTTGAGCAGAGATGGTATTCTAGTGATAGAGTGAAGAGAGGTTTGGTGCTCTCTGGTGTTAATTACAGAGGGGAAACCACATGAAAATCAAATGAAAATGAATCCTACTGCATTTGATATTCCCAGAGTTGAAGGCCCTGGTACGTCTCATTAGTTTAAAACCCCTGATGGAGAGAGCTCAGCTTGGCACGTGAAATTGCTATGACATAGAGACCTGGGAGAGGATTAGCTGCCTGCCCCAGGACCTGTCCAGAGGAGTCAAACATGCAAATATTCCCAGAGAGCAGCTCCCCGCAAGAAGGATGCTGGATAATTAAGGCCCCTGGGACCACACAGTTGCAGTGAGGGAGGGATGAGGTCTGTGTGTGTGGAAAGCCCTGCCATTGTGTTCTCTCTGTGGAGGAAATACTGCATGGGCTGTGCAGACAAGCCTGAAGCTTTGGGTGTGCTTGGTTGCTGGTAAAAGAGATGCTCTGTTGCACTTCAGTGTAACAGAGTGGTGAGTTAGGATTGCCCAAGGAGTGGCATTCTGGGACTAATGTGTTGGGTCGTCTGGAATAGGTATCTGTGGAGGGTGTGTGGCTGAGACATAAGCCTATGTTTGGCCAACAGGTGACTTGAGCTTTTGTAGCAAAGAGTTTGATTCCATTATGGAACCCTGCAGGGACGCTGAGGGCCTAGAGTTCAATGCCCAAACACATCTGGTTGCTGTTACCCACTGTCTTTATTTTAATGGTATGAAAATTGCAATACTGAGGCACTGTGTTTAGTGCTTGAGCTGGTAGGAGGTGTTTGCCTGGGAATGCAGGCCATGGGATGTGCTGTGCCTCTCACTTTGCACCTCTGAGTCCCACTGCTTTGGGCCCTGCTGAGTTTCCCCTCCTGACAAAATGTTGTGTAACAGCTCCACGTGGAGAGAGGATATTTTCCATTTCCTCCTGCAAGCCCCAGCTGTGCTGTGTGTACTCTTAGGCGAAGTGCTAATGATGAACGATCCAGGACTCGGTGGCACGAAGTGGTTTTCAGCACTACTTTGCTGCTTTTTAAAAACAAGGTGTTCCTGGGCTGGCTGTGATTTCTGTGGCAGGCGGAGCCTGCGGACCACACCAGCATCGTGGTGCTTCTCGGGTACTCGGAGGGCAGTGTCCAGCTGGAACACCGCAGTCCCCAGGCAGCACCCAGTGCTCCCAGCAGGCTGATGGAGGCTATGGAAGCCTCCAGGGATCTGAGCATCAGCATGGTGCCTCTGCTTTAGACAGAAACCAAGAAGGCAGGAGGTGATGATTTGTATCCCTGCGGCACAGGCCTCCTCGGAGGGCAGTCTTGTCTCTGGTGGAAGCAGTGACCTGGGGCAGGGATCCTCCTTGCCCATCCTCTGCCCTGTCCCAAGTCTTGCTTAAAATAAACAGGCCTTCAGGTTCTCTGTCAGAAGAGCAGCTCCAGTGAGGAGCGCCAGAGGAGAACACTTGTCCCACCACAGGGCATCACTCACGCTGACGTTGCTGCTGGAGACGATGTTGGCAACAGCAAGGAGCTGTGCTTTATATAACTTGATGGTGTCTCATCTCTCATCTGAGGGTAGCCCAGGTCAGGACTCACCAGCTCAGAAAAGATGCCAATGAGGAGGACTTGAGACACCAATAAAATCACCCCAAGAAGGTGATTAGGAGGAAATTGTCTGTTGTTTCCTGCAGGGTAAGAAAATAATGGACTGCAGGTTTAAATCAGACAGCTTTACATGGTCTGTGTGTGTGAACTAATTCAGTCCTGGAAACTTGTCCTGGGATGTTGTGGCAGCCAAAAAATATCATGAGCCTTTAAAAAAGAACTTGGCAATTTCATGGCAGATAACTCTTGATGATGGGCCTAAACATAGCCATGAAGTGATTTAAAGCCTGGGAGTTTGTAAGGGCTGGGCTGTTAGGAGCTGGAGAAATGTCCTGGGAAGACACCTCCATATTCCACCTTCTGTTCAGTGGTTTCCATTAGCACCCTCTCTGTTGCTGGGGGAGACAGGAGGCTGAGTTAGAGGCACCTACAGTCACTTGGCTGAGGGCTGTCATGAGCAAACAAGGGTGGGCAGGTGACCCTCTCATGCATCCTCTGGAGTGAGACCCTCCTTTTTGTGAGGCTGCCATCAAAAGAGCCATTTCAGGTCTAACACTGGTGCCGCATGTTCCTCGGTACAGGTGGAGGTTTGGGTGACTCCTCCAGTGCCCACGCCTGCCTGCACAGAAGTTGAAGCTGTGTTTAGGGAGTTGCTTGGTGACAGTTCTTCTGGACAGGTTTAGAGAAGGGAACAGAAAGTAGGATTAATAAAAATGTATCAAAATATGTAAACATATGTATCACATCTCTTTGATAATGAAGGAGCAGTTAATAAGTATTTGCAATCAATGTTCCTACCTGGAAGCTTTCTCTGAAAGCATTTCTAAAGCTGCTCAAACAACCCATCCATTTCCATCATTTTAACAACCTGTTTTCCCAAGGCAATTGAAATTACTTGCTCAAAGAGCTGTTCCCCCTCCTCCCCACCCACCACATGCTCCCTTTTACAAAGCCTTTGCTTGGCTTCTGGCTGTGTCCTGAATGGCTGAGGCAAATCCTGAACCTGGTGCTGGCTGGGATCCTGCTCTGTTGGCGGTATTGGCAGGGCAGGTGGGCACTGAGTGACAGTGATTAGCTGGGTTATAAAAACTCATGTGGAGATCCCTATCTAAAACCCAGCTTCGATGGGGAGTCAGGAGCTGCCTTTGATGCCTGGCCTTAGGTGTAGGTGTGCACTGGAAACACTTGTGCTGGCTGGAGGAGTGCTGCTTTGGCAATTTGGGGAGCAGGGTACTTCTTTTGCTGCCTTTCTGAAACAACACCTCCCACTGATGTGTCCTGAGGACTTGTAGTACACTTCTTAGTCATCCAACCTCTGTGCCTGGTGTTCTCAGTGCTTTGATGAGCTGTTGTGCACATCCTGGTTCTCCTGTGGCATAGAGAGAGATCCAGGTTCCCTGATGCATCCAGGGTGTGTAGGCATCGTGTGGGTGTGGATGACTACTTTGGGCTGTTGGATCAATATTTCTTCCTCACAGCAGTGTGCGTGTGTGGGTGGCTGGTTCTCAGAACAATGATGTGCCTCCTTGAAGACTGTAGTGTTAGTTGGAGGTGGTGTCTAGATCTGCCAGTCTACATGTCCCAGCTCATCCTGACCTGGGCACATCCCAGGACGGGGCTGGAAAAGGTCAGTGCCAAAAGTTGGGGATGATTCCTGCCCATTAACAGAAGCAACTTACTCTTGGCTTAGGAAAGATGACAAGTCAGAAGCTGCAGCTTCCAGGACTCTTCCCTATGTACTTCTTGCAAGGATATCAGTTTTCAGGCTGTACAACTGCTTTGCCTTTCCCTGGGGAGCTCGGAGCCATGTGGTTTTGGCGTTCCCTGGGGTTATTCCCTGTCCCACTCTGAGGGTGTATTTGGGCTCTGCTTTGAGAGCTAACTAATAAGGCTGTCAGATCCCTTGTCCCAACAACCTGAGAAGACAAATAGTCCAACATGTGCAGCCCCCTTCCTGGGTCCTGAGGTGCTGGCAGGAGCCAGCACGGTGACAGATGGGCTGACAAGAGGGGCTGACACAACTAGGTCGGTGTGAGTGTCGGAGGGGTGGAAGCTGTGCCTCCTTCTCCCCTCTGCTTGGCACCCCAGTGCCTCTGGGACAGACAGGGGCCACTTATCACCCCCTACTTCAGTGACTGCTCTAAGCTTGGCAGCACCAGAGCCTTGTCTGGAAGAAAGACACTAGTCATAGTCCTAATGCTCTGCTGTGGAGCTGCCATCTGTCCTCTCCTTGGATGTCGCTGCCAGGGCAGCCTGGGAACATAACCCAGTGCTGATACTCTGTCAGGTAAACATCTGCTTAGACTGTGCCCTACGCCTCTGCCTTCCCAGCACACCATGGTGCTGCCTTCCCTCCAAAGAGGTGAGCTTCATGTATTTCTGTGTATATGTATGTTTTTCAGAGGGCTCCAGCTTTGTGCTTTGCATCTTAATGCCCTTTCCTTGCCCATCCTCCTACAGCCTCTCCTCTCTCATGAAGAGCCAGCTTGTGTGATGTGGGAAGGGTTGCTTCTTTGGAGAGGACCGTGCAAATAATCTCATGAGGTTCTCCCTTTGTGGATGGGTGAGGAAAATTTGGCAAAGCGGCTGTGAATGAGTCTTGTAAGCGTCCTGGAGCGATGAGCTGAGGGCCCTGAGCCAGTCTCACTGTGCAAAATCCATTAGCCACGAGCAGAGCTGCTTCTGGGCTCAGCATTCACTACCTGTTACGGCCTGAATTAGTCCCTAATTTCTGTCTCTTACAGTTAAAATGACTCAGACGTTTCTTTTTGAGACTGGGTATTGCTTCTGACTAAGTACCCTGCAGTCATGGCTCTTCTGACTATTAAACTGTTCTCAGGAATGCAGTGATCCTCTCGTCTCCGGGTCAGCGTAGGCTGGTGCCATCACCTGCATGTTGCTCTGGGGCTGGAAGAGGCACTTTGCTTTGCTATAGGAGAGCAAATGCTGAGATACATCTGAGGACTCAAAGGCTGCAGGTTTAATAAGATCAATACCACCTCTGCAAAAGATTACATGGTATACTAGGCAGCAAATAGACCACTTCTGCTGGATTTGGAAACCGTTTATGGAGTCTATTAGGGATGGTGAGGTAGAAGGGATGTATCCAGAGTGAATTGCACAGTTGCAGTGGTTGAGACTAAGGACTTTGCAGTCTGTTAAATAATGGAATTAAAATCAAAATAAATGGGAGTTTTGTCCAGGAAGCCATACCTGCAGCCACATCATCAGCCAAAGAACAGAGCAGAAAAATGCTGCCCAAAAGATGAGTGCTTGCCTCCATATCCATTGGCCAGTGCTGCCCTCCTTTCTGTTGAGCCAGTCAAGGGGAAACTTGGAGATCCATGCTTCTCCCATCCAGCAGGTTCTTGGGTCTTCCACCCCACAGCTGGCAGGTCAGAAGGTGTCTTTTGCTGTGGAATGTCTCCTTTTCCCTAACTCCACCCCTTGTGCCTACACAATGTGCCTTGCAGCTTGGGTTAATGCTGCTGCCTAATGTAGTCCACGGAGGGCTGGCTTGGGCTGAGGAGCAGCTTTTGGGAACAGCCACTCTGTTGGCCTTGTTTGTGCTGCCATCACCTCCTGTGGCGTGCCCTCAGAATAATTAACTCTAATGACACATGAGCAATAGCCTGCCTGGGCACCCTCCCTGCTCCACAGAGCACAGCAGGGCGCTCAGTCCTGTCAGTCCTCCGCTGCTCTGTCTGGTCTCATTTGAAATGCCTTGCAGGATGAATTACAGTGCTCAAAGGGAATCTGCAAAATAGGATCACAGGCCAATTGAATCCATCCACGAAATGCAGGAGGATGATGTATCACCCTATGGATGGGTCCTGAACCCCTCCTTTTTTATTTTATTTTATTTTAAAACTCTTGGTAGTAAGAACTACCTGTACTTAAGGAATGAGCCCTGTGGTGTAACGAGGAGCTGGATCAGGCCTTGCTGACTGAAGGTGGGTGATGCAGAAGGGAAGTAGGGAAGCAAGAAGGAATTCATACTGTCTTCTGCCCAGTGTGGTCCCTTCAAAACCAGAATGATGCCTGGGTGTGTTCCATGGGGTCAAGTGTGCTGGGAGAGGTCAGAATTACCAGCCATAGGGTGGTTTTAGGGACAAATAACAACATGCCTGAGTCAATCAAAGCAGCCTTAGTAGGAGCTGTGCAGGTGCTGTGACCCCTGTGGAGATCTCGGTGTACCCTTGACCACCGCAGGGCAGGAGCACAGCTGAACGCAGCCCTCAGGGTCTGATTTAGCAATTCTTGGCCATGCTCCCCTGGGAACAAGTCCAAGGTCACCCACCCTGGCCCTTTGCTCTGCTGTGGTTGGGCTGCCAAGGAAGGAGCTTAACCCCCTTGCACTTTGGGTGGGCTGAGGTTGGGCTGGTGTTACGGAGCCTGCCTTCTCCTCCAGCTGGGATGCTCCAGCCATGGCCCGAGGGGGAAGGGAAATGAATTAAACCCATCTTCAGACACGTTTGTATTGATTCTGTCACTTTCTTGCTGCTTGCTGACAGGTGATGGATGGCTCATAATGCGACCGGCACAGTACATTACGTTTCCCATCCAGGGACTCCTAAATCATTTCAAATTTTCAAATTCCCTAATCAATATTTTATCAGTAGCAGAAGAAAGCGGAACAGACCCATTTCTCAGGAGGTAGAGGAAGGAGCGTGTGTGGACGCGTGCCTGCACATACATAGGCATGGGAGTTGGGGTGTTTATAATCACAGCCCAGGCACTGTTAGTGCAACAATTATATCTGCAACCAGGAAAATAAATACAGAAGTAGGTCCTGGAGTGATGCTTACATTTAAGTGACTTCAGGATGAAGTAAATTAGAGATTTGGGGTTCTGATTTGAACGTGGAGGATTAATGCTAAGTGGTGTTTGGGCTCATCTCTCATCCACTCTCTCCATCCATGCAGGGGGTGGAAGCAGGTGGAAACACGCCTGTTTTTGAGGGGAAGGAAATTGGATTTGCAGCCACCTGTAAAGCAGTGGGGCTCAGATCTGTCACTTGGCACTGAAGCAGTAATGGGGAAATGTCCCTGGCAAGCCCATCTGGAGCTGGATTATGTGGCCCAGGTGGTTGTTTGCATGGAATTTTAACTGAGCATGGTGTTGCTTTCTTGGGACTGGAGTGCAGTGGGCAGGGAAGGATCCTATTGCTGCCATGATGTCTTGGGTCCTGGAGGGTGTTGGGATACTGGAAGATTAACTGTGGACGTGCTTGCAATTGTGTGCTACTCCTCTGCTGACACTGCTGGTGCAATGGGATCTGGTGTGGTGGGGCTGAATGAGAACAGAGAGGAAAGCACTGGGGCACTTCAGAGGAGGTGCAGGTGGGCTCTGTGGTCTTAGGTTACTGTGTGGAGAGGCTGCTTCTCCAGACTGAGACCCAGTTTCAGTGACTTTGCACGTCCTTCACACCTTTCTGTGGGACTTTGGGATGGAAGAGCTCAGGAAAGGATGGAACTGGTTCCTCCTGCTGTGGGAGAGGGGTCAGTGAGAAGTGGAGGCAGCACAGGGCTTCATTCCTTCTCCTTCAAAAGATGATCCTGGTGAGACAGGCAGGCAAGGGTAGCAGGAGCATGCTTGTCTGCCCCAAAGATGCTGTTTTTTCCAAATCCTCCCCATGCTGGTGGTCCTATGTGTGTGCTCCCTGCCTCTCCTGACCTCTCCTGTTCAACAATCTCTCTTCATTCAATTACTCATTCTCTTAGACTCTTGTTTTTTATTCCCAGGCTGGATGTTTTCCAAGTAAAAGATTTATTCTTAAGCTATTTTTTTCCACCATGCGAAGAGAGCCTCCAAACAGCACAGATGTGAGGCTAAACATAACCTTCCTTGTTACTGTCACCTCTCCTCAGTGTTTGCCTGGCTGATCTGGTGTTGTCTTTGCTTCCAAGTGTTGTTTCACAGCTCGGTGGTGGTTTGCTGCTGGAATCCGGGGGGTGAGCTGGGGTAAGGAGGCAGCAGGGTTACTGGTCTTGGGAGCGAGGGGGAAGCTCAGGGATGGCACTTGCAAAGCTGTGCTGACTTCCTGGCCCTTTCCTTTGGCCCTTTAGGCTGGTGTGCTGGCACAGGCTGCACAACAGGGGAGTCAGACTCTGCTGGTAGAGGTAGTTTAAGTAAAAATCTGTTTTTTATAGAAGAAACTTTGTGCCTTTCCATCCCAGCCTCTGCACAGTAGAGAGGAAACATGCTCCTTCCCCAAGGCAATGGCTGCCTCACCACCAGTGGGGAGATCTGATACTACTACATTTTGTACCAGCATTTTCTCTTTATTCAGAGTTTTCTGTGGGCTAAGTGTCAGAGACTGGATCCCTGCTGTGATTTCACATGTGCAGCTGAAATTTGCTGCTGTACCCTTTCCTCTCCCTATTGTCATGTGCTGGCAGGGATAGGGAAGGCCTTTGGTCTCTGCTGTCCACACTGCTCCCTTCCCCAGAGGCACTGTGTGTTGCAGGAACCTGCTTGAACATTGCAAAAAGATGTGGAAATAACTGATTTTCCTCTTCTGAAAGCCTGTCCCTGATCTGCAGGAGCAGCAGTCCTTTTGAAGAGCTCCTACTTATTTCATGTGTACTGGTGGCAGGGTGTAAGGCTGTTTTCCTTTCTCCTTGGTTAAAGATAAGATTTAATTGAACCAGGGACAAGTCACTATTTGCTGTGTCATTTAGTGCTCTGGTGGCTGTTTGGAGTTGGGTGTGAAAGGCCTGTGGTGCAGTAGAGCTCCTTCAGCCACGCTGTGCTGGGCAGTGTGTCTGCTGGAGTGGAGCAGGAGACAGGGAAAAAGCTACTGAGCCTCCCAGAGAGACAAGGTGTTTGTCATGTAGCTGTCACCAACCCCTCTTCAAAGCAAACTTGGTCACCCAGACTGAGTGCTGCCTTCCCTCTTTAATGTACAGTAGCACCGACTGCCTTTCCCCCCCTGCTTCGGGGTTAACCTCTGCTTGTTCTGGTGCTTTTTGAGGATCCATCATGTGTTTTGGTGTGGGGGAGCCAAGAGCCAGACCCAGGCCTTGTTGCTTCACAGCTGCCACCTTTACCACACAAGTCTGAGACCCCATCAACAGCTGATCTAGACAAGGGCTCCATTCAGCTGATAAACTCAGTCCTTCAGCACAAGAGGGGAAGCCCATTGTTTGGGCACAGATGGCCTTTAATCCTGTCTCCCGGGGTGAGAGATGTTCTGAAAAACTGTGTACCTGAGAGAAAAATGGACACTGAAAAATTTGCTGTGGAATTGTATGTTTCCATTCTCATCTTTATAGTTGCTGTGCCTGGCAAGGAGCTGTGAAGCTGAGAAACCCTCTGCAAGCAGTGTTGTGAGATAAAGCTCAAACAGGAGGGGATGGGATGAACTGGCTCCCCAAAGGGCAGTGTTTATGTTATGTAGGATAAGGAATAAGTTCAACCCTGAAGCTTCAGGACACAGTTCCAGCCTGTATCTTAGAGATCCTTTCTAGCCTAAATAATTCTATGCCTTGCATTATTTAAAACATACTTCAGGGTCCTGAAGGTGTCTCAGGGTAGGAGTTGGGATTATGTCCCTTGGGATAAAACCTTGAGGCAAACAGATCTGAGCTTGGCTTGTCATCTCCCCAGGCTGGCAGAGCTGAGGTTTCTTGCCCCTTGTGCATTGGGACAGAGCTGGTTGTGGTGTCAGGGCAAGGAGGATGTGGGCTGAAGAGAGCCAGACTTCATGTCACAGCTGTCACTTGCCGGCCTGACCAGAATACCTCGCAGGGAAGTGAGTTTTGGATAACTTAGCAAAGCAGCACAAAGGCTCTGTGTGGTTTCCAAACAAGCTGTGATGGCATGAAGGGGAAATGCCCAGCTGGTTTTAATTTCCAGCTTAAGGGAAGTCCCTTTGTTCATTTAGTCTCGATTTAAAGTGGTCTGAGGAGGTGAAATCCTCCTGCCTCATCTGGGTCCAAGCTGGGTGCTGATAAGCAAAGAGCTGTTTTTCCCTGCCAGCTGCTTCTGCCAAGCCAGAAATAGCCTGCCCGAGTAAGCTCACCATAGCAGCATTTCTCATTCAAAAGTTAATAAGCTTTGAAATTGGATTTTAATCAACTAATCTTTGATCCTAGGCACTACAGCTTGATTAGGAGCGTCCAGTAAACCAAGTTACATCTTTCTTTCCTGCTCTCTTCCTCCCATTCTAGCAAAGAAAAGACTGGGAAATACTTCAGCATCTGAGGACCCGTGTGTTTTAAGGTTTGTGTTGCCCCTGTTCTTTTTATCTAATCTATCCCATAAATGAGTGGGAAAAGAGATCTCTGGTGGACTTCTGCTCTTCCAAGACTGTAAATGTCTTTTAACAACTCCTTTGGGGGAAAGTGCTGGAGTTCTTTTTTAACAACTGTTTGAATTCAATCAGATGAGCTGGGTCAAGGGATAGAGAATCTGCTGTGGCTCTAACCATATTCCTCCTATTCCCAGCATCAAAACAGGGCAGTGTGAATCCTGCATCCAACAGAATCACAAAGTAGCTGAGGTTGGAGGGACCTCTGGGATTTTGCCAGGCTGCAAAGGAAATTATAGCTGGACTTCAGGGTTATGTAGTTACACTTCTACTCAAAGGGATGGATTGGGTTCAGACCTCTCCAACTTGTTATTCCACCTCCCCATAAATCTGAGCAAGCACTCCTGTCTTGTTTTACCCTGCAAACACTTTCCTCCTGATCAGATAGAGGCTGATTTTATTTTTTAAAGCTATATTTAGATTCTGGTGCACAGGAGCCTGTTTCCTACAGCAGCACTGGCTTAGCGAGCTCCCTGGGGACCACACAGTCCTCCCTGTGCTCCTGGAGTGGTCAGATGAAATGGGAGAAGTTTCTTTTGTCAGCAGCGTAGCCTTGTTATCTCGAGCAATCCACACACTGCTGTTTTGTCCAGGGTCAGGGCTGGACTCTCTAAAGAGCCCCTCATTCCCTGCTGTGTCATCACCTGGGGTGCTGGGAGAGTGGTACAAAGGTGTGGACTTGGTGGTGTGTTGGTGCTGGGCAAGCTGGCTGTGCTGTCTCTGAGCAGAGTCGCTGCTCTCCAGTACTTGTGCCAGGTGTTTCAGAGGATGTATTTCCCTTGCCTTGGGCTAAGAACATCCATCTAGACATTTGTCTTCTTTCCTCTGAGGAAAGGCGGTGGCGGGAGCATAATGGTCGTTTTGAACGCTGTTTACAACATGGAATATCTATCCCATATAAAAGTACCCTAATGGCCAGCTTTTATTGTTCCCAATACTTTTCAGGGGATTTAAGCCCTGGGATGGTACTTGCCAGGAATATGAACTGTGGTGTGTCAGCTTTAGGAGCTGTCCAGGCTGTGCTAGGCTGACAGGTAGCTTGAAGGGGAAGCTGGTCTCCCAGACAGGACTGGCCCTATGGAAAACAGGGTGCTTAGGGTGAGTCAGCCTGCCCTGGAGGTGATGCTTCCAGCCAGCCACAGCCACGTGATGAATGAAAAGTGACATTCATCTCCCAGCCCCCAGGCCAATGCAGTCAGAGAGCTGATCATACAGAGTTATGAAGAGGGATGCAGTTAGCACCCTCCAAGGGCTCTGGATTTCACAGATCTGGGGGTACTGATCCCCAAAACTCCCCAAACTGAGAGTGGATTTCAGGAACCCTCAGCTGAGCTGATCCTTAGAGGGAGTCCAGAGCAGGTCTGATGGCCCACAGAGTGGCAAACAGAGTTCTAGAAGCTTTTCCCAAGGCATGCTCAAAATAGAGGGGGTCTTGCCTTGTGTAACCCTGGCTGTGATGGGACTGGCCTTGCACAGGGCAATCTGCAAATACTTTTCAGGTTTCTTCCTGATGTGTTTTCTCTTCTTACTTGCTGTTTCCAGCTAGGGCTCGTTTTCTGCTTCTTAAATTCAGATAGAGAGCCTCTCAACAAAGCTCAACCTTTCCTTGGGTTACCAGAGACCAAAGCGTCCTCACTCTGGTGGCATTCGGTGGTCAGTTACTTTGCAAAGCATTTTGGAGTGAAGTTGGCCCACCCCATAACAGAGCAGCGAGTCTGGAGTGGCTAAACAGCATCACAGGCCTCAGCTGGTCCTCCAGGCTCTGTGAAATGTGTGAACAAGCTGCCAGCAGCCGTGGTGGGTGTGAAGGCCAAATCCCACGCTTGCTTTGGGATATGTGAATGTTGCTTTGACCTTCTCAGGGCTTCCCAGTGCAATGTCATAGGGCCTGGTTTCTGACAGGGCTCTGCCTCTCCCAGCTTGAGTCCAACTCTGTCACCTGCTTGACCCCAAATCTGAGCATGAAATCAGGTTTGGACACTTCTCCATGTGCTGTTATAGTTGTCTGTGTGGGTGAAGAGAACAGGCACGGCTCAAAATAACTAACCTCATCCTATCCCCTCTTCCTGATCCTCTTCTCAGGATGTTTCCTCCTTGTTACTGCCAGCCACTGGAAGGACTGGGATCTCTGGAGATGTCCCTTCTGGAGGGTAACCCAAGTTAGACCCAGCTGGTGAGCTACAGCTTTCGAATTTGACACTTTTCAGATGGTGTTTGGATGGAAAGGCTCCATGTCCACTGAGTTTTCTTATTTTTGGGGGGGACAAAAAGGAAGGCTAAATGAACTGGTGTGCAGGTAGAGGTGAGCAGCTCATGGAATTCTGAGGTCCTGAGGGTCTGCATGAGTCAAGAATACAGGACACCCAATTTTTAGACCTTGTTCCCATGACTTGGAGCAATCTCGAGCTTTTCCTCCCTGCTCACTTTTGATTGGATCTGTGCTCCTTCTCACCTAATATTTTGGATACATCGCCCAGCAAAAAGTTGGCAATATCGAAATAGCACTTTTAACTGTCTTTTTCATGGTTGTGTTGTGACAGGTTTGGATATGGTTATGGGAACTAGTAGGAGGATGCTATAGAAATGTTATATGCTGTGATTGTGCAAGCCTGGGCAAGGAGGAGGAAGAGGGATGGAAATCTATTGTAAAACCATTGTTCCATGGGAAGGAGAGAGTGTTTGCCTGGGAGTGTTTCAAAAGACTGGTGCTCAGGAGGCTGACAGAAACCAGTTTGTCCTTGGCTGCGGTTTTGGGGTGGGTCCCACGGGTCCAACTGGGATGAACCAAATTGAAAAATTTGGTTATGCTTCCGGGGACCCACCAGAGATGTTATTCTTTATTTTTCTTTTAGGGAGGGCTGAGCTTATCTATATCCTTGAGGGGGAGGACTGAGCCCTGGACTGCCTTGTGTATGGATGGCATTCCCAACCCTACCCTGGAGGGCTGGGGCTGGCCTGGATGAACTACAGAATTTGTCTGCCCTTCTCCCTGTCCTAACACAGAGGCACCTCCAGCTGAGCCCAGGATGTGTGGCTCATCCCTGGTGGAGGACACAGCCTCATCAGGAGGAGATCATGTCTAGGTGACAATCCCAAGGGACTGCTTTGCAAGGACTTGCCAGAGCTGTGGCAGCCAGAGAGTCACTTCAGTTCCAACAGCAAGCTCCTTAGTGCCAAATCCCATTTGTATCACTGAGAAAAATGGTAAAATCATTGTTAGGTGTTCACTAAAATACTCTAAATTTTCCAGAACACGAAGCATGAGTCAGGCATTGAAACCAGCATCCAAAGGAGAGAGAGAGTGGGGAGAGGCAGCAGGAGTGCTTATGAAATATTTTGTTTCACTGGCAAGAGGACAAGAAATAATTGGGCCCTAAATCAAGGGAAATGGTGGAAAATTAGGTCTTAGAGTAGAGAAATGTGTACACATGATCACCTGGTGGTTCTGGCAGAGATATATGCCCATAAATCTTCTCTTTTAACCTCTTCCCAGCTGCTTTAAGGAGAACAGTATCAGGCCTGCTGGCCACAGCCATCTTTCCTGGAGACTACTGGGTTTGGTCTCAATTTGCCTAGTGCTGAGTGACCTGAAGCCACTTCAGAGCTGGAGAGGGAACTCCCAGGGTTTCTGGACTCCTTGGGACAGCCTGGAGACTGTGAGCCCCAAGAGAGGACCCATTGTGCAGCTCCATGCTGTGCCTGGGATATGGTTGGATGGATTGGGTGAGCTATGGAGGACTCTCTTCTAGAGCTGTACTCTGTGTGTGTGTGTGAATATCTCAGGTCAGCAGGTGTGGTTTACTCTTTCTACCCTGCAAATTGGTGCAGGTCTTGATTCCCAGAAGGTGAGGTGGTTCTTAAGCAGGGGAGAACATGCAGATGGTCCAAGCTTTCCCTGTCTGACCATGACTGCAGCCCCAACATGACCCACTAATAGAGAATGAAGGGTGTCTCCCTTCCAGACCTTGAGGTCGAGAAGTGCAAGGTAACCTGTAATGTCCTGCATGGAGATCCTGCTATTCATATCTGGGCACAGGACATCTCAGCAGGTTCTTCCAGCTGCAAATTCTGCTATTAATTATAAAAAAATAAATTAAAAAAAATCCCTTTGTGCCTCCCTTAAGGTCCCTGGCTTATTTTTCTTATAAAAATAATGAAAGGTAAAAATAAAGCTTTCCCTGTTAGCTTTCTGCTAGCCCCCCCTCCCTCTGCAACGGGGCTCAGTAACTCCCTGAACGCTGGAGTCAGACACGGCCTCCAGTTAAAAACAGCAACCACCCTCGTGGCCTCCCTGCTCCCCAGAAGCTGCAGCCAGACAATAACACCAGTGGGATTGCCTTCATCAGAAGATTCCAGCCCCTCTGTGAAATTTAAATAACTTGAACTTGGAGTGGGAGGGGAAAAAAAAACCCAGATTAAAAACCAGAGAATGCTGTGGAAAGTGGTGGAAAGAGGAAAGCTGCTGTTTGAAGGAGGCTGCAGGAGAAGCTGCCTGTCCCTGCTGGGGGGGCTCTTTAGGGCAGGCAGGAGTTTCTGCTGTGTTAATGGTTGGGCTCGATGATCTTGGGGGTCTTTTCCAACCTTAGTGATTGTGTGTTTGTATGATTTTCTCCAGCACAGCCTTTCTGATTGCTGTGATAGCCGGGGGTGAGTACTCAGCTAGAGTGGGGTGCTAAATTATTCTATGGGAAACAAAAGTCTCAGCTGAATGTTGTTTTAAAATAGCCAGCCTGGGCCACGTGGTCTGAAGAGCTAAATTAGGTATATGAAAACATTGTCTCCCGGATATTTAAGCAGAATGTCTTAATATATCTGAAGGGGTCTTATCTTAAATATCTTAAGTGGTGAAAAGAAATGTCTTAACACAAAAACTGTTCTCACAAAGCATTTAATCTGATTTTCCTTGGCTGTTGGTCTCTCTTAGTGGGAAACTGGTGTTGGCCCAGCTCTGGCTCCCCTGGGGCAGCTGCCTGAGGAAGGCAAGCCCAGGTCCAGGATGTAAGGACTGTTAGGGTGACCCTGCTGATCCCTAATTCCTGCTTGAAATGGGTGTGTGCCCAGGGTCAGGTTTCCCCAGGGGTGTCCCTGGAGGGCAGAAAGCCCTCAAGGACCCTGGGAGGTGTGTTGCCAGCTCTGGCATGTGGTGGCTGTCAAGAGAGCCAAAGCACATGAGGTGAGTTCAGGAGAATGAATCTGACCTGAACACTTCCAGGGTTGGGCAGGCCCAGCTTTTGGGGCAGTTTGTGCCAAGGCCTCACCACCCTCACAGGGAAGAATTTATTCTGAATATCCAACCTACTCTCACTTTAGAGCCATTCCCACTTGTCCCTCCATGCCCTTGTCCAAAGCTCACTGCTTTGCTATGGGAGGACTCTCATCCTCTTTGGGCATCTGGGATGAGGGTCCTGGAGGAAGCTCCAGTTGTCAGCATAGCTCAGTCTGGTGTTACACAGCCCCAGGGCTCAGAGTGCTTCACTCTATCCTGCATTCCCTTTCAAGGCTTGTACGTTGTGGGGTTTTTTTTTTAGTTTTGTTTTTTAAGTCATCATCACTCTGAAGTGATGCAGAGGAGCAAACACTTGTGCCAGCAGCAGCTGAGAGTGTCTGCAGCTGTCTGGGGCCATTATGCAGAAGTTCAAGTCCTGGCCAGCGTGCTGTGTCCTAACGATCCCTGACTGAAGGCACGTCCAGGAGATGTCAGGCAAAAACTTATTCTTTATTAGATTATGCCCTTTTGAATGTGGAAGATGCTGTTTGGAATGTGTGTCTGGGCACAACAGCGTCGCTATTCCCGCCTGCTTTTCCATCACCTCGCTCTCAGCTTGCTTGTTTGCTGCTGTGCCTGTGTTTTTGTCTCTCTCCCCCCCTTGCTTCATTTCTAGCATGCAAAAGTTATTTAGCCCCCGAGTGTGTGGGAGCCTGTTGTGCACAGAGAGCTGCAGCACAAAGGATTCCAGAGGCAGTCTTGTTCTTTCTCGTCAGCACAGGCTGCCCAGCCAGATTCAGAAACACATCTGCAAGTCTTAAAAGGAGTTCTGCTCTGTTTGACTGCAGCTTAAAGCATGGGGAATAAGAGAGGGAGAGGCCTTTCAGGAGCCTGGTGGGTTTTATCAGCCTGGTCCTGTGGCACAGCTGCAGCCCAGCCTGTGCAGATATGTTAGTGAGTGCTCATGTTTGAGCTGGTCTGTAGATTAGCAATGGGCAGACTTTCTCCCTTGGGAACCTCTGGTTTGTGGGGTGTGGAGGTGCCTCCCCAGGCAGGCTGCAGTTTTAATACAGGCTGCCCTGGTGGTGTGTCAATAGCCACTGGTCCTGGTTTTCAGCAGGGCTCAGAAATCTGGGTGCAGACCTTAATGGACTAGTTCTGCTTTCCTGCAGTGGCAGCTCTGAATGACACAGTGATGTAGGGATGGATCTACTTTCTCAGCCCTGGCACGTGGTGGCTTGTCAAGAGAGCTGAAGCACGTGAGATGAGTTCACGAGACTGAGTCTTGCCTGAACACTTCTTGGGTAGGGCAGGCCCAGCTTCTTGGGCACTTTGTGTGAGGGCCTTACCACCCTCACAGGGAAGAATTTATTCTGAATATTTAACCTACTCTCACTTTAGAGCCATTCCTACTTGTCTTGTGCCCCCATGCCCTTGTCCAAAGCCCCTCTGCAGCTCTCTTGTAGCCCTTTTAGTCTCTAAGGTCTCTCTGGATCCCATTCTTCTCCCAGCTGAACAACCCCAGCTCTCAGCCTGTCCCCATAGCAGAGCTGTTCCATCCCTCTGAGCATCTTTGTGGCCACCTCTGAACTTGCTCTGACCTGTTCATGTAAACCTGTGGAAGACCAAGGAAACCCCTCCCAGATCTCATCTCTGCATCTGCACAGACTGGAAGGCTGGTTAACCCCATGCCACAAACCATTCCCTCCAGGCTTGTGAGACAAAGTATTCCCAAGCCCACAGATCAACCTCCCTGCTGAGACATCTGAAATGTCAAGGTTTGGGTGACCCCTTCCATTTCACCTTGATACTGTTTGTGCTGCACTGAAGTGGGAAAAGAGGAGGTGTCCAAGCAAGTGTCAGGGACAGGCAGCTTTAAAAAAAGCTCTGTGCTCAGAGACTGCTGCTTCTTTTAACCTTTAAAGACTCTGCCTTCTTTTCAAAGCCTCCTGCTTTGCTTTCCCATTCACAGTTGTCTTTCTAGCAGCCCCTGGAAGAGAGGAGCCATAGATGAGGGTTAAAGAACAGCTGCAGGAACATAATTAATGCTTTGCACCATTTCGGAAGGCCTTTAGCACCTTGCCGTGACCCAGCCTGAAACATCTGTGCGTTGGCAGCAGCCAAGCTGTAAAACTTCCCTCCTTCACGCCCCGCACAAAGCAACTGCCGCCTGCCCGAGGCGTGCAATCAGGGCAAAAACTTAACAAATCAGTACAAAAGGCAGGCTGGAACACAGATGGCAGGTCCTTGGGTGCTGGCTTTGGCAGTGGTAAGGGGCTTCCAGCTGCTGATCCTTGTTAAGTGTCCAGTTGGGGAGGTGGAAAACCGCTGCTTTTGCAGAGATTTGATAGGAGAAACAGGACAGAGCCAAATCTGAGTGTAGCACCAGTCCCCGTGCCTGTGTTCTTACCATGGAATGGATGTGGGTTGAACCCACCAAGCCCTGCCTGGTGCTGTCAGGATGATTGCCTGCACAGCTGTCACGTACCCCAAGGGATGCCAAATGTTGTCCCCATTTGGATGGTGTTTTATCAAGGTCTGTCTTTTGCAGCACTTTTCCCTTTACATGACTAAAGGGCACCTTCAGGACTTGCCACCCTCGTTTTTATGTGAGCTGTAATTCTGTACAAAGAGAAGACACTTAAGTGACTCCAATTCCCAGGGGTTCCAGCTTGTGTTCTCCTTTCAGTCCCACACCCAGCTCACAGCTGGAGTCAGCCTGGTGCCCAAAGAGAAGATGAATGAAACCACTTTGTTTTTGAAGATGAACTTTTTTCTTCTTCCATATTTCCATTTTCCTGCCTGTTTCACTGCAGCCAACCCTGCTGAGCTTCCAACCTTCAAAGCCAGTCATATCCAGCTGGACAGGAGTGAGCTTGCCAAGGGGAAGTGTTTGTCCTCTGCTCTTTTGGTTTCCTGCAACGCCCCGACTGTAATGTGTGCCAAGCAGCCCTGACCTTCACCTGACTGGAGTTCCCAGCTGCCTACAGCATCTCTGCCTGAGAGAAATTCAGCTTTGTTCCTGATACCTGGAGACTTTCTGTGACAAGTAGGTCTCATTCCTGATTCTAGCCTCCCTTTGGACTGGACTGTTTGATACCTGGAAGAGGTTTGCAGATCCAAAAGGCCAGAAGGAACCATTACATTTCTGCCCTTTACCTCCTGCTAACAGTGTGCCAGAGACACCAATCCAGCATTTGGAATTTAGGCAGGTAGCTGGAAGGGTGTGCACCTCCTCAGCACCCTCCTCTGATGGACTATCCAGCATTCCTTCTCCTCATGCCTTCCTGTACTTCTCTTGCCTTTGAGGAGAAGGGAGGTGTTGCTGGAGAGATGAAATTTCTTAAAAGAAATCTCTTGATTCACAGGTCAGATGAGGATGTTTTGCTGCATCTCTGGTAAAATTTCTTGCCTTCAGGAGGGAAAGTGGTTGGGTTTGCAGTTGACTCTCTCCTGGTAATAAAAATGGTGGTGTTACTTCAGGGACAGCAGCTGGGGAATTAGGGCTGAGTAACAGTAGGTTATAACATCTCAGACTTCTTTGTTTATGCAGCTTAAACAATTCCTGAGCCACGACATCCCCATGGGCCTGGTAAGCCCCACCAGCTGTATGGGCACTGAGGGCACCTCAGAGACACAGCTCTGGGTTTGCAGCTCTGCTTGTACAGGTGTGGGTTTGACTCCATGTCTGTTACTAAATGCATATGTGCAACTTAGTGGAGAAGAATAGGAATTACTGCCTTGCTGAGATGCAGTTTGGCTGTGTTTACATTTCTGGTGCCTAATTGTTTTTCCTTTGACTGGCATTGTGGGGTTTTTTTGTTTTGTGGTTTTTTTTTGTTTTTTTTTTTTTTTTTGTTTGTTTTTTTTTTAATGGAGGTAGTGCCTTAGTGTCCTGATTCTAGACCAGCTCCTTTTGCTGGATGCTGTGCAGTCCCTTCTGCCCC